>JAVYIG010001293.1:0-358029 GCA_035222895.1 Strongylocentrotus droebachiensis
ATCAAATCACATATTAAGGAAAGTGTTGTGTACGTGTGTGCATGGTGTGTTTCGGTGGGTGTTGGTTAGGGTGTGTGTATATGTGTGTGATTGTACGGTAAGAGAGAGAGAGAGAGAGGGAGAGGGAGAGAGAGAGAGAGGGAGAGAGAGGGAGAGAGAGAGAGAGAGATAGAGAGAGAGAGAGAGAGAGAGAGATAGGGAGAGAGAGAGAGAACTTGGCACTCGGTTGGGGTAATCACCTTGGAAGCTCACTTAAGGAAGCTATACCGTTGGATGGTAGGTGAGGCGAGAGGAAAGTCTATATGGGGAAAAGAGAAAGAGAATTGATGATGAGGGAGAGAAACGGTTTCAAGAGGGCGGAAGAAATAGTTCAAGGCGACTGCCTTAAATAATCCGCACCAAAGGCGGCCCTCCCGAGGCAATTTTTTCAAGTACCCCCCAAAGTGCCCTTTTTTACATACGAAAAATGCCCCTTTAACTTTGTAAGAAGTGCCCCCTTTTACAAGGAAAAAGTGTCACTTTTATGGTGAAAAGTGCCCCTATTCCATTATAAAAATGCCCCTCCCCCTTTTCACCTCTGATAAGTGCCCCTTTTTTTGACACGTTGCCCCCTTTTTCCTTTGCAATAATTGTCAATTTTTCCATTCTCATAAGTGCCTTTATTAATTTCTAGTAAGTGCCCCATTTCAGGTACGAGAAGTGCATCTTTTCACCTTTGATTAGTGCCCCCCTTAACCTCTGACAATTTTCCCTTGTTAAATCTAAGAGGTGCCCCTTTTGATGTGAGCAATAATTTTGTTTGGGGGGCCCTCTAAAATTTGAAAAATTGCACCCCCCCCCCTTGAGCGCCAGGGGGGGGGGGGGCATCTCCAAAAAAAGGTAAAATTAACGTTAAAAAATGTAAAAATACACATTTGTTTTCCCATGGGGAGGGGCTGGGCCCCCGCCCCCCCTCCCTGGATCCGCCACTGAATGCTTAAGCAATATATTGTATGATGCATAAAGAGAACGAAATATTGAAATCATCCCTGATAATGTATTCACAATGTAGGGGAATAATATCTAAGCAATTGTACATTTTCGCATTGAGATTTCCCATTGTAGGTGCCCTTTTTTTCCCAGAAGGTGCCCCTTTTTGTTGGTGCCCCCACTTTGGAAGTCGCTCGGCTACCCCTGATCTGCACACACATTCTTTTATAACAAAAAATGAGCCCCCCAAAATAGAATAATGTTTCAATGTTGAGAAAGAAAGTATGCACTAATCTATTAATGGATATAAAGTATTCACACCATTGTTAGGCAGTTATTAATTATTAATACGATTCTTATTAGCTCAACTAATCTGAATTATTGGGATAATCGTGTTATTTGAGACTGGAATGAGTATAAGAGATATATTATAAACGTAAGGACTACGGTGTAAACACGGAGAAAATCAGGAATAAAAAATGGTTATATCAGCAAACAGATATTCCGTTCATGATTAAGAACCAGTCATAGAACCCGAATGACCAATGGTATTTTTTTTTATAGATATGTGACGTCCACAAATGCAAAGGAGAGTAGCATTTAGATATCAGTATACGAATATACCTAACTTAATGGTATATACTTATGTTTTTGTACGTTATAGAAATTCTAGAAATTCATCATTATTTTCCTCTTCTACCTCCTCCTCTTTTTCTTCTTCTCCTTCTTCTTTTTCTTCTTGTACTTATTATCATTATATCATCGGTTTAATGTTGTTATTATTATTATCTTTAATAAGTAATTTTTTTTCTTTTTCTTATCTGTCTGTTAATATTACTATTTTAACTTATTCATTTTGTACATGTCTGTCGGGGACCCCACTGGAAATAAGCTCTCGAACTTTCGTGGGTTATCCTGTTCAAGGTGCCTTATTTTTGATCTGTTATTATTGTATATTATTATATGTTGGAAGCTTGTCGAATAAAAATCAATCAATCAATCAATCAAGTTGCATCTTGACTCGTAAACGTGTCAACCTCTGTAATGAAGATCCAGAAGATGGTGAGCATTTCAACAAATTGTAAGTTATCCATAATTTTCGAAAATTTTCGAAAGTTTCAATTAAATTAAAGTTTCTAAAACTCATCTTCTATACTAGTACTAAACGGAGCGCCAAAGTCAAATATCATGTTTAGTCTTTGAGTTGATTGCCACAACTTCACACATTAAACACATATGGAAACGTTGTATCATCCGCTCAATCTTTTGCTCAAGTTTTCACAACATTGCGTTTCTTTCCAGCAATGGGGTGACGTAACCTTTAAAAAAAGTCTAATATAAAACAAACTATGGCACTTTCTCTGTAAAAACATAGTAATAGGCCCAGGGGCGTACGCAGGATTTTTTTCAAGGGGGGGGGGGGGGGGGGGGGTGGGGGGTTTTAAAATCGGGCCCAAAATATTTTGCTACCGAAAATTTGAAAATCGCGCCGGCCGAAAAGTCGCTCAGTGGGGGGGGGGGGGGGGGGGGGGAGTAAGCGGACAATTTTTTTTTTTTTTTTTTTGGGAGTCCCAAAAAAAAATCGCAACGATTAAGCCAGCCGAAAGGTCGCTCAGTGGGGGGGGGGGGGGGGGGGGGGGGGGGGGGGGGGGGGGGGGGGGGGGCAAGCGGACAATTTTTTTTTTTTTTTTGGTCTCGAAATTTGAATATTTGACATTTTCTTCGTTGGGGGGGGGGGGGGGGGGTAAGGTCAACTTTTTTAGGTTAGCCGTGGGCATAATTTTTATTTTATTTTTTATTTAAAATTTTTATTATTTAAAAAAAAAAAGTACAAAGGGGGGGGTTTTAGGTTTTTTTAGGGGGGTTTACACACATAAAAATACCAAAGGGGGGGGGGGGTTAACCCCCACCCCCCCCCCCCCTGCGTACGCCCCTGAATAGGCCTATAGCATAATGTCGTCTCTTTTTGTCTTGAAGAAGCGCATAGCGAGTTTGCTGCTGCTCTCGCAAGCCCTCACTCATTCCATTGTGGTCGGGCGGCTTTGGGGTGAACGGCTAATAGGCTAGGATATAAATATATTACATTTTCTAGGTAAACGCTAATTAAATCGCAATACGTTTTTTTTTGTCACTGCATTGCATTTCAGTGAGGTCCCCTAAATGGCTATCGAAAAGTTGGCAAAAATCCAAGTAGTGGAAGCCCCTCGTAAAATGTAATTGCAAATGCGTCCCTAGAGAAAGAGAGAGAGAGAGAGAGAGAGAGAGAGAGAGAGAGAGAGAGAGATAGAGGGGGGGGGGGGCGTGGGGGGGGATTGACACCACGTCGACTCAAAACATTTTATCCTTACATTAGTGTTGACAAAAAACCTTATAATCAAAAGAGATATATATACCTTAATCTAGTGAGGAAATTGGAATTCTAGGGATTTGTTTATATGACTATGCCACTTTATAATTTACATTACTGCAGTATTTATATTTCATTTAAAACAACAAACAAACCAATGTTGTGTAGGCTATTATACCACGCCCTTGGATATTAAAATCTCATATTCATCCACCACCCATTTCCGTTATGAGCAGTGCGTTCACGCATTTCTTTTGCCTTATTTTTCTTCGAAATTCAGAACTAGTTTTTATTTTAAACATATCTTGGGAGTTCTAAATCTAATTTTTTCTTTAAAATGGGGGGGGGGGGGGGGGGTCATTCGTTCTTAAACCAAGCCACGGTGTACTCTTTTTATTTCTTGCAAAACGTTAATATATTAATACAAGTATACTTTAGCAATTATGGGGACTTAAAAGGAAATCCCAACTTGATAGAAAGCTTCTCAAGCAAGAACAAAAACCAAAAAAAAAGAATAATCATGGTCAAATTTTCAATGAAATCGGACAGAAAATAACAAAGTCTTGCGTTTTTTAAAAAGTTGCAATCACTATAGGCAGGCATGGGCTCTTCAAACTGGTTGAATCTTAAATGTCACTGTTATGTGGTGGTGCTGGGCAACTTCCCTTTTTGTTCCAACAATTAAACAAAATGACAAATCTTTTTTCTTCTCAAAAATGCACCACTCGGGATGATTTTTTGTGTCTTTCCATAATGTAGTTCCCCAAGAATGAAGGCACTGGGGAGAAAACAGAAAGTAGTGATATACACGACAAATGGGGGAGTAATCCGGCATTACGTCACAATCCACTGACAATTAAGTAACCAATTAGATATTTGAATAGCTGCAGTGATTTCATATTTTCAACATGAATAACTTTTGTTATTATTGGTCCGATTTATTTCAAACATTTACTACTGTTTCTCCCCTGCCTTTTTCTGCTTTCATTCAAATGAACTTATTACAAGGGTTGGATTGCTTATAACTCCAAGACTTCGTCCGCACTTACCCCCCAAAATGTAATTTTCTTCGATATGAA
Source organism: Strongylocentrotus droebachiensis (assembly GCA_035222895.1). Classification (NCBI taxonomy): domain Eukaryota; kingdom Metazoa; phylum Echinodermata; class Echinoidea; order Camarodonta; family Strongylocentrotidae; genus Strongylocentrotus; species Strongylocentrotus droebachiensis. The sequence goes on from JAVYIG010001293.1 coordinate 4,396, forward strand.
GAACGATCTTTGCATTATAATTGCGATTAGGTGGTTAAAATCTCAGACTATTTATGATGTGGGAAATGACTCTTTCCCCAACCTATTTGTATTTCTGATACTATAATAGCGTTCTTTCAAAAGGGAAAATATTGCGCATAATAACTCGTCAAAAAAAAAAAAAAAAAAAAAAAAAAAAATCTTTCTATTTTCGTCAACATTCTGCCTGATTGTAAATGCGCAATTGGATTTTCTGAATTAAAAATGAAAAAAGAATGTTCTCAGAATTCGATCAACCAAGTCTCTGAGTGTCTTTCAAATCGCTGGTGCGCATCGTAAAAAGTCTAGATAAGCTAGATATAGGTAGAATTATAGATAATTTAATTTTCTTTCAATGCACAGCTAACAATATTAATGGTGGTTTCCCTAGAACTATTATTTACAAAATATTATTTTTCTTCAAAAGGGCCGATTGTTTGCACGCTCACTCCGATTCAGGGGAGATCTCTTCAACACACCCCCCCCCCCCCTGTAATCGGGTCTGAAATACTGTAATGTATATTATTAAAGTCTTTAGAATAAAACAAGGTGTCCTTAATTTTTGGAAGTAGAAGTGGGCATTTTGCAACGAGCCCCCTTTTCAGACTTTGACCCTCTGCTTACCCTCTTATTTTCCTAGCCCCACTTTTTAAAATTTTCAATTTATCTCGATCTGGAGTAGGAAAAGGTAGAACATTTGGGAAATGATGATTGCTAGAAAATGACAGATTTTTCATGGAAAAAAAACACTTTTATATACCAGTAGGTCTATGTCTATTATATACCACAGTGCTTTTGGTTCTGCGTACGCGCGCGTACGGGTCCGTCTCTGATCTCGTGATTTAGACTATTGCCAATCCCCGTGTAATCTGCGGGTGCTCATTCAGACTTCACTCAATCAATCAAGATGGCGAATTCTAGTTCTTTGTATGCATTTCTTTTTGTGACATGTTTGTCATCTTTTTGCACTTACGGTAAGTATTAAATGAATTATTGTTCGAGTATTTTAATTCAATGTTCTTTTTCAGTCTTGAAATATCGACGATTTCACGATATTTCACCATTTTCTCCCCTGTTTTCCGTTCATATCGGGTTCATATCATCCGCTCGGGCGACTAGCTCTCCCTCGGCTCTGCAGAGCTCGGGCGCAGGGCGGCACTGCTCGGCCGTGGGGCCGGGCTAACTCGGACCAGGGGACAACTCGGCCCAGTTGCAAAAACTGTCATTTTTTGTCATTTTACCCTAACTCTAACCCTAACTCTAACCCTAACCCTAACCCGGCAAACCCGGACTTTAGTGCCCCAGCTGAAAATCTCAGTTTATTATGGATTTAATATCAATAATATTAATTAGATCTATGCTAATATAGATCTATGCAAATATAAACATACCAAAACTTGATGATTTTTAATCATTTGACGTCATAAAAAGCAATTTTAAGCCAAAAATAGCAGCGAAGTAGGGGATCTCCTCTTTGCTTGATGCGAGATACTAGCGAACTGAAATAACCGAATAAAAACTATGGTGAACTAAAAAAAGAAAAGAAAAAATCAAACCACCTCTGAAATTACCTTTGAAATGTTTATTAATTTTTTCTTCCGATATGCGCACATGATAGGGGCAGGTTGGGATGGGATGGGGGGGGGTGCTCAATAGTCGCCAAATTTGGGGTAAAAGGGCAACTGGCCTTGGGGGGGGGGGGGCTAAATTTATTATTTACTTATTTTTCTTTGTAATCATTTTTCTAATTTTTTTCCGGGGTGGCTCTTTTCTTTATTCTGCCCCCCCCCCCAAGGCCAGTTGCCCTTTTACCCCAAATTTGGCGACTATTGAGCACCCCCCCCCCCCCATCCCATCCCAACCTGCCCCTATCATGTGCGCATATCGGAAGAAAAAATTAATAAACATTTCAAAGGTAATTTCAGAGGTGGTTTGATTTTTTCTTTTCTTTTTTTAGTTCACCATAGTTTTTATTCGGTTATTTCAGTTCGCTAGTATCTCGCATCAAGCAAAGAGGAGATCCCCTACTTCGCTGCTATTTTTGGCTTAAAATTGCTTTTTATGACGTCAAATGATTAAAAATCATCAAGTTTTGGTATGTTTATATTTGCATATATTAGCATAATTAATATTATTGATATTAAATCCATAATAAACTGAGATTTTCAGCTGGGGCACTAAAGTCCGGGTTTGCCCCCTAACCCTAACCCTAACCCTAAGTACACTAACCCTAAACCTAAACATGCAAAAAATGAGCGTTTTTTAAACTGGGCCGAGTTGTCCCCTGGTCCGAGTTAGCCCGACTCCAAAAATCCCTGGTGCCACACGCACACTGTAGCCAAACGGAGTCGGGCTAACTCGGACCAGGGGACAACTCGGCCCAGCTGTAAAAACGGACATTTTGTGCATGTTTAGGTTTAGGGTTAGGTTTAGGGTTAGGGTTAGAGTTAGGGTTAGGCCATGTAAAATTGATTTCATGTTGATCGTCCCCCGCCCGCTTCCTATTTGGGGGCCGCCTCCTATTTTTTGTTATTTGTTATTTTTTTTTTTTTTTTTTTTTTTTTTTTTTGAATTTTTTTTTGATTTTTTTTTTTTTGAAAGAAAAAAAACATGAAAAACACTGCTAAAATGGCTCTATTTCTGATTTAAAAAAAAAAAAATTGTCGGCGGCCATCTTGAAAAAAAATAGCCTCGACTGTCAGGGAAAATGTACCGAGCGGCCATTTTGAGCGGCCATTTTGAAAAATATCAAATATCAAATAACATGGTACACCCTCCTCCTCTTTTTCAAAAAATCCGGACGATCAACATGTAATCAATTTTACATGGCCTTAGATCTAGAGTTAGTTAGGGTAAAATGACAAAAAATGGCAATCCTATACTTTAGTGTGTTTTATTATTTTGGGTTTCTAACTTCAGTTAACAGCTCTACGTGCATATCATAGGGTTAGGGTTAGGGTTAGGCTAGGTTTAGGGTTAGGGTTAGGCTAGGTTTAGGGTTAGGGTTAGGTTTAGGGTTAGGGTTGGGGTAGGGTTGGGGTAGGATTAGGGTTATATAGGGTTAGGGTTAGGGTTAGGGTTAAACTGAAGTTAGAAACCCAAAATAATAAAACACACTAAAGTATAGGATAACCCAAAAAAATGACAGTTTTTGCAGCTGGGCCGAGTTGTCCCCTGGTCCGAGTTAGCCCGACTCCGTTTGGGATCCAGGCTAACTCGGACCAGGGGACAACTCGGCCCAGCTGCAAAAACTGTCATTTTTTTGTCATTTTACCCTAACTAACTCTAACCCTAACTCTAACCCTAACCCTAAACCTAACCCTAAACCTAACCCTAAACCTAACCCTAAACCTAACCCTAAACCTAAACATGCACAAAATGTCCGTTTTTACAGCTGGGCCGAGTTGTCCCCTGGTCCGAGTTAGCCTGGATCCCGCCAAACCTAATGTAAGGATTAAAGCCAAAGGGCCAGGGCTAGGTGATCTTAGGAAATATTTGATTGAAATCACCTAGCCTTGATTGGCAAGTACTATACCCCTGTATGAAGAGTGGTGTGAAGTTGTGGACAAAACTTAAAATGCGTTCGTAATCGCCTCTTCAATTCAGCTTCGGCTTCGTTTTCGGCCTTCCCGCGATCCGCACCCAATCAATGTCAATGAACAGTAGGGCGCTGATCCGAGAATAAGGATTGTCTGCTTAAACGAGGATCGTCTTCGTAATCGCGGACAGAAGCGCCCTAAAAATAAGGATTATCTGCATTTTCGCGGCCGATTCTAATTTCCGATCAGCGCGATGGCGATGCGAAAAACAGATTCCGCGATAATTTTCTTGATGCATTTCACATTGACTTTGCACAGAGACTTTCGGGTTATGAGCGATAAATCCTTGGGAAGACGGACAACCTTCAAAGTAGATAGTGAAATGGGGGTATTCTATTACCATTACGGAGAATCCGTTTTTCGCATTGCTAGCGCGGGGATGGGGAACCCTACACCCATACACTCAAGCAAAGCATAGAGAGTCGAGCGCTGCATGAACATGTATGTGTGAGGCATGTAATCAACATAACGTGGACTATAAAATCATTAGTTTGAATCATAGATCTATACCATTATGGTACATGATTCTGTCAGTAAAGTAGAAAGAAATGTCAAAAACCTTACTTTTAAAGCACCTTTTCTCACCCTGTTCCAGAGTCTTCGCACATTCGTGAGCTCAGCCATAACAGTGCGGTCGCATTGTGCTTTTTTTCTATGGCGTACCATTCCCCCAATAATTCAGATAAACACTGTTTATCGAGCGATAAACTATTTTTATTGACTGATAAGTGATAAACTGTTTATTGGGAAAAACTATTTTTCACTACACATGGACACACACCACGTACATGTACACAAAATCATTAGAATTGTGTATTTAATCAAACAGTTTTAGGGCAAATTATGTAGTTACCGTTCATATTCAATAGTAAAACATTTTTGACATATAAGGTACATCATATATTATATATTATCAGGGCACTGAAAAACATGATTTGTAGTACCGGTACATGTTTATCATTCTGTGGTACATAGATTATTACATTATTCAATATGAAACTAAGGATTCTTTTGGTTGGTGTCACTTCCTACACATACATGTATGACAAACTTCCAGCTCCTATCAAAGACCAATTTAAAAAAAAGTACAGATGCAAGTAGTTATTTTTTGTTGATGGTTTTTCTTCGTAATTCATAACAAATCTGTTGATTACTTATCGTACTGTATTATCTCCTTCCTAATTTACACATCAGCTCATATCAAAAGTGTGAAAATATTGTTATAGTTTCAGAGCATTTTACAATAGATTTCATTTTGACCATACTGGCAAAATTCATTGAAATAATAAAATTAGTTGAAGCATCTTGTAATAAAGGAGGGACGTACATGTATACACTGTGCAGTGACTTTAGTTTTAGGAATAGATATTAACTGTTTTCCATACTGTAAATCTCTGTGTATAAGACGCAGCCCTATTATTTTGGCCGAAAAAAAAAAAAAAATTTGTTGCCTTTGTTGCCGACTCTGTGTTCAAATACCCACGCGGGGGCAGGACCTTTGTTTTACTACCTCGCAGTTGAAAGCGCTGATTTCTAGTAATAGTAACAATGTCGTTTTTTAAAACTAAAGATGACAGACAAATTTAAGTCCAAACAGAAATCCGTCCATACAGGTACAGTAGTGTTGTTCTAGTTTCCGAGTGGTGAGTCAACACACCGTGTATGACTGAGCTGGGAGACATTGCCAGGCACACTGCTAGGTGGAGGGGCATAAATTGACACTTAAAAAAAAAAAAGCTCTTGTACCTGTTTATAAGACGCACCCCCGACTTTCAATTTTTTTTCGGCGCGAAAAAGAGATTTACGGTAGTTACCGTAGATGTCCCTTTAACACTGATTCCACTTCCTATGTGTGTGCATACATGAATATTGGAGCGTCAGTCAGTGATAGAGTCAATGTGAAACTAGCACTACTTCCTGTTTATTCATTCAACAGTACAGTAGCGGTCTGTGTGCATGTAATAATATGTGTATTAATAAGAGGTACACTGGTGGCATTGGTCTTTGATAGGAGCTGGAAGTTTGTCATATGTGTAGGAAATGACACCAACCAAAAGAATCCTTAGCTTCATATTGAATAATGTAATAATCTATGTACCACAGAATGATAAACATGTACCGGTACTACAAATCACGTTTTTCAGTGCCCTGATGATATATAATATATGATGTACATGTACCTTGTATGTCAAAAATGTTTTACTATTGAATATACATGTACGGTAAACTACATAATTTGCCCTAAAACTGTTTGATTAAATACCGGTACACAATTTCAAATGATTTTGTGTACACAGGGAAAATATTTATATTTATTTTTTTGGGGCTACTTTTCAAGCTTGCCTGCATGAAAATTACATTCTAAAATTTGTTTTGCATTGAACTCTATGCAAATTTATGGGGGCTCTTTTCTGATTTTCGGGGGCTCTTTTGGGCATTTTGGGGGCTATTTCGGCCCAAGCCCCGGTGTATTTTTTTCATTGTGTGTACATGTACATGTATTTTGTGTACATGCGTGTCCATGTGTACACATTACTTATTTTATATTGTTTGATCTTGTCCTGAAAAAACAAGTAGAATTTTTAAATAAATTTAGGTGTGTTTTTCTTATTTCCTAAATTTGTCCATAGCAGTTTAATAGAGATTTGTACAAATCACTCTCATGCATCTAGCCTTTTCACTTCTAACATGTTTTCCTCAATATTCCTGTTCTTTCTTTACAGTGCTAGGTGAAGGGAGGTTTATGCTAGCCCATGTACCTGATTACATCAATGTCCATCCTGATGCAGGCCCAATCAACGCCAATGAAATACCAGATTTATTCCCTTTAGCTTTAGGATTCTCAAGTTCAAAGGTGAGACAAATCTAGTCTGTATATTTATTTATTTATTTATTTATTTATTTATTTATTTATTTATTATTATTATTATTATTATTATTTTTTTTTTTTTTTTGGGGGGGGGGGTAAATTGAATTTATTGATAAATATATATGCTTTTGAACAAATCAAACATTCATACACAATTGATTGAAATAACATCGTAGCATCCTTACATTATTCAAATAAAACATGTTTCATTTTCTTGAATAACATCTTTTTCAAAATGCATAGCTTTTAGTTTTACAATAATTGTTGATCTTTAATTGGTTATGGATTAATCTTTTGAATATACAAAGAATAGAGACTTCATGAAACATAAGTTTGTGATTTTCTATTTGCACAAATGTTAAATATACTGCATATTTTGCATATTTGTGATATTTTGCATATATATGTGATATTTTGCATATGTGATATTTTGCATAGTGATAATTAAAATGTAAAGGACTTTAAGCGTATAGTATTAAATGCTATACAAATGTGAATATTAATATTATTATTAATATTATTATTATTAATATAATGGTTTTGTCTCTCTCCTCTTGTTTTCAGCCTGTATCATGGCATGGTATGTCAAGTGGAAGTATCTTCAGAAGACCCAAGGCTGGTGTTCTAATCACAATAGAAGAGATTCAAGGAACAGATGCTCTCAAGCCTTCTGCTCTTCCTTCAGTTCCTATTAACCAGGTATGCTACTCAATATAATTGTATTAAAGTTACCAATCACCAAATTGGACCCAAACATGATTTGCTTATGATGTAAAGGGGCTCATTGTTGCTATACTGTATTCAAACTATGGGCTTCATGTACAATCCCAGTGAAGTGTAAAATGTCATGTTCAATAGACTACAATAATGACACGTATGCACTCGAATAGAAGAGGGCTTGCATATATTCCTATTCCTCCTGTGTTAGGTTGGCAGGTATGATATCAGGGTCTGTATGTATTGGTCACTTGTCCAATTTTGAAATAATAGGGGTCGGGAGATAAGATTTTGTGGCCCATGTACGCCAGACGCCTGTTAGTGTTGAGCCATGATGTATTTTTAAAACTATTTTCTTTATTTATTGAGCAATAATTTGTATATATATTCTTTTATCTTTTTCCATCATCAGGTCAAAGCTGGTAGTCTAAATCTGGACTCTGTGAAGGACACTATTAGGAACATGTATGGAAAAGGCAAACCAGTCTCAGTAGAACTTGCTGCTGGTGTAGAGGTAAGTTCAGTTACATTGACATTATATTACTTGATGTAAGCATCACATATGATTCAGGATGGCATTCTTTTAAAAGCCTTAACCCTTATACCTACATGTATTTGAGTAATCTGCTGGAAAAATCACACAACTTATTGAAGGACATTGCGTCCCACATTTCTGTGCCGCATAAGACACAAATGAAATTGAAATACACTGTATTAAAATGAGTACGTAATGGGGACATTGTTGCATGCAGATACCTTTTCTCACCCCTTTTGCCATATATGAAGCAATTTACTGAATCATTAATGAACAAATCTTAGGAGTATTTGGCAAGGCCTCATGCCCCACTCCCTAGAATGCACATTTTTTTTTTTTTTTTTTTGGGGGGGGGGGGGGGGGGTGAGGGTCAGATTTCTTTTGATTAAAGGTAATAAAAGTTTTGGTATGGGGTCATGAATTTGGTTCAAATGAACAGATTGAAAGCATATGCAGGTTTACAATATTCAATGATCGTTGTCACGGTCAAAATCGAGTCTAAAGTGATGATATTATAAATTATAAAAACTCTTTATGTTTTAAAGCTCCCTCTCGAGACTGATATTACTTTAGCTTTAAAACAATGTTTGTTGGAAATTATATATCAGAACTGTATATTCTGAAATTTTCATGTTCGCAGCTACCATGGAATGGCCTTAGGCGCTATTTGAAATATTTGAAATTTACCGGGAGCACTGGTAAATTTTAATTATTCAATTTTCTCAAAAGCAGAGGTGTTTTAGGGGCTAAATTTGCTAGTGGTTATTATACATGTACATGTACATCCACAGGGGCATCCAAATATTTATTAAAATTGTAAAGAATTACTATCCATCCAATTTTCTAAATTTCTCAAAACTTTGCATTACCTTTAAGTTTTGTTTTGTTTTTTGTTTTAAACTTAAAGAAAAGTTATATTTAGCATTTATAATGTTTAAGATGTAAAAATAAATGATGTCCCCAGGTCATGATCTGAATTCCCCATGTTTCCCTTTGCTTTAAGACTCCTACACTTTGTACCCTTACACTGTGAATGTTATGTAAATAATCTTATGGATGCTTCTATGTCAAGTTGAACAAGATCATAAATTACGCCAATATCTTTGTTTTTCTTGCCATTACCCAGGATACCAGTTTTTCAGACACCTCTTTAATACAGGGTTTTTCAGACACCTCTTTAATACAGGGTTTTTCAGACACCTCTTTAATACAGGGTTTTTCAGACACCTCTTTAATACAGGGTTTTTCAGACACCTCTTTAATACAGGGTTTTTCAGACCTGATATTAAAAATAATGTTTGGGGATCCGATGTTTTGGTTTATTTTCAGGCTAAATGGTTAAAACTAACTGTATTATTTTAGAATTATAGATAGCCTTTAGATTGACTAAAATGCACCTTTGACCTTTGACCTTGCAGTTTGTTCAGTCACCAGACGAGTTCCCAAAGCTGTTTGAGGGGCTTCCCCCTCTGAGGCTAGACAGGATGATGCCCCTGCTGAAAGGTAGCACATCAGTGACCCTTGAACTCTCACCTATGATCCTTAACCTGACCCACCAGTCAGATGTTAACTTCTTCAGTGAGCTTCAGATCATGAAGGAGGTTCTACTGAAGGTACAGATTAAAAAATTAAAAAGAAGACAAAAAAAGAAGTTTATTATAGCATGTTTGCGTCGTTCTTATTCTTGTACTTCTTATGCCCTTAATGCCTCAGTCACACCTTTGCGTATTGCTGCATATTTATGGCAAGCCGTTTTAACATTTATTCCTATTTCTTTATATCAAGAATTACCATTGCTTTACAACAGAATCAAGAATTCATTTCTTGATATCAAGAAATAGGAATAAATGTTAAAACGGCTTGCCATAAATATGCAGCAATACGCAACCCAAATACGCAAAGGTGTGACTGAGGCATAAAAGTAACAAAGTGAGAGGAGATGATGTACATACAAGATCTAAATAAAATAAAATATGGTAGCCGATTAAATGCGTATACTATTAAAATATAAGACACAATATTTATCATTAACTCTATAAATCGACACCAAAACTTCAATAATATTAGTACCATCCAGTTCTAGAAGAGAAACAACACTTTTGAAATTTGCACAATGCTTTAATTATACGTAAATGCCAACACATTTACTTTCATTTCATCTTTATTGATCCATGGTAATACATAGAAATTCTGTTTCCTTATATTTATTCCTGAATCACTCCGATGAACCGACCCCACACTCACTCCAATATGACTGATTTTGTTGTTATGGGGGTAATGTAAATACAAGATACAAGAAGCAAGATATTTTATTTTTTCTTTGCAAACAACTTACATAGAAATTTGGTTTCCACTGGTCTTACAGTAATATTCAAGAAAATACATAATTACAAGAAATAAGTACATCACGTTTATAGAAATAGATGAAATAAGGAAAAATTCATGCAAAAGGTAATGAAGCGACAAAAATGGTCATTGGTACTTCAAATCATGAGTTTCAAAATTATGCCTCGGTCATTGGTATTTCAAATCATAATAGTTTCAGTATTAATTAATTTCCGACTCAGAAGTTTAACGTTTAACCTGTGAGTTGAATTTACGAACAGAGTTAGGTACAAATGAATATCTGAATCGTAAAATGCGGGTTGGGGTGGGGCGAAGTTGGATGTGGTGTGTGTGAGTAGTAGTTTTATTTCTATTCTTGGATCTGTATGTAAAAACCTGTCAGCATCAGTTGTTACTGATCCTCATCATTAAAACCATCACAAATGTTTATCTTCCATTCCTCGGCCATTATTCCCCTCTTATAGCTGAAGGAGAACCAAGCTGTTGTGGAGGATAACATACCGGACATCTATTCATTTGAGCTGTCAGGCTTCAGGGTTCTACAGACCGAGTATGGAGTAGACTCAGCTCAAGTCACTGATGCTATGAATGTTCTAGCTGACTTCATCCAACAGGTAAGAGTGTTCACATAGCACAGGACCCTGTTTCATAAAACTTGATATCAATAACAAGTTACAAGCTACTGTTATAAGCTACAGAAATCATGGCGTCTGATTGGCTGAGAGCAAATTTGTCATAGAAATTTAGCATTTGTTACAGATAACAAATTTTATGAAACGGGCCCCTGATCTCAGTTTTTTTTTTTCAAGTTGTTTGGTTGCTTGTTTATTTGTTTGTTTGTGAGTGAGTGATGACAGGCTGTCTAGCTGTATGATGAGGCATATTTAATAGGGCAACTGTCTTAGAATTTAGAGGTTCCCAGACTAACGGAAAATGTGTATGCCAATGCCATTTTGCAAGGAATTAATCCTCAGTACATGTATCTAGTCTTTGTTTTTTGTGTGTATGTGTGTTTGTTTGTTTGTTTGTGTTTTGAAATCTTCTATTGTAACGCAACATGCATTATTGGACATATTTTGATGCTCTGCAAGGAGTCCTTTTGTAATGTGAAATGCAGGTAAACTTGTCTATTCCACTCAGTTGAAACAATTGAAGTAGTCTTGATAGACAGCTGGTCTTAATGTACAGGATTTCAATAAGAAAGTCTCTTCAAGGGAAATGAAAAAAAAAGTACCGTATTAATGGACAGATGGCCTTTATAGGTCTGTGGATCACTGTCTGCGGTTCGAGTCCTGTCACTGTTCTAATGTCCTTTGGCAAGACATTAATCTACATTTGCCACACTCGACCCAGGTGAGGTAAATGGGTACCTGGTATTAACATTATTCCTTGAAATCCACTGTGCACTGATAAACGCTGCCGGAGCTACAGGTAGGGCACTCATTTTCAACAAAAAAAGCTCTTTGGAAGAGCATAGGGACATTATAATGTGATGCACTATACAAGAATGGAATAATATTATTATTATTATAGGTGATAGATAATTGGGTTTTACTGTAGTACATTTAAGCAGACCCTAAATCACATTAGAGCTGTATCTATAACCCTACATGTATATCTTGTTCTGCACAGTGGGGACGTGATATGGTAGAGCTGTATGGGGAGGATTTGTTTATGGGCGTGGCTACCGTTCCCATGGAAGCATTCATGCACAGACAGGGACGCTCCCTCATGCAGGTAAGTACTCTTCACCATTTCTTTAAAGCCTGTCTGTACTAGTTTAGCCAAAAGGGATTATACCTCCCTGCAAGGTCACTGACAGGTGGTTATCTCATCAAATCAGTCCCTAATTAACATAAGAAAAAAGGGATCATGGGGGACCAACGGTCACCGATTAGACATTGTTTGCTATTTAGAGGGCGGAAGTAGCTATAGGTAGTGCAGTGGCGCTTTAAAGGGTAGGGGTTCATGAATGGCGTGTGAGTGACAGGCTCTGGTCACACTTGCTGTGAGGTTAATTTCTTACACTAAATAAATTCTAACTTTATTCCTTGACCAAATTCACCAGCACGACAGGGTGTACCTTACCCTAACGCTGGTCCAATATCTATCCTTAAACCCTTTTGCAACCCTTACCCTTACCCAAAACTTACAATGGGCAAATGTTGCTGGAGCATTATGTCTGATTGATAAGGAACAAGCCATATCAAATAAAACATATCTTTGATCTATAAAAGACTAGATGTGTTCTTGAAAGGCGGATAAGAGTTAGTCATGTATGCACAAAATATCAGCGTGTCCACACACAAAACAATTTATCCCGAAACTCTATAATGAAACGTCGTATAAAGAATCATCGTATAAATTCCAGAGTGTCCACACACACAAGAAAGTAATCCTGAAACTCTACAGCGAAAGTCGTAAAGGTGCGCAGTTTGCTACTGCGGTCATGAAATGGAAGCGGAAATGAGAGGTCAGGTCTCCTTTTGCGCAAGGTCACGTTAAGCCTCGCCCAGTTATACCGTTCTAGTTCGACTAGTTATACTAGTTACGTCCACACACAACACATTCCGTGATTAGGCATGATTCTTTATTGAGTTCTAGTTCGAAACGATGCTCAAACCCGCGTTTCGTTATACGACGTATCGTTAGTAAGCGTCCACACACACAATTTCAACTATTGTGTGTTCAACTATCCCGAAGTAGTATAACTAATCACCCCTAATCACTGAAAGTGTTGTGTGTGGACAGGGGGTACATATATGTATGATTGATGTCCAGGTGGAGCAATGTTTGTAAATGGAAATGAAAGCTGTCAATGGAGCACCTCCAGCAGTTACTTGAAAGTAGTGCTTATTCTCAAACACATTGGCCCGAATTCACAAAGGAGGTTTAAATTTAACCCATGGTTTAAATCTTCATTTACATATCCCATGGTCTAAAATTAGCGCAAAATAAGCACCACACAGTCAGAGATCCAATATTAGACGCGTGCAAGGCAAGGTACGCTTAATATTTTGCGCTACTTTTTAAACCATGGGTTATGTGAATGAGGGTTTAAACCATGGGCTAAGTTAAACCTCCTTTGAGTGGGCCATAGAGTGGGGTCTGTTACAAGCCTGTTATGAAAGTAGTATTGAATTCCGGTGCTCAGTTTGAATACTTAATCAAAAGTTGAGTTTGATAAACAGACATATATAAGCATGTATTTGACTGTTTTATTCTCATTAAGGCTTAACACTTACCAAGCTATTTCATTCAGTCATGTACATGTACATGTATTTTCATTGTGTACAGATTTTCTTCTACATTTTTTCTTTCATCATTCATCTTATTTGATTTTGACTTTCTTTCTTTCATCAGATCTCATCCATTGAGTGTATGATCTTAACTAATTATTATTATTTATTTGGGGTTTTTGTTGATGGTCAGATTGCAGTTCATTGTGCCATTTTGATCCATGATGTCCATTTTCCACTCTATTATATTTCTTATTGTACATTAGATCTTGTGTGTTTGTTTTATTTCTCATTTTGTTTGTTTCCATAACATGCACTTTCACCCATTCATTCATATTCACAGGCTAAGTATTTTATCAAGTTTCGACTCTGCTTTCATTCAAGCTGCAAATGTAATCTTTATTTCCCTTTTTCAATCCATAATGTACATTTACACCTTTTCCATATTCTATGTTGTTACACTAGCACAGCACACATGTAGATCATACATGCATCTTGTTTATTACCAAAATATACTATATGTATTAACTGAACCCTATTTTTCTTTTTATTTGCCTTCCTTTAAAGATAAAGTTGAGTTCTGGTCGTGCGATTGCATTAATTGTGAAAGAAATGGTGTGGAATCGATCAGAAAAGTTTGATCATCTAGCATAGTATTGGTGTGTACTGCAAATTGATAAGAAATATTGCCCAGTCTTGGTAATGTTACAAGCACTGTACACAGAAATATGGGACTACGCGAACATGTGGCATAAAAATCCGTCCAGATTTTTATGCTGTTACATGCCATATTTAGAATATTAAGGCATGTGAAGAGCCATTCTTTTCAGGAAACATTTTTTATCTGATGTTCTTCCACACATGCATAATAACAATGATAATGCTCACAAATTATTTGTCACCTCTTCCCAGAACTCAACCTTCTCTTTAACCATGTCATTTCATCTTGACATCAAGTCATAATTTGTCATGCAACACCATTTAGTGACAAATGTAACATTTTAAAGTACCAGTAAGTATTTTTAAGGGGGCAATCCAACCTTTGTTATAAGTACATTAACCATCTTGCGAGCTTGCACTGAGAGTATTCCCTTCAATTTTATCAACCAAATTTCCCCAATAACTTTGTAGGTCACAGGTAGCACAGCAGCTGCACCCACCAACGCTCCCACCACAATGGGCGATCTAGTAAGTAGAGCACACTGCACATTATACCTACTGATTTTAATCATGTTTTCAAAGAAATTAAAATTGCATCAAATAATAATGATCATGATAATAAATGTAGTGTTGTGGAGTGCTCAAGGCACATGTAGAAATAATTAAGAATAAAATAAGCGTTTTTACATTATTTTTAAAAGAATCAGAGATTTTACACTTTTTGATGTCTTCAGGAAGTCTATTCCATGAGGGAGGACACGCATGAGCAAAAGTATGTTTCGCCCTAAGTTTTTGCATCTTTAGAAATCATAAGTGCACCGGAAGTGGATGAGCGTAAAGATCTCGCGGCGATGACATTTTGGATTAAAGAAAATATTTTTAATGGGGATCAGAACCGTGAATGCAGGGACTTGCTGGCTAATTCACCTTCAAGAATTGTATACATGTATGTGTTTATGTTTTATGAGTGGAAATGAATTTGAACTTGAAATTAAACTTGATGTTCCTCATCTTCTATTTGACAGATGTCATTTGAAGTGGCTGATCTGCATTACATGATGCTTGTTTTCTCGATCTCTAGTTTCTCTACAGGTTGCCAGACCCACCCCCACATATGAAGGCAGTATGAAGACTCAATTTAAACAAGATTCAACTCTGTCTGTATTCATTGTATTCTATGTGACTCATCTTTTACAGCCTCAGATCTGCATCGTCTAGTTCTCTAAACCACTGCTACTAGATCCACCCCTGTACATGTGGATAATAATAATAATAATCTTTTAAATTCCACTCCAAGTTTTATTAAGTTAAACCGAAAATGGAAATTCTTTTTGCCCAATTGATCGTGAGCCCGGCAGCCACTGAGCAGCGCCAGATCGACGTTGCTCTATCCCTTATTGTTGAACGCCAAACAAGGTAGCAGCAACTCCTGTCTTTTAACGTCTTTTAGTATGCAAGGCCGGGGTTCGAACCGACGTTGTGAGGCGGACGCTCTACTGACGGAGACAACACACCGGTCACACCTTCAACAAATCACAATTTGAAATTCTTTTCTATGTTCATTCTCTTGTTATTTATTTCCATTTATCAGTACTGCCAAACTCACTTCTTTAGCCAGTCAATGTCATTGAATCGAGAACATCAATATTTCAAGTTCAACTGTGTTTATTCTCTGTGACAGACATCACTTGCAGCATCTGGGACCCGTTTCACAAAACCTTTTTTCAATGACAAATAACAAAAATCAGTGACAAATCTGCTGATAACCAATCATAAGCAAGGATTTCAGTAGCTTATAACAAAAACTGTCATTTGTCACTGAAACACTGATGACAAGTTTTGTGAAACGCCCCCCTGGTCAGCATTATTTGCAGCATCTGGGGAGTGTTTCACAAAGCCTTTTTTCATTGACAAATAACTAAAATCAGTGACAAATCTGCTGATAGCCAATCAGAAGCAAGGATTTCAGTAGCTTATAGCAAAAACGGTCATTTGTCAATGATGACAAGTTTTGTAAAATGCCCCACTGATCAGCATTATTTGATATTTGTTTGTTCTGTGTCTTGACAAGATTTTAACCTGCACTTGCTACTCTCCACCCAGGTGTTAAATGGGTACCCGGTAGGATGCGACCGTCATTGTTGGTCAAACAGCTTGTGAGCGTCAATTAACGCCCGGCTGGAATGCTCCCCAGGGAGTGGAGATTGTGCACACAGTGTGTGCGGGCAAGCACTGAATCCAATGACCAGGGTAATAGTATATTTATAAAGCCCTTAGAGACATTTGTATTAAGCGCTATTTAAAAGCTAAATATTATTATTATTATTATTATTATTATTATTAACAGACTACCGCTGCTGTACCTACTCCAGCCCCTATAGCTAACATCACACCCTCAGCTCTGAATGTAGCACCATACTACGATGACACCTTCCCCGTCTTCTTCAATATCTTCCTCTGGATGGGGGTCATCCTGGTCATCGCAGTGGTGGTCGTCACCAGTATGCTCGGGAACATGGATCCCGGTGATTCCATCATCTACAGGATGACCAGTCAGCGAATCAAGATTGATTGATTGAAAATCATTTGTGTCATGAATAGATTATTGAAATATATGTTATCATTGAGGTAGTGTCAATTTGAATTATTGTGAAGAGTTGCTTGTGTATTTTGTTTCAGGGTTTAAACAGTAATGTGGGGTGGGTTTAATGTATTTCTCATTTAGACATAAATATATTCTTCTGATTAATAAACCTATGGATTTACGCCTATCTGATATACTAGGAGAACAAATGAAAGATTTGATAATGTACCTTACTGAAGGTGCTCACCATACATGATGACTTGAAATTGTCAGTCGGTGGTACATTAATGGTACAAGGCAAATTGCAGGGCGTAGGTGAGACGTACAGTGCATGCTGTGTGCCGTCATTCAATACAGCCGAATTGGAATACCTTGTAAAGTCCTCTCAAGGGAGACAAGGAAAGTGGTCTAAAAAGGTTAAGGCAGGTAGTTTTTATGTATAGGGTTTAGTACATGTCTCATTGAGAAGCACTTATCATGGAAAACCAAGATGGTGGTCTATATAGATAGGTGGTCTTTCTGTACAGGTGGTTGTTTAAGCAGGTTTAAATGTAATAGTGGTGCAACTCTTCACAATTGAATATCAAATATATGGTTATGGGCCCGCACAAAACTCACCATAGATGGTAACTTTGCCATCAATAGTAACTACCATGGAAACCTTCATTGTGATTGGCTGTTAAGCCCTGTAATACCATGGTAGTTGCCATTGATGGCAAAATTTACCATCAATGGTAATTTTTATGCAACGGGCCATGGTGATTTTCCTCTCACTGCCTCTAGTCCACACTCACATAACACTGGACATTAGGGGTGAAGTAACTCTGGTTGATAAGGCAGTTAGATGATACTCATTTCATTCATTTTTTTTAAATCAGTTAAGTTGATCAGAAAGTTTTGAATCTCTTAAACCATGTACAAGCTCCATTTATTGAGAGGAGAAGATATCTTCAATGATGTCATTGGTTCGGTTTAGTCAAGTCTTTTGTGCTTTAGGATAAAACGTGTTGAGAGGAATGCTGTCTTGGTATGGCACTGTATTCCCTTCACCCGTTGCCAACGATAACCAGATCGTCCTTGGCTTTTGGATTATCGTATGCAAAATTAGAGAATTCAGTTACATTGGCTTCAAACCAATCAAGCCTTTTCATACAGGTAGACAGTTGACATCTAATATATGTATTGTTCCTCTTGCTAACAATTTGAAGGATGTTTGTCCTTTTTAATGTGCTCAACTTATGCAATGTGATAGGTGATATTCCTTTCTTGGATTACCGCTTACCGGTATTAAGCACAGTGTACTCTACTGAATGGATTCCAATGGGGCTTATACATGGTTCATAGACAACATTAGGTGCATCATCAGTGGGACACCATTTGCAATCTTGTGAAAATTATATTATTGTCATTTATAAAGTCATGTTTTGTGTAAACATTATTAGTAACCTATAGAGGTATTTTGGGGTGTAACACAATGTCTGTAGATATAGATATTTCTTTGAAAAGTGATTCATGTTTGTGAGTTTTGTTTTCTTCTCATGCCAAAATAATCTCTTCCTGCATGCACATTAAAAAAAGAATAATTAAAATGTTCAGATGGTTTATAGTGGATATCGTTTTAGTATTTTATCAGCTTTATGCAAGTATATTTGTTCTTTGTAATAACAGTTAAGCCAGTAGAATAAATACTTTGTCTCTTTCTCTCTCTTCCTCCCCCTCTCTTTTTTTTCACAAAAATTTACAAATTGGATTAAAACCATGTCATTAAGTATATGGATAAGGGATGATAAACTTTTATGTAAATGGGAAATCCTCTTCTGTACTACAAATGCATCTTTATACGTCTGCAGTCTCCTATTGATGGGGGATTAGTGACATTACTTTGCACATTCGCAGGACATTGAGGCATATTTGTTATCATGACAGATGACAAATCGTCAGACCACCAGTGTTCTCCAATCTTGCTTTGATAGTTAGTAAATAATAATAATAATAGCTAGTTCTTATATAGCGCTTTTCAGGACCGAAGGCCCTCTCAAAGCGCTTTACAGATGTATTGATGAAGTTAGATTCAGTTATCTTTAGGAAGTGATATAGGTTTTACCTTGTAAATTTTCGTATCAATGTTATCAGTTTTGATACACAAATATTCATTTACACTGTTTACCTGTAGCATAGCAAGTACGATCACTCATTTCAAAGCTCTAGCAGGTATTTGTAATCTACATTGTGCAGGTATTTAAAACCTAAAAGACATTGTAATGTACATCTCCAAAGACTTCCCCCCAAAAATGTCTAACACTTTAAATACAGATGACCACCTTTTAGAAGTTGAGTCTTTATTCTTTCTGTTTTTATGCTGAACATCCATTATTGGGTGTTCACGTATTTGTCATTTCTTGTAGAAGAAATATTGAAGCAATACTTTATCTGTTTTATTTCTACATGCAAATTATCATTTCAGTCACATGGATATATCATATTATAATGAGATCTAGTTCAAGTAATGAGATTTATATGATTCAGCATTCCAGTCTAATAATGTGTTGGTACATCTATACTATCATATATTATATTTTATGTGGAAAAAATTATGAAATTCATGTATCTAGGTATTTTCAGAATCATTCTAAAATTTGAAAATGTGTGGAAAGTACTACGACTATGTTTACTGTAGTCTCTGTCTGGTATTGGTGGATATTTGTTATAGTTAAGTATCATAGAAGAGAATGATTTTCATGTTATTTGATGACTTTTGTAATTTCAATGTATGAATGTTTGAGATATGGAATAATATATATCATATGGACAGAACCTAATAGTTCTTTGTGTATGTCTGTAGTACTGTATTATTTATGTTCTTACTTTAATTTGTTAGGTATTGTAATATGTACATGTAACATATCACCAGGGGCGTCGCTAAAGGGGGGGGGGGGGGGTCAGGATATTGTCTGTAAAATTGCGCTGCGGTCGGGAAAAAATGAGAGAGAAAAAAAGGAAAAGAAAAGAAAGGAAAAGGAGAAAAAATAGAGAAATGAAACCAAAGAAGTAGGGGGATGAAAGAGAGGAGGGGTGGGAGTGAGAGAGATCCGATCCCGATTTGACTTTTCCCTCACCTACAGCTTTGGGTTAAACACATTTTTATATAAGCAATTTCTGCTGCCGTTTTCACTTTCAAAATTTATGATGCATTGTATATGGACATATCAAGGGTTCAGTGACACAAAGACGTAACTCCATATTTGGCCAAAATGAGTATGTGATATAAAAATGTTCAGAACTATGTGGGCTTTCCAGGAAACACAAACACTTAACTCCACCCAACACCCCATTGAAGTCGATGGCTAGTGAAACATACACTTAACTCCTTTTTAGGCCCAAGTGCTCAGTGACACATCAACCACAAAATGGCCAAAATGGAGTTTACGTCTTTGTGTCACTGACCCCTCGATATGCAGTAATTGCATTGATTCCATCTTACCAACATCCAAATCAAACAGTCCTGAACTTAAACATGCTGTATTTAAATCTAAAGAGTAGAATGTCGAAATGTGAAAAGATAAGGAAATGAAATCAGTGTGTGGAAACTTTATCTGGGTTTTTGGGTGACACATCACACACAATGTTGAGATTGAAACTATCAGAGCTTAAATGATCTGTTCAGTTAATGATTTATTTCAATTCCATCAACATGATTTCTATTAATGTGCATGTAAACAGGAAAGATACGATCATGTACTAGAAATAAATATGCTTCCATTGCTATAAACATTATAATAACATACAGGTTGTATACCTGTACAATAGAATAATTACAAAGTCAACCAATGCTCAAGATGGAACGACAAGGTAAACAAATCTACAACACCCCCCCCCCCCCCCCCCACTGCCGCAGATAAATTTAGGTAATCAATGCAAATTAATGGACACACATACATATACCTGCATGTGCAACCACAACAATTGTTTGAATCTTAAAATTTTCACTCCTTTCTTGTTATAACCTGTGGCTCGAAACCAATTTCATATAGCCTCCGCCTTGACCTATCTCTGGCATAGTATTCAGGGGCTTACAAACAGGCCTACACTGTGCTTCTGTATGTACATATACCACCCAAACTCTCTTGCTACACATAGCTAGGGCACTGCATAATAGAACCGTCTTTACAATGTACTTTGGGAATTAATAAATTAAGATTTAAAGGGATCTGATAACTTTGTCTCAGATTCTGAAACAAAATCCTGGATTTAGCTCATGCTGCAATGGTAATTATAAACCTTTAGGTCAGGCAGGAACCCCATGACTTTTACAAGCCGATCGCCTGTCTGATTATCAAGAGATTTATGATTGGAATTACAAATTTGGAAAACCGTTTAATCATTTTGAAGCGCGATTTTTTTAGGGCTTCAATATTACACCATATCACAGACACTGATAACACGTAGGGCCATGCATCTCAGATTTAACATTGTTAAACGATGCCTTTAACCTCTATTATTTCAAAACCTGTGATGAAAAACTACATGTAAGTGGGTGTTCTTTATGCATGAGCTGAAATTAATGATTAACAACTACATGCTATTACAGAGATGTGCTAGTCCGGACTGATATTGCACCATTTCACTTTAAAAGTGAGGTATAATAATCCAGTGGATTTGTTACCGGACTGTGAATCACATAGTTCACATGCAGTTGGAGTCATGCCACAGCACTAACATCCTTTGGCAGGACATTAGTCTACATTTGCCACTCTCCACCCAGGTGAAGTAATAAGTCCCTGATATGCATTGATTCCATGAATGGATAACCATAGGGCTTTTAGGTGCCTTGAGCATCCTCCAGGATGTATATGTGTGCAGTATAAAATCTACCTATTTTTTACTCTACCATGACAGGAAGACATTCATATAAGTCTGTTTTTTGCAAAAAAAGCAGTTAGTGAAAATACATAAAAGAATTGGGTTGAAATGTGCCTGCATTTAATACAACATGTGTCAGTATATACAATACAGGAATGTTCAATTAGCAAACCAAGTAAAAGAATTATTTATACTGGGAACATGAACTTGGTTATATGTACATACATATAATGGCAGTCACACATTTGATGTGTACTGTAGCAACTGGTGTTTAAATCACTCAAAAGTAGTACACATTTAATTCATGCTACATTTGATTCATCTCTAAAAGCATTTAATAAATATATGTGAAATCTGTGCAAACTATTATTAATATAAGAGAAGACTTTTTCATTACATAGTGCTTCAGAAACAAAAGTTCTCAGATGTGTTTGTTTCCGTTAAAATAATGAGGACTCTCATAAAAACATTTCAAGATGCAAAAAAAAAAGGTCTGAATTCAAGACTTAAAATTTTGTGTCAGAAATGTTGATGGCAGTGGTGTAACACATTCCACAATATATGAAATGTACAAGGAATGCCAGGCTTTTAAGATAAGTGACCTTCCTACTATGTTCCTAGAGATATATTATGATTGTGATGTGTTGAGCATAATCTAGGACTCTGCTCCACTCCTCATACTGGCTACAGCATGCATCAATCTGTCTGGGATGACTCCTTTCACTTCACCATACCTGCAGCAAAGACAAGATTATGAACATGTATCAAAGAGAACACATGGCCAATGGGTTGTTTCACAAAGATCCTAAGTCAAACTTAACTCTAAGTTGGACTTAAACATTATGGAGAGCCATTAGTAGCCTTAAAATACAATATGTTCAAAAGCGAAAATTCAAGTATTTTAAACTTTTCATAAATTTCACATCAAGAACATGAAATCTCCTTGATAATAGGAAATATGAATGATTTGAATCAACATTTTATGCCATTTAAAATAAAGTTTTAAAAATATTTTCATAGACGCTAACGGCTTTCCATAATTGGTAAGTCCTACTTAGAGATAAGTTCAACTTAGGATCTTTGTGAAACACCCCCCAGGTATGCAAGACAGCACAAGGTAAGGTCACACATACAATACAACAGCATGCATTAAAGGAAACTCCATGATATGCCTGGAAGATGAGAGAAGACAAACACATAAAAGACACATCACAAATGCTCCTATAATTTGATAAAACCAAAGAGTAACATGAGAGGGGGGGGGGGGGGGGGGGCGGGCATGAGAAATGTCAAAATCATATTCCTTTGTTTACTTTTTGAAGTTTTGGTTCATTAATACACGTCAATGGACAACACAATGTGTAAATACACCTTCCGATCTGGCACAATATTTCGAGCAGAAACTAAAGACAAGGGGAAGGGGTCTAGATGGAAAACTCTGAAACTTTGTTACTACATTCTACAGTTCTACTGTTGTAATAATAATAATAACAGTAATACAAATACTAGTAATAGTAATAATAATTATTATAATAATAGGTCTTGTTTATTGAGGCCCTGCAGTCATATTATTACCCCGGCTCTAGCCGCGCTTCCATGATGAGGCGCTAAAGCATTCAAGGAATTTCTGCCTTCCAGCACCCTTAAAAACCAGCTGGGTGGAGAGTGGCAAATGTACATTAATATCTTGCCAAAGGACATTAAAGCTGCAGGGGAACAATTGTGATTCACAATCCAGTGATGTTTCCACTAGACCATGACGCTTCCATCCTCAGGTACTGAGCAACTGAGAAGCACATCCCTCTCATCATCCCTCCCCAAGTTATATTTTCTTTGCAATTCCCCAGCAGGAAGCAATAGGTAAAATCTGTGTATAAACTTACTGTGACAAAGGCATCTTAAGAAGTTCCTCAATGTGCTTCAGATTCTGAGATGGATGGATTCCAAGAGCATCAACTACATTGCACAAATAATCTGAAAGAAATACAAACACAAAAAGAATGGTAAAGATCAGATTTGCTCGCTAAATTCAAAGACACTAATAATGAGGCATGAAGGCCAATCTCTACCAAAAAAGTTTCTGAGTAGCAAGGCCAAAAATAGTGTATTGACAAAATGTCATATCTAAATCAATCCTTTTGCATTTATCGCAGCTTTATTAATCTCTTATGTACTCTATTGTATTCATATCTTATATATTTCTTTGCTTGTATGATGTATTTTTTTCTTCAGGAATGTATCTTTTTAAATTTCATACATACAAGATCAGGAGAAAGACACAATCGGTAGTGTCATAGAGCAATTTAAAAGCAGTATTTTGTACACAACACAAATATAAGCAAAATGTCAATTTTCATTCAATTTTGGCCCTGACAATAGATAATGAAAAACATTGTGTGATAGCGCAAGGGGTTGTCCAATTTATGCAAAACTTGAGTCTCAAAAGTTGCAAGACATGTGAAAGGAAAAAAATCACAAGAAGGAAGTGGTGATCTGCAGCGGTTGCGCGACAGTCATGCTAACGGACATTTTGTGAGCTTTCCCTTACCTATATCTGTTGATAGCTGTCTGGCCGCCTGTTGGGTCAGTTCATTGATCCTTAAAATGACCTCAACATACATATGCATGGTTGCCCTGGCAACAGACCCAATCCAGTAATCAGCTAGATGCGCCACTTCTGGAGAACCTGTCAATAATAATAATAATAATAATAATAACAGTAATCAGTTATTGGAAACCACATATCACATATTTAATAATTTCTGTAGCCTACATGTATGTACTTCCAAAGAGATTTGGATTATAAACCGGGTTCTAGCCGTGATGAAGGTACTGAAGCATTCAAGGAATGATTACCTACCGGCGCCAATTCACTTCACTTGGGTGGAGTGAGGCAAACGTAGATTAATGTCTTGCGAAAGGGCGTTAGTGCTGTGACAGAGATTCAGTTCATTTGAACCCTGCACCTTTTGATATACAGTCCGGTAACCATCCAATCTAATAGTCTACACTTTTGAAATGTTCCAAACTTCCAACTCCTGAAACCAACTATGATTTCACAAAACAGCTACACAGTATACTGTATAATTACATTTATTATCGTAAAAAAACATGTTATAGATATTTCAAAACAAACAAATAAATTTGATGATACTCAAACTCAAGAAGGGGAGATGGCTCAGTGAAGAAGCAGGGGTCTTGTTAATGGGAGAACCTGGGTTCAAAATCTAGTGTGGATTCACTAGTGCCCTTTGATAAGGCATGACTCCTCATTACCAAGTCCCTTGCAGAGGACTTGAAGCTGTTGGTCCCCTGGTTGCTCACCTCCAAGCATAATAATAATAATAATAATAATAGCCTATAATAGTCCACTCCAAATTTTATTAAACCGAAACAGAAATTCTTTTTGCCCAATTGATCGTGAGCCCAGCAGCCACTGAGCAGCGCCAGATCAACGTTGCTCTATCCCTTATTGTTGAATGCCAAACAAGGTAGCAGCAACTCCCGTCTTTTAACGTCTTAATAACACTCACATACAAATAAACTATCCACCCATCAAACCATTGACTTACCAGGCGAGGGTGGGAATGGTAGTTGACTAGCCTCTAAAGCCTTCTCCATGGCTGGGTTATCCTGGCTTGTACAAGTCTCAAGCTGTTGGGGTAGGGTCATCAAATACTGACCAATCTACACAGAATACACATCAAACAATATTGTCAACATCTCCACCTATTTTTCTGCTCATGTGCATGTATATATCTCTCATATTATTGGGCAAGGCCAAGATACAACTATACTCTGTCCAAAACATTAGCAACCACATGCATCCTTTTAGTAAATATCTGATATTTGTATTAAGGTAATTGCACTTCTAAGAGCTCAGATCATACCAAATATGAAATGAAATGACACATTTTATGTCAGTTTATCTTAAGAACTACACAGTAATTGGAAAACATATCAACTGACCATGACTTGCCTTATTACCTCATATGCTGTGTGACCAAAATACATGCACATGTTTGCAGCTCCCATTTGATATTACAAAAAGCACTTTGAAATATTTCCATTTCAAACTACCTGACTATAAAATGCTCTGTTGCTATGTCAGTACTATCACTCACTGCTCTAGATCAAGAGCTGGAAATCAACATTGTAAATTTGCCTGTGACAGGCAAAATAATAACTAAAAGACAAATAAATACAACTGTAGATACTTGAATTAAAACCTAAAACATGTTAACTAATTGTGTGTGCTTTTAATACAATGAGCCTTCATTTGAGAGCTCGTCACATGACCAGAAATATTTCAACTATTTTAAGATTGCTCTGAAAAAGTACTATATGAGAGTACTATTTGGGAGTTGAAAAAAAATGTGATTTTTTTTTTAATTGATTTTTTTCTTCTTCAAATCTGAATTTATTGAAGAAAAAAATATTTTAAATCTTATTAGATAATAACCGACATTTTATTTTGTTCTAAATTTCTAAGTTTTACCGGTAACCAGAACCTCTCAAGACAGTGTATATTTGTATACTGAATTCATACCAAAATCACATATGCAAAATAACACCAGAATCCGTCAAAGTTCACTTTGAACATTTAATATTTCACTTGTATTTTTTTATCATGGGCAAATCCAACCTCAATTGAGATTACCTTGGTGATATATTCTTGAGGAGATAAACTGAATGTTGGTAAATCAGCTGATAGCATTCCTCCTTCATCAGTCCAAACCTGAATGTAATGTACAAAACATGCAAATAGGAGTGGTAATGGAGAGATGTACATACCGGGTAGACATTTATGCAGCAGTGTTCACATATTCATAAATATTGTATTCACTTCTTTGACGTTTTCAAAAATTTAGATA
Organism: Strongylocentrotus droebachiensis; assembly: GCA_035222895.1. NCBI lineage: Eukaryota > Metazoa > Echinodermata > Echinoidea > Camarodonta > Strongylocentrotidae > Strongylocentrotus > Strongylocentrotus droebachiensis. The sequence goes on from JAVYIG010001293.1 coordinate 30,697, forward strand.
ATTCAATTTGATCAAAATTAAAATTTAACTGGCCATTAAAGTGGGACTGTACTACTTGAAGCTACTTGCACCCTCTAGTCAACAATGCCTAGGCAGTATCCGTTGATCCCATTGGTCCCCTTTTTCTTATGTTAATTGAGAGCTAATTTGATGAGATAACCACCTGCCAGTGACCAGGCAGGGAGGTCTAATCCATCCATGCCAAACTAGTGCAGATGGCTTTAAACAAACAAAAGGTGTCAATGTTGTTCATTTCATTACGCTTGTCACATAAGACACAAATTTGGTATTCATCTTGAAACTACCTTAGTTTTCCCAAACAGTTGATTGTTTAAATCTTTTGACTGTCCAGCTCTTTTATAAACCAGAAGGAACTGGTTTGAAGGCTACCCCTCAACCTTCCCTCATTTCCTTGTCCATACCTTCCAATCTCTCAAATCAGAAACTAGACATATAGTTTATTTTATACGCGTAGAGGTGTCGTGGTCGAGTGGATATGTCACCGGACTGTGGATCACAAGGTCCGCAGTTCAAGTCCCATCGCGACATTAATGTCCTTTGGCAAGACATTGATCTACATTTGCCACTCTCCACCCAGAAATTCAATTGGTACCCGGTAGGATGCGAAAGTAATGTGGTTAGATGAGCAAATGTGCGCTTGTAAAAAAAAGACGCCTGGCTGGAATGCTCCGCAGGGAGTGGAGAATGTGCATACATTGTGTGTGGGTAAGCCTGAATCCGATGATCAGGGTAATAATATATCTGTAAAGTGCTTTGAGAGGGCCTGCGGTCCTGAAATGTGAAGAAACAAATTTTGAAAAAGAGAAAAATCAGTGTTCTTTCATACTAGGACTAGTTTGCAACCCTGCTTTCTTACCTCCATTTGTGATACTTGTGAGAGTTGAAGTTGAAGCTGGAAGAAGACGATCCCAAACGCAAGCTTGTGAGCATGCTCAGTGATCTTTGACATGGCTTCCAATGGCTCTTGAAGTAAAGATGAACCATCATCTAAAGAAAACAGAATATCAATAATTAAGAGCAAAAAAATTGTTTTGCAGGAAATCCCAATACATTGAACATTAAAAACACCCCCCCCAAAAAAAAACATGTAAGCCTTCAGGGAAGCAAGAGCTGGAGAACTATACAAAATCATTATTTTTTTCTTCTTCAAATTTCAACATACATGTAGGCAATGAACTGTCTTGATTTTAGTACGACAGAGATTATTCATGCATCAACAACAGCCTATATTATTTTGGGATTGTTATGTAACAGGTTAATATAGATCTTTGCAATAAAAACAAATTCTAAACACATAGACGAGTATAATACAGACCCAAATTAGCTCATTATTAACCTTTTATTCCATGTCCTAAAATTACAGTTTTTAATGTCTTGTTTCTGAGAGGTTGTTTTGGATACTAGTGGCAGAAAAGCATTTTGAAGTCAACCTGATTGAGGTTTTCTAGCACATGTCTGCTGCTAGAAATACTTGAGATCTCTTCAAATCTATGCATGTGAATACAATTCAGATCTATGCATTTGAAGTTTGATTGTTAACCACTAAAACACAGCACTAAAATCAACAGATGGGACTGACCTTCTCTGAGTTTGAGGATCAGTTCCTGAAAGGCAGCATGTTGCTCTGGATCTTCTCTGGCTAAGTAATTATATTCCTTGAAAGAGCTGCTGTGTGACGCACTGCCAGGAAGAAAATATGATATTATTTCCATAAAAGTCCAGTCAGAAAGTTTGTTTGCTTTAACTGGTTCTATTTACACAATAATTACAAACACCATAATGTACAATTGCTTAGGCCATCACAATTTCAACCTATAAGCTGTGAAAATAAAAAAATAAGTAAGATGTGAGGTATGCATGAGCCCAAGAGAAGAAGGCAATAATTTCTCTTTTTCATATAATTATAGCCACTTCCCGTACTATGTGTAAGACAATGTTTCACACTTTTAATTTAATGAAAAAAAACAAAAAACAGCACCCTTAAAGTAGATTATAATGATTATTATATTTTTATGGTGACACAGCTGATTGAGGCACACGTTTAATTGATTTTTTGAGGGGTATGTTTTAAGAGGTTCCTTCTAAACATACTGGTACTTTTTAATTCTTGACAGATTTGTCACTTCTGGAAAACCTAGACCATGGTATACTGTATGTGTGTATCACTAGGTAATCCAAACACAAAACAAAATGTATTGAGCATTTTTAGTGACACAGTATAATTAATATATTACGTAGATTATGTTTCTTGAATACCGGGATGGCATCCAGCACATTACACATTCTACACCCATGAATGCACAATTGTCTAGATAGAAGGCGCTATATAAATGCCTATTATTATTATTATTATTATTATGCAGTAACGGACCGAGCTACTAGGCCCTGTCAGTCGAGCCTCTGATGTACAAGGTGGGGCCATTACTGCGCAACCTGTACTTCCCCTCAAGCTTTACTACGCAGGCCAGAAGGACATCGCATGACATATCTGTACCTTGGTTTAGTTGGTGATGTAGGTGAGAAGACCTGGATGTCATAGCTACTACATGTATGAAGGAGACTGCTACTCAGCTGAAGCTCGAACTCCTCACTCTGTAATAATAACTCACCTACAAAAATACAAGATAATAATGATTTTTATTTTTTATGGTGACACAACTGATAGAGGCATGTACATATCACCTAAAGGCTCAACTAACAATTCTTAATACACACATTTGTTTGCCTCATTAAAATGGTGACTTGTCGACGTTTGGAGATACCTTGTTAGATCTACTATTTAACATTGAAAAAAAAGAAATTATTGAATAAAGTAAATAATCTAAATAGTTGAAATACATGTAGGGCAGTTGCAAATGAAAGGATTATCATCAAGATTGAATATAAGATACATCTGCTTCCTTTTTCATTCCTTCGTTTCCTATATCATATGTGGTAACATGACAAATGCCTTGCGTTGTCTTGCCTTAGCCCCATGCACAATCAGGTTATAGGATGTATTGAAGGTTTATGCATCAAATTTAGTTAAGATTTACAAAACTATATATGGGACTTGAAAATTCTCAAAAATAGGAAATATTTAAGCAACTAGCAGCAGGAACATTGTGTAGAAAACTTCTTCATTCAATGTTTCTTATCCATTCTACAAATGGTGCTGTAGATGAGCATGCTGAAATTATGGATGGACCATGTGCCATGTCTTTCCATGTCCATTCGCCTCTTCTTCTTCTTCTTCTGTTGAAGTACAGGCCACCATGTTGTTGGTGTATCTTCGTACTTTGGGGTTGTGCAGATATATATGTACAGTGATGTGGAAGATCTAATCTATGTGCGATTAAAAAGAACAGGCGCAATCCTAGCGCAACTGTGTTTTCTGCACCTCAGTCTTTAAGCTGGGTACTGAGGTACAGGCGATTGCACTTGCAGGGAGAACGTTCCACAGTCTGATGGTGTCAGGAACTAAGGTTTTCTGATATATGCAAGTGCGAGCATATGGAACATGCCTCTTTGACCTATGACCTTTCACCCACTGACCCTAGTACTGATAAAGCTTACCACATGTCTGAACAATCTTGAGAGCATTCTGGAACTTGCTCCAATCCTCCCCTAGCTCCGCCCCCGCAGAGGTCATCACCATGGCATTAGTACTTACTGGGTCAAGACCGCAGGCTGACCTCAAGTTCTCTAGGCTCCGGTCAAACTTCTGACAGTACGAGCTGAATGTGGCCTGTCACACAAACAACAAATCCTGCTCATTTTCTTTTTTACTCCTCTTCTAATCTACCTTTATCGTTAAAGGTATACTGTACATATTGGACTATGCATCAAATCAAATACATTACACCGCAAAAGCCAATATTTTCAGGGATGTCAGACATATTCTTAACTTGTTGTTTTCAAGACTACTAACAACATGTTACACAGAAATACTTAAATATACAATACATGTTTTTTGCACATGCAGGTTGTAGTTTTCCAGCTAAATTTAGCAGGTTGTTTTAATATACAACCCTACAACAATATGCAAAATTTACAAAACTAAGTTCATGCGGTAATTTAGATTGTGTGCTGCCAGTTGACATGACAAAATATAAGTTTAAGCTAATTTTGTTAATTATTGTAATTCATTGTCTACAGTGTAGCACCATGTGTAAAATATTAAAGGTAGCATCCATGGAAAGACGATGGGTAAGTGGCAATACTATCCTATTAAACTATTAGTCCTCTTTGGTTGATAAATGGAACAAACATTGGACTACTTCAGTCACTCAATCGTACAACATGTTTAGAACATATTTATACCCCAGACATTGTGGTAGTATAGGTTTCAAAGAGCGGTAATTAAAGAATTAAATTAAATAAAAAAACAAATAAGTTAGCTTACATTGAGAGCTGATAATAGACCAGCCATGCCAAAGCCTCCTGTAAAAGCTGTACACCTGTCTGAAGCCTGGGAAAACAAGTAGTAAGAGGAAGAGTTTTACAGTTTAACAATGACTTGGATCACTCCTCACTTTGTATTAATTTTCATTGACTGATGCTACGGTCACAAAGGTTCGTACGAACAAAATTTCGTACGAATCTTCCTGTTTTTCCATTGTCTTCCCGAATTTCCATTGTCTGAAAAACGTTCGTACGGCGTTCGTAGCAGTTCGTAATGGCATTTGTGACCGAGGCTTAAGGTAGAAGTCAAGGTAGCAGGGCCATGTCTATTATTATAGGGAGTGTAGCATGACGAGACTATGTGTCTTTCCCGTGGCCTGACTCGGATATAGTACGACTACAGACGACGCGACTGCAGCAATCCCGTGCATGCAACATATGCGAAACCGAAACCAAAATGGACACTGATATCAAACTCAAAATCTATAAGAGAGAAACCAGGGGCCGTATTCAATTCAGTATGAGTATTAAGCCAGTATCTTAGCATACAAGTAAAATTTATTATTCACACGTATTCATCTAAACATTTGACTTTAGCAAGCCGACTTTCATACTTAAGATAAGCATTGTGACACAATAGACAATCAAAAATTTGCACAGCTAACGCAATGTATTATTATGCTCACTCTGATACAATTGTGCGCAGCTTGTGATGATTATATATATGAAAACCATATCCCTTAAAAATAATTGGCTAGGAAGCTGTCTTCAATTTAGGGTAAACTACCTGTATTTAGCCAAAAGTGCTGAACATCAAAGTTGGCAATAAAGCCCAAAACTTAGTAAAATATTCATATTTCTGACCTAAGTAGTGAATTGAATACCAACCCAGATCTCCAAATTTATCACATCTCACTCCATTCCTGTCTCCTCCCTCTCCCTACCTCCCCCACCCCTATTTAGAAAATGGCAGTCACTTCTAGCACACACACGCACACACACACACACAAGACTTCAATCGTTTAGTGAGTCTAAATTTAACATGATAATTACCTCATTTGTCAGTTTGAATATCTTGTTGAGTGAATCTGATAGCAGCTGTGCACAGTCTATCAAGTCCTGTCTTTCCTGTTGTAAAAGAATATCAGATAAAATACTTCAAATTACTTTGTGTTTCAACAATATATGTTTTTCTGCATGTTTATGAGCATAGCTTTATCTTTAAAATTACTTGTTTTCATCTCTATTCACCCTTTCTTTCCTTTGCTTTGAATGCTCTTGCCAAAACATTCTTTCTCTCCACACAATCCACCCTTTTTTTTGCATTTGTTTAAAAAATGCACATTTGACATATTTATCAAATTTTGTACATTTCATAATTACTTTAATGGATGCCTAAACGGAAGGAAGGAAACAATGACTGAGATGATGACAACATTTAATTAAATGACATAAGGCTTTTTGTTGTTTTCATTTTAGGTGTATATACATGTACTGTTAAAATGAGTTGAAATGGAAATCAGATTTGGAAAGGGAGTGATCAAGATTTGAAAAATTTATAAAGTATATGTAAGTTATAGGGTTGACATTATGTAGTTGAGTAAAGATGGTTTCTTGGGAGAGTTCTTCTAAAAGAGAGATTCAAATATGATATTTTCTCAATAAGAGGAATACTCTCAAAGTGTTTTCAACAATGCAACTTTCCAACGTCAGGAGGCCAACTCTAAAAGTTTCCTTTGTCAACTAAGAGAGGAAAACTACTTGCCATGTTAATAGTAGAGAGTTCTTGTACCAAGTGTTCTTCCTCGTAGAAGCCGTACCTTATCAAATAAGGGATGTAAGGTGCATGGATAGCATGAACAAGGTCTTCAAAATGGCTGCCCACTAGTGTGTCTGCAGAAAGAAAAATGGAGTAATGGGCAACTGTGAAGAATACATACAATAATAGAAATGTTTACATAGCCAACATCCTGAAAATCTATTTAATTTGTGGATATAATAAACATGCACCATTAAAAAGAAAGCATGTATGTTTGTAGGCAAGTAAGCAGCAAAACCTCTGACTTCCGTCTCACAGACTTGGAAATGAGGATTATTACCTACCGTAATTAACGTTGTATTAACCACACTTTTTTGCCGCCAAAAAAAAATCAAAGTCGGGGGTGCGTCTTATACAAGGTATTTTTTTTTTTTTTTTTTAAAGTTTCGATTTATTCCGCTCCACCTGGCGCTATGCCTGGCATAGTATCCCAGCTCAGTAATTGGTGTGTTGACTCACCACTCGGAAACTAGAACAACGAGAAGTAATCTTTCTGATAGATCTCAATATGTAGTTTATAATAATAATTCCTCCAATTTTTCTTCTATTACACATGGCGTATCACAAGGTTCTATCCTAGGTCCTCTAGAGTCTACTGTTTTTTATTTTACATAAATGATCTTACGCATTCAACTGTACCTCGCAGTTAAATGAGAGGCCTTCCCGCGTGGGTTTTTAACACAGACCTGGCTTGCTGCCAACAGAGTCGGCCAAAAAAAGGGCGAAAAAGAAAAAGAGGGGTGCGTTAATATACAACGTTAATTACGGTATGTGCATTTGTTTTTTAAAATGAACATCAGATCACCACAACTGACAGTATATCACAAGCACACCCCAGAAACCGAAAAAACCCTCAGGACCTACCTGTCACTGATTGTATAGCACCTTCTAAGCTTTTGATGAATCTCAATGTGATCTGTAGATCAATGAAAACGTACAAACAGATAGCATCTTGTTTACACAGTGCAGCAGATATAGTGTACATAGTGCTAGGTACTAATTCATGTATGATTAATAAAATGATGCTTTCACCAATGACAGTCTCTGTGAAGTAAATTTACATGTAGCCTAATATCTTTTGCAAAAATGCACAAAGTATCCTTTATTTGATTATTATGTAATTGTTTATCATTTGATTTTGTTTGTTATAGCGCTTAGAGACTTTGGTGGTAAGCGCTTTATAAGCACTGTTTTTATCATATAATTATAATTGCATAAATTTGTTTCTCAAATAACTTAATGAAAATACATTTACAATGTACATGAAGATAAATTGGAGGGAATAGGCACTGTTTCCATGAAAACTATGTCTTGCCCTGACATACATGTATTATGTTTCTATGACTTCTCACTGTAAAGAACTCTGATTTTCCAAGTCTCACCAGAACTGAGCAAACATTGCTTTTTTTAAATTTTAAATTCTGTTGAATTCAGACCAAATCATGCAAATATCATGACCCCTACATGTTTACATCCAAACAATATAAGCAGCGATGCAACACAAATAGTTTCATATAAATTGTACATATACTGTACATGTACATGAAATAGACCAGAATCCTGTTTCATACAGCTTGTCTTTAGAATCCAGTGTCGAAATTCAAAGACAAATTTGCTCACAGCAAATCAAACGTTATTTTGTAACTTGTTATACTACAGTCAAATAACAAGTTTAATGAAGCAGAGTCGACAAGCAATAATAGTTACCTGCCGGAGGTCTATGAGGTTGAGAAGGGCATTGTCTTGCAGGGCAGAGTCCATACAGGCTGGTAGCGATGGCTGCAGACTGGACAGTGTCTGGGCTAGGAGCTCACATACCATAGGAACAGCATCAGGGAAGACCTGATCACACCACTGAACCTACAGGTACATAGGTCAAGATGAGGTCAAGATGAGGTCAAATGTCAGGTGACAAAGTGAAAATAATAGGACCTGGGCATCGTTTCATGAAACCGTCATAAGTACAAGTTCACCGATATCCCATTGAAACGTGTGTTAAAATTGAATACACATAGTTCAATGGGATGTCGGTGAACTTGTACACTGTACATATGACGGTTTTGTGTAATGATAGCTGGAGACTGACAGCTTCTGAGCTAGAGGCTCATCTACCATGGGGACTTCATGATTCAAAGGTCATTATTGAGTCAAAGGTCGCATGACAAAGTGCACAAATAGACTTGTAACAACAAAAGCTTGAGACTAAAGAGGGTCTGGGCTAGACATGCTACATGTATTCACATACCATGGGGAAATGCATCAATTACTACATACTCTGTACATGTACACGTTTGGTACAAAACCCAGGATTGGAGCAAACCAGTCAAAAGGCATAAAATTGGAGATCCTCATGCATATTCTAGCAGGGATGTGAAGTAGGAGTGTACCTCTAATTGCATACAGAAGGAACCTATAATCTACAATGTGTCAAGACTTCACATTTAATATCAACACTACGGATAATACAATACATGATCATGAAGAAATACAATATTATGACATTTCTTTGCCTCCAGGGGGGTGTTTCACAAAGATCCTGAGTCGAACTTAACTCTAAGTTGGACTTAAACATCATGGAGAGCCATTTGTAGCCTTAAATAAAATATATTCAAAAGTGAAAATTCAAGTATTTTAGACTTTTTTATAAATTCCACATCAAGAACATGAAATCTCCTTGATAATAGAAAATATGAAAGATTTGAATCAACATTATATGCCTTTTACAAAATATTTTTATAGATGCTAACGGCTTTCCATAAAAGTTAAGTCCAACTTACATAAAGTTAAGGTTATTATTCTCTATAGATTTATCCCCTCATGTTATGTTTACAATTTAGCTTTAATTATTAGCAAGAAGATATTATCAGTTAGGCCTCATGCTTGACATGAATATAGTTTGGTGGTAGTATACTATCTTACCTATCTGTGCCATGTTGTAAGCAATGTTTCATAGAATATAGTTTGGTGGGAGTATACTATCTTACCTCTCTGTGCCATGTTGTAAGCAATGTTTCATAGAATATAGTTTAGTGGTAGTATACTATTTTACCTCTCTGTGCCATGTTGTAAGCAATGTCTCATAGAATATAGTTTGGTGGGAGTATACTATCTTACCTCTCTGTGCCATGTTGTAAGCAATGTCTCATAGAATATAGTTTGGTGGTAGTATACTATCATACCTCTCTGTGCCATGTTGTAAGCAATGTTTCATAGAATATAGTTTGGTGGTAGTGTACCATCTTCTGTGCCATGTTGTAAGCAATGTTTCATAGAATATAGTTTGGTGGTAGTATACTATCTTACCTCTCTGTGCCATGTTGTAAGCAATGTTTCATAGAATATAGTTTGGTAGTAGTATACTATCTTACCTCTCTGTGCCATGTTGTAAGCAAGGTTTCATAGAATATAGTTTAGTGGTAGTATACGATCTTACCTCTCTGTGCCATGTTGTAAGCAATGTTTCATAGAATATAGTTTGGTGGTAGTATACTATCTTACCTCTCTGTGCCATGTTGTAAGCAATGTTTCATAGAATATAGTTTGATGGTAGTATACTATCTTACCTCTCTGTCCCATGTTGTAAGCAATGTTTCATAGAATATAGTTTGGTGGTAGTATACCATCTAACCTCTCTGTCCCATGTTGTAAGCAATGTTTCATAGAATATAGTTTGGTGGTACTATACCATCTTACCTCTCTGTGCCATGTTGTAAGCAATGTTTCATAGAATGATGGTAACCACTCTGCTAGGACCTTTTCTCTGTTAGTTTCCTGTAGTTGTTGCCACTGGAGTAATAAGGAACTCTGTTGAAAAGATTCATGTAGAATGAGAACGAGAGGGGGAGAGTTGTAGAGATACAAAATAAAATGTTATTACTCTCTAAACTTTCCATGTAAGATCAGTATGTTCCAGTGTGAATTAAGTTCTGCCATTGCTAGAATGCAAAGTTATCATTAAATTGTTCCCATACCCACCAACCAATTACATACATATCATCTACAGATAACTCCATCATTGCATGAAGGTATTTAGACTTACCTTATGGCATTTATAGTAGTAATTCCTAAGCTGTGACAGTCTGTCCATATCTTTGAATATTTTCACATATCTCTGGGCAGCCTCTGACAAAAAAAAGGGGGGGAAAAAAGAATATTGGCCAAATGCGATAAATGCATACAAACAAAATTAACAATGACAGTGTTTTATCTTGTTGTTGACTGAAAATGATAAATGAATAAATAATCTCCCTAACACAATAGATGGTATATTTCTTTGCTTGGGATGTATGATGTTTGTCATGCTGACTCAACTTACACTGTGAATTGCCTATCTCTACATGAATGTATCTCAGAAAAGCACACCAAAAACCTAAACCAGGAATGTACTAAAGGGATGGGCCCGGGAAACAATGTATATGTATGCAGTCAGTTTTATCTTAAGATGTTGTGAACAAGAGTTAAAGCTTGTACATACATGTATGCCTCCATGTACCACAGAAAGGTACACCATGTATAGAGTCAATTATAGCTGAGGTTTGTGGTAACAAAAGAGTAACATTTTATCTTGAGTTCTATTCAATTCAATTCAAGGTTTATTAAAATAAATCTTTGCAGCCGTTGTTGGCTGAATTGCAATAAAGTTCACAGATAAAAACATGCAAAATTACAAAATAAATATATCAATTACAATGAACATAGTTTGGCTTTAATTAAAAATAAAATATAAAATATATAAACAGTAAACCAAATAGTTCAAGTGTGAGTTCAGAAAAATTGTGTTGTTCAAATTGCATCAGGAGTGATATATACAGATAAGTTTGTTCATTAGAAGTACAGCATCGTTTCTAGTAACTCAATTGAATTTCCAAGCTGAGATACACTGTAGGATCTAGATCATAACTCACCCAGTGAATGTGAGTTGAATGCACTAACAAGCTAACTCACCCAGTGAATGTGAGTTGAATGCACTAACAAGCTAACTCATCCAGTGAATGTGAGTTGAATGCACTAACAAGCTAACTCACCCAGTGAATGTGAGTTGAATGCACTCACAAGCTAACTCACCCAGTGAATGTGAGTTGAATGCACTCACAAGCTAACTCACCCAGTGAATGTTAGTTGAATGCACTCACAAGCTAACTCACCCAGTGAATGTGAGTTGAATGCACTAACAAGCTAACTCACCCAGTGAATGTGAGTTGAATGCACTCACAAGCTAACTCACCCAGTGAATGTGAGTTGAATGCACTAACAAGCTAACTCACCCAGTGAATGTGAGTTGAATGCACTAACAAGCTAACTCACCCAGTGACTGTGAGTTGAATGCACTCACAAGCTAACTCACCCAGTGAATGTGAGTTGAATGCACTAACAAGCTAACTCATCCAGTGAATGTGAGTTGAATGCACTCACAAGCTAACTCACCCAGTGAATGTGAGTTGAATGCACTAACAAGCTAACTCACCCAGTGAATGTGAGTTGAATGCACTAACAAGCTAACTCACTCCGTGAATGTGAGTTGAACACACTGACAAGCTAACTCACCCAGTGAACGTGAGTTGATTGCACTAACAAGCTAACTCACCCAGTGAATGTGAGTTGAATGCACTAACAAGCTAACTCACCCAGTGAATGTGAGTTGAATGCACTAACAAGCTGAGGACTCAGAAGAGCTTCTAGACGATTCTTTAAAACCTCCAAACTCTGACATCTCTCGTCATAATCTCCACAGTGAGCTAACATACTCTAAACAAACAAGATCAAGACAAACTCAACATTAGACATAGAACCCTTTCACACAATGAGAAATGCATTGATGACAAAATTGCATGGAAAATGTCTTCAAATAGGTACTGTGTTAACTTACTATCGACGTTCCCAACTCAAGCTATGCTTTTCAGGTTTTTGCCTCCTTCTGTTATCTGAATTATTTACTGAATACTCTATATTGAAATCATTTTTACATATATAATTTATATATATATTGTGATTCATATTGAACTGTTGAGAAGGAAATAAATGTTAATAAATAAAAAATAAAAAAATTCAAAACGTATAAATTAAATTGAATACACAAACATAATATAAACAGAATTCTTAAAAAGTGAGAGAAATTGTGAAGGCAAAGAGAAATTGCATTGAAAGATTCCATTTAAAAAGAAAATAATCATATAATAATAATAATTTTGAAAAATCCATAAAAGCATTAAGAGGTACATTGTGAATCTAGTTTCCTTACCAGACTGTGTTGCATTGCCAGTAGTTTGTCTGCAATCTGTAGATGAGACACAAATCATAATAGTAAAGTAAATTAAGTAAAATAACTAAGTAATAATGTCATCAGTAGCTAAAGGAAAAAATGAGAATCAATGAAAAAATAAAACCAGTCAACGGTAAAGAAAAGTGAAGCTTGAGACAAGATAAATGTAATTTCAATAAAGTATAAATGAAATATCTATTTTGGCAACACACATACATGACTGAGAATTTCACTTATAATTATTTTATGTTAGAAAATGTCTGAAATGTTAGAAAAGTCAAAGGCAACCTACAATGAATACATTTATGAAGTACATTTATGCTATGAATCAATGTTCTAGTAGGTACCAGCAAAAAATTATGATGACATGTAGACATGCACAATATGTGAAAGACAAAAGATGGAAAACAAGAAAAAGAAAAAGGGAAGAATAAGAACTGGTAGGAAAAGATGGAAAAGGGTTTCTGACCATGGAAGTAATCTTTTGGGGATAGTTTGGGGGTACAGCTCAAGAGGGTAGTTGTGTATGTTCAGAGAAAAGGATGAACAAAGAGAAAAGAGAAAAGATGACAAGCATAAATGCGAAGAGAAGAAGCGGGGAGGCAAGTAAGGGGGAAATATACAATTATACAAATAATAAAAGTGAAAGAGAGATGAGAAAAAGAAGAGAATGACTTACCAACTGAACATCCTTACTAGCGAAGACTTCATCCACATCAGCCATCAAGGTGGTCCAGTTATCTGCTTCCTGTAAAACAAATCATACAATCAATCTATCACATCTGCTCACACTGTGACATCTTAAAGCTGAAAACTGTTTACTGTTTACAGATGCAATAACTTGTTCATAGACACCTGTGCCTATTTGTAAACATAGTCTCATTAACAACATCTATTTCAAGAAAGCTTGACCAATATAGCAGTGTCAAAAATCATATTTTGTTCACAGGAGCTATTTTCGGATTAGGTATTACACTAAGACTTTTATGTTGTTGTTGTTGTTGTTTTTTTTTTTTTTGGGGGGGGGGTAAAAAAACATCCTTTTCTGGGCTTTTCTTAACAAATAAAATTCTCTTCTTCAGTATATTTTTTCACTTTATTACAGGAACAGCTAGAAATATGAACATGTGACAAACACCACAAATCCACAAAAAAAAAAGCTAACTAGATGTGATACTTTACTTTATATCCGATTCTAAAACAGGAGATTCCTAGCTTAAACTTTAAGATGATATCTAACTCATCAGAATTGAATACAATCATATCCACCCACAAATGTTTCCCATATTGAATGGTCGGGATACTTGCCTGGAGTGCATCTGATGCGGCCTTCATCCTTGACTTGATGGTATCAATCTCCAACAGCATCTTCATGGACTCTGATGTGTCCTCCTCTACCTATACAGCAGGTAGACAAAGGTGAGGGTATGAGAAGTAGAAGGAGAAAAACAGACAGATGGAACAAGAATAGGAGGGAATGATAGTGTGAGATAAAAGAGATTGGAAAGAGAAAAAGAGAAATGAGATAAAGAATAAAACAGAGGGTGGAAATAGAAACATATTTAAATGAAGAGTTGAAGTGAAGAAAGAAAGACAGGGAATATTGTAGAGGGTGATAGATAGTAAGGAAAATGAAAAGGGAAATGAATATTAGGAAAGATGATTTCTATGAAAACATTGGGTTCAAGATTTCAAGAATGAAAACAAGTATTAGCGTCTTATCTAGTGTTTACAAGTAGATTCCCCCATGAGTCATCTAAACTACTCATGAGTGATAAAACATTGATTGATAGATTCACATCTTCACATTTGGAAATATATGTTGTGTCTCTGATATCAAACGAGATCATTGAAATCACAATTCAATCCATATAGCATACAGTCTCATACATCTTGAAACTTGCTTGCATGCAATTACTCAACACAAGACCATTCAAGACCTCTGTTTTTGGTACACATAAGATCTACAAATTTTCATGATTTTTCTTTCCACATCTTTTTCCCTACATGTAATTTTAGTTAGGTCACAAGGTGTACGATGGCCTTTATAATGCCTTGCCTTTTTGATGTCCTCCTTGACAAGTTGCATCTGATCTTTGAGGAAACCTGCTTCTTGTCGTACAGCCTCCACATCTCTGAGAACACGAGGTAAGTTCTGTAAAGCTTGCTGACTCGTCTCCTCCAAAGAGTTATTCACTTCCTAAGGGTGAAAGCATGGAAGAAATGCAGTTATTATCATGATCAATATTCATTTTGGTTTCAACCATGTCTAGGAGGGAAATGTGAATTTAATCTTAGTTCTTAAACAAACAAAAAACAAAACAATTAATAATAATCTTAGTTCTTTACTCCTGATTATACTGATAGGTGTGTGTAAGTGTACTAATACAGAGAGAGAGAGAGAGGGGGAGGGAGAGAGAGAGAGAGAGAGAGAGAGAGAGAGAGAGAGAGAGGGGGGGGGGGGGAGAGGGAGGAGAGAGTATTTAAAGTTGCATTCAGATATCAGTTGGAACATACAATTGTGAATATTAAGTTGGTTTTGAACCAGCAACCTTTACAACTACGAGACCACAGCTCCATCAACTGAGTCATTGAACCTCCAACCCAAGCCCAAACTATTAACCTGTTTCATGGTAGAATATTTTGATATAGATAATAATGTAAAGCCCTCATTTCTCTCTAACCTATACCTAGCAGCTTATGGTTTCAAGAATATGCCTGCTAACTTGTTCAGTATTTGAATTGATGTGCTAAAGTGAAAGAGTTGGTTTAAGAGACAGTTGTCTCAGAAGTTGACAGTTCACTAAACCTCAGGGCTTAAATTAATCCAAGGCCATGGCTGTGGATGCCCTTTTGATTAGCCTCATTGCCCCTCTCATTGGCCTTGGAGATTTTTTGTGCCCTTTCCAATTTTTCCTATTTGTGCTGTAATATAGGAATGTGCCCTACAAAAAAAAGTGGCCTTGCCCTAAAAATATTGAAATTTACGGCCTGAAACCTGTCCTTGGACGGATCCCTATTGATGATGACGATGATGACGGTGTTCTTGTTCCCCTGAATAAATGAATGGCTTATGGTACATTGTCTTCTTACCTGAATGAAAAGCTGCAACTTCATGACTAGCGTTGCAGCATGGGCCTGAAATAGAACAAAATAAAAGGCATTTCAGACATGTATAGTGCATCTATTTCATTAGCTTGTAATTCAAACTGACATTGTAACAAGTCCTATTCTTTTTACTATCTCCCTCCACAGTCCACACTCTCTCCCTCTTTAATTTTAATCTTTTGACATCTCCCTATACTAATACAGAGTTGTGATTTGTTGTGTGTGATTATTTTCAATGTAACCATAACCTCACAACATTTTCCAAATAAAAAAAGAAGAAGAAAGAAAGAAAAAGAGAAGAGATCAAGATCCAGAACAAGGCCCAAAGTAGTCAGGAAAGATATAACGCATAATGTTGTCACCTAGGGAGATGCGAACTGGTCTAGCAATGTGATCAGGGACCAGTTTCATAAACTTTTTTTTCAATGACAAATGACAAAACTCAGTGACAAATCTGTTGATAACCAATCAGAAGCAAGGATTTCAATAGACAATAGCTTATAACATAAACTGTCATTTGTCACTGATGACAAGTTTTGTGAAATGGGGCCCAGCTCTCTGTCTTTGCCTACAAACCAACTCCGATGTACCCTAGTTTGATAAAAAAAAAGTCATATATAGTTTGGATGGTGATGTAAAGAGATGGTCTCAGATGTAAATATCTATTTCTGATTGAATGATTGTTTAATACACATCAGTAAAAACCTAATTAGTAATTGCACACACAATGATCTAGGCAAATGACACAGAAGTGTCCCTACATGTAGGTTGTACAGGCATCTCATGTATTTCAATGCACACAAAAGTGCAAAGTACTACACATAATCCCAGTAAACGTCAAACACACCTATGCCCTTGGAGATGATGTCCTTGAAGCTACATCAGAGGAGAAAAATCTCGGCATCCTCATTGATGACGAGCTAAAGTTCCATAACCATGTGGCATATGCTGTCAAGAAAGCCAACGGAGTACTCTCCTGCATCCGTCGCAGCTTTGAGTGCAGAGACAGGTCCACAATCCCAAAGCTGTACAAAGGCCTTGTCAGACGTCTCATAGATTACGGAGATTCCATATGGTACTCTTGCTTCAAGACAGACTCCAAAACAGAGAGGGTGCAGAAGAGAGCTACCGAAATGATTTATGACATCCACAACCATCCTTACACAGAGAGACTTTGGGCGCTCAACCTTCCCTCCGTCGAATATCGCAAATGACGAGGCGACATGATTCAGGTTTTCAGACTTGAACGCATCCCAGTTGATATCTTCTTTAAACACTCGACTAGCAACACAAGAGGCCACAGTCTAAAGATCTTGGAGCAAAGATGCTCAACGAAGATTAGGCTAGATGCATTCAGCCAACGAGTCATCAATGACTGGAACACACTTCCTGAAGAGGTAGTCACTAGCTGCTACCACGGTGAATGCCTGTAAAGCCAGACTGGATCGAGTATGGACAGACAAGCGTTTCTGCTCCCCATATGAGTAGAATACCTGACACAGAACTGAGCCGGACAAACTTACCAAGATGAAGACACCCAACTACGGAGAAGGAAGAAAATGAAATTGAACCGGAAGCCTGACTGCAGTATTCTTCCAGAATCTCGAAAAAAGTAAAGGGGTACATGAGATAGTGACATTAGTTACTTGTAGGCCTGAGTCATCACGGGTTTTGCCGAACCCGGGTTTGACTTGAAAATTTCGGGCGGGGACCGGGTACCCGAAATTTTCACCACTGCACTGACACTAAAAATCGTGTGCATGCAGCGGCGGGAGTTAGACTAAGTTGCTGTTCTAATAATGCGATGGAAAGGACAGTTACTGCTTTCAAAACAATAAAATAATCAATTAAATTAAATTAAGATGCTTAAAAAAATAAATGAATATCGTTTCAGTTGACGGTAGGTGTTTTTATCGCTCTAAAATTGAGGCTGCAAGAAAGTAATCACGCTTCGTGGTACCGATCGAGTGCGTTCAGAAACGGAAGTGGAAATAGATCTATGACCCACTGAAGACAGAGCAAGTAAGTGCCACACAGAAGACTAGAATGTTGATCAGACTATTGCAATTAAATCGTAATACTAAAGGCATTAATTTAATTGTCAAAATATATCCACAATATAATGGTTTACCCTTGATAGTTTGATGAAGGAAAATAAATTAAAGCTCTTGAAATAACATCGAAGTGCCTTTCGTTCGTTCTAAAAATGCGTGTATAACGGCAAGCACAAGTTACTAGTCGAGCTTGCATGATATGCATGTTTACATCCCTGCACCGTCATCCGACCTGATCGGAACAATAAGCATTGAACCAATTAAAAAACATCACGTAAGACTTTGAGGGACTCCAATTCAACAAAATTACCGTAAAATAGTTATTTGTTTTGACAAATAATACTATAGATATTCATAATATCTTACAGAAATAATGATATTTCATGAGCTACGTACTCGATTTCGAGTTCAGCTAGCCATCATTTTGTAATGAGACGTAGTTGTCATGCAGTAGACTGTAGAGGGCAGTATGCAGGCAGAGAGAGGAAAAAAGCGCGGGCCTCAGATCACGTGATATTCACGTGCCTATCACGTGATTTTTTTTCCCTCTCTGCGAGCTGCCGTATTCTGTCTATAGCCTACTGCGCTGCATGCATGACAACTACGTCTCATTTCAAAATGATGGCTAGCTGAACTCGATATCGAGTACGTAGCTCATGAAATATCATTATTTCTGTAAGATATTATGAATATCTATAGTATTATTTGTCAAAGCAAATAACTATTTTACGGTAATTTTGTTGAATTAGAGTCCCTCAAAGTCTTACGTGATGTTTTTTAATTGGTTCAATGCTTATTGTTCCGATCAGGTCGGATGACGGTGCAGGGATGTAAACATGCATATCATGCAAGCTCGACTCGTAACTTGTGCTTGCCGTTATACACGCATTTTTAGAACGAACGAAAGGCACTTCGATGTTATTTCAAGAGCTTTAATTTATTTTCCTTCATCAAACTATCAAGGGTAAACCATTATATTGTGGATATATTTTGACAATTAAATTAATGCCTTTAGTATTACGATTTAATTGCAAAAGTCTGATCAATATTTTAGTCTTCTGTGTGGCACTTTCTTGCTCTGTCTTCAGTGGGACATAGATCTATTTCCACTTCCGTTTCTGAACGCACTCGATCGGTACCACGAATCGTGATTCCTTTCTTGCAGCCTCAATTTTAGAGCGATAAAAACACCTACCGTCAACTGAAACGATATCCATTTATTTCTAAAGCATATTTATTTGATTACATTGAAATATAAGTTTGTGAATTGCATATTTTTAGTTCTATATTTCAAAATATCAGTGTGAAATTTAATTTTGAAAAACCCGAAACCCGAAAACCCAAAACCGGGTTTCAGCTCGACGGTCGGGGCCCGGGCGGGGACCCGTTTCGACTCAGGCCTAGTTACTTGGGGGTCACAATGAATACTTACATCTTTCTGTTCTGGGGAGTCCTTCTGTGCCTTAAATGCAGCATTCACCCAGTCCTTCACATCAAAGTTAGCATCCAAAAACTTTGAGAAATCCTAGCAACAAAATTAAAATCAAATGCAACTTAAACCTGGATTTTTTGCGTTACTGAAATAGTGCTCAAAATTCAAGTTAATTCATCCACTAGCTAAATGACCATAACAAGCAAGAAAAAAGTCAAAGGTAAGGCCAAGAATCAGCGTTTATCAATATAACACAAATTTTGCATGAAATTTATTTGTCACAAAATAGCGACGAACTCACCAAATTTAGCGCTGCAATGACAAACAAAATGCAAAACAACTTAAAATTCAACTTTTCATCCGCCAAGGCCCAAGTGATTACGAACACTTGCATCATACAATTTTCAATGCCTGTACCACAGTTATCGCAAACAATAAAATCACAATCTTATCTACGGCTTATATACAAAGACTAACAACCGGGTAGGGTATTCTGCAATTAAGCCTACTCTTCAAATCCAAATTAACCCCGAACTGGCCGAAGCCGAAGCGAAGGCCAGAGCTCAGAGTCAGAGGCGAGTTTGCGAGAACTGATTCATCATACCCTACCCTACGCCTTAATCTTTTATAAATAAGCACAATCATCTTACATCTACTACCAACTATCAAGTTTGAAGTAACTGTCCTTGAGTTTTACTGAACAGTTTTGTGTAACCTCAGTCAATCAAAGCAAACACTAACTCCGGGAAGCTCCAACACCGGCGCCGGCGGCGTCGGAGCTTCGGTTAAACTGTGCGAAGGGGCTTCTAAAAAAGATTTTTCGGTGACATTATTGTTAAATCTGCAAAGGGAGTACTTACAATGTTTACATCATAGGGTGCACGAATCCTCAGGGCATAACAATGATCACTTCAATTCATAATTTGAAGAAGTCTTCGATGGGAAAAAAAGGGTTATTCAGAGCCCTACTCAAACGATTCTTCGATGTAGCAGCGCCGATTCAAAATGGCGAAGAGACGGTACGCATGCGCGGCAGAGCCGCAGAAAGTATGAATATTCATGCCATCGAGCGCCGATCGCTCGAAACGCTGAATATGCACGACTCGAACTCACGAGTCGTGCATATTCAGCGTTTCGAGCGATCGGCGCTCGATGGCATGAATATTCATACTTTCTGCGGCTCTGCCGCGCATGCGTACCGTCTCTTCGCCATTTTGAATCGGCGCTGCTACATCGAAGAATCGTTTGAGTAGGGCTCTGAATAACCCTTTTTTTCCCATCGAAGACTTCTTCAAATTATGAATTGAAGTGATCATTGTTATGCCCTGAGGATTCGTGCACCCTATGATGTAAACATTGTAAGTACTCCCTTTGCAGATTTAACAATAATGTCACCGAAAAATCTTTTTTAGAAGCCCCTTCGCACAGTTTAACCGAAGCTCCGACGCCTACGGCGCCGGTGTTGGAGCTTCCCGGAGTTTAGACCGAAAGCTTCAGTCTCTATAATCGTCGGTTGTTCCACTGAGACTACGTCTGGCTCCACTAGACCTCGGTTATACAGACTGAACGACTGCCTATACCACCACACGTTGAAGATATCACGGCTAGATTTTAGCCGTTAGGCCCCTCCCACAAACATGACAAACTTGCCACGGCCGTATTGTTATGCCCCCAAAATCCCCCAAAATGTCATTTTACCTCGTGCATATCCAAATTTCAATTAGGCCTAGGCTATAATACATCGTTTCCACTTACTAACTTGATTGAAATAATCCGTTTAATGGTCCCTTTTAAGGAAATTATGGGTCAAAATCGACATCCATGTTGAAAATCTTGCAAGCCGTATTAAACTCTCGCTGCCGTCAATCTCATCCCTTCTAGTCTACGCCGAAGGCAAAATGATTATGAAGGAAAAACTGTGATAACGCCATTACGAACGTGTAGATGGCGCAGTTTTTCCTTCATAATCATTTTGCCTTCGGCGTAGACTAGAAGGGATGAGATTGACGGCAGCGAGAGTTTAACACGGCTTGCAAGATTTTCAACATGGATGTCGATTTTGACCCATAATTTCCTTAAAAGGGACCATTAAACGGATTATTTCAAGCAAGTTAGTAAGTGGAACCGATGTATTATAGCCTAGGCCTAATTTAAAATTGGACATGCACGAGGTAAAATGACATTTTGGGGGATTTTGGGGGCATAAAAATACGGCCGTGGCAAGTTTGTCATGTTTGTGGGAGGGGCCTAACGGCTAAAATCTAGCCGTGATATCTTCAACATACGATGGCATAGGCAGTCATTCAGTCCCTATAACCGAGGTCTAGTGGAGCCAGACGTAGTCTCAGTGGAACAACCGACGATTATAGAGACTGAAGCTTTCGGTCTACCCGGAGTTAAGCAAACACCTGAACACGATAATGAACAGTAGGGGCGCTGGTCCGAGAATAAAGATCGTCTTCATAAACAAGGATCGTCTTCTTTAACACGGACAGATGCGTCCACAAAAATAAGGACCGTCTGCATTTTCGCAGACGTTTCATATTTTTGATCGACGCATTGGCGATGCAAAAAACGGATTCTGCAATGATTTTCTTGATGCATTTTACATTGACTTTGTACAGAGACTTTCACATTATGAGCAATAAATCCTTGGGAAGACGGACAACCCATAAAAGTAGACGGTGAACTAGGGTTATTTTCCCCCGGGGAATCCATTTTTAGCATCGCCAGCAGGCCGTTCTGTAACATGAAACCCCCAGAGTGCCGATGAAAAAAAACGTCCTCGAAAATGCAGACAACCCTTATTTTTGAGGACGCATTTTGTCCTCGTTTATGAGGATATCCTTGTTTATGAAGACGATCCTCATTCTCGGACCAGCGCCCCTACTGATGAACGTTCGGGACTGAACAATTATCTTTCACAAGATTATTGTGTTGGTGGCTTGGTGCCATCAGTTATACCGTTATTACAGGGTTAAATTTAAATTAGTTGTATTTTTCGGTACATACCATCATTGAAACTTGAAACGCCCAACCTAGAAAGTCAGTAATGACCTCAAGCTCAGCTCAAGTTCTCCAAAACTGTAGGCAAAAATTTAATGCAGTGTTTTTGTTTTTCTTGACGTGTCAAAAGCGATTGCGAATGATATACTTGAATATGGTATAAAATGTATCATATATGTTAATCAATAATTTGTAAAAAATATAAAATACTGCATGTTTTTTTTTATTGTTGAAAAATAGTATAATATTTTAAAACTATATTAATTTGATGACCCATGTATAGATAACGGTGACTTTGCCCAATCAGTCACCTGACCCGAACTTGTGATGTTTATCGTTTATTAGGGAAGGATCAGCACATGAAAACTGCAGATTTAGAATTGAATTTGCGACATTTACCCCAACATCATATAGTTGTATCTATTTCCAATATAATATATTTTGCTCAATATAAAGTACGGACAAGGCACTTAAATATGGTAAGAAAATTGAACTTGACGTTGAACGGTCCCATTCGCTTGATATTATGTTGGTGGACTGGTGGAGAATACTTTTCCTCTCAGTCTTTGACTTTATCGTTTTCTAGTAGACTCTAGGGTCTATTTGTTCATTTATTTTCATTAATTCAGTGCACAATATATTATGTTTTTTATAAATGAGTAATAACTTACAACTAATTAGTTTGAGAGATGTAAAATTAAACATGGAAAGTTGCAATTTGTTCAGTAGGGGGGCGTTTTTAGTTTTATTTTAATATGGGTTGTTCGAAGGATTTATCCCTCATAATGTGAAAGTCTCTGTACAAAGTCAATGTAAAATGCGTTTAGAAAATCATCGTGAAATCCGTTTCTTGCATCGCCAAATTCGTTTCTTGCATCGCCAACGCACCGATCAAAAATATGAAACGTCTGCGAAAATGCAGACAATCTTTATTTTTGAGGACGCATTCGTCCACGTTTACGAAGATGATCCTCGTTTATGAGGACGATTCTTATTCTTGGAAGTCGGACCAGCGCCCCTACTGCAGTTAGGCCAAAACAAAAAAAAATCATTTGGTTGTCCTCGACCGCCCGCTCGTCATTTTCGGGCCGCTCGTATTTGTTTATTTTTTTAAATATATATATTTTTTTTTAACTCAATTTGTTTTATTATTTTTTTTTTTTTTGGGGGGGGGGGGGGGGGGGTGGAGCAATCTTAAATGCCAAACAAACCATTTGATGCATTTGCAAGGATCAAAAAGCGTCCCGTTGCCAGTTTGGTCTTTTCAGTATGCAATTAGGTATTTATTAAACTTGCCATTTTTATTTTTCTATGTTAAAATGCCGTTCATTCAAATCAGGTTCTGAGCATTCTTAAACTTAAAGCCCATCTGTACTAGTTTACAGGAGGGATTAGACCACCCTGCAAGGTCACTGGACAGGTGGTTATCTCATCAAATCAGCTCTCAGTTAATATAAGATAAAGAGGATAATGGGGGACCAATGGTCACCGATTAGGCACTGTTTGCTACATAGAGGGCGCAAGTAGCTATAAGTAGTACAATGGAGATTTAAAAGGTGCTGTATTTCAAAGCCCAAAATACTTTCTGTGTTGGTTTTGATATTCATTGTACATTAAACTAGTCTTTAACCATATTAAAGTGTTTTATAGACTTTGTTTGTTTAAATGCTTGACAATCTCAATGATTTTTTTTGTATGGAAACAAAATTATTATTAAAAAATTAAAAAAAATGGGGAAAAAAAAAAAAAAAAAAAAGACACACAAAAAATGAAGTAAAAAAAAAAAAAAAAAAAAAAAATCCGCCCGCCCGCCCCTACTCCAAAATAGCAATCGAGGACAACCAAACAATTTTTTTTTTTTGGGCCTTATGATCTAGATCTAGATCTAGATCTAATATTATTAATATTAAACCCTAATTATTTATATATTTCATTTATCTGTTTATGTAACTAACTCCAGTATTTTGTAATATTATGACAAATTATATGCTAATGTTCTGTTATTTCTAATGCATTGAATGAACAATAATATAACTTTAAAAAAACTATAAAAAAACATAGCCATAGGAGCATTAATATACCGGTATACAACAGTGTAGAACTCTAGTCTAGATCTATACTCTCTGTGAATGTGAGTAAAATATGACCGTCAATATGCACTACGACGGAGTCGTGTTATGACTACAACAACACTTTTTAGAATGTTTCTTCAGAGGGTTACTTGGTAGGTAGGGCACTGCAGTGGAACTAAATTCTTTACAGTTACTTTTGGGTCCCCCCCCCCCCTAAAATTCGCTATTTTGACTGGGACTATTAAGAAAAATTGAACTGTGATGACTTATAAATAATTTTAAAACTGGTAAACTAAAAGGGCATATGTGGCAACTGTTTGGTGATTTTGTTGTGCCTTGGTACAAATAAGTCTCATTTTTGGACAATTTTTACATAAGACCAAGGAAAGACTAAAAGTTTAGAAATCATTTTTCTGGATACTAATTTTAACCCCAAACTAATTTGCTTTGTGTATTAAACATTTTTCAGAGTGGGCCAGGACCTCATAATCTGGACAAAGTACCAAACCAGGAGGGATACTTGATCCTCAATGATAGTGGAGCAGTCATGGCTGTAAGAATATTCACTCTCTCTCTCTCTCCTCATGTCCTTTCTTTCCCTCACCCGCACCCCTCTCTCTCTCTTTTTTTCTCTCTTCTCTCTCTTTTTTTCTCTTTCTCTCTCTTTCTCTCTCTCTCTCTCTCTCTTTTACTCTCTCTCTTTCTCCTCTCTCTCTCTCTCTCTCTCTCCTCTCTCCCTCTTGTTCTCTCTCTCTTTTCTCTCTCTCTCTCCCCCTTTCTCTTTCTCTCTCTCTCTCTCTCTTTCTTTCACTCACTGTATCTCTGGCTCTGTTTCTGCATCCGCCCATCTGTTTCTGCCTCAGTCACTTGTCTTCTGTTTTGGCTCTGCCTCTGTCTCTGTCACTATCCCCATCTCCCTTCCTTTTTCTTTCTGCCCTCTCCCCATCTCTCTCACTTTCATCTATTTTTCCTGTGACTATGAGCAGTGGCGGGGGTCAGAGCCATGCCGGCCCCTGAAAACCTGCCATTTTTTAAAAAACTTTTGGTCCAATTATGAATTGGATCGAAAGTTGAATTTGTGAAGGCCAGCAAAACAAATTTGAACTTCTGCATTATGTAGAAGTGTACGTTTCAAAATGGAAGTATGTAGGAGTAATTGACTTAAAGAGCTTATTTAAAATAGTTTTGAATGATTAATAGTATTGTTACCATGACCATGGATTAAAGCAAAACAATTAAAGAAAACATAAATAGAATAGAAGTAAATGTACACAAAATATGTTTCTGTGAAAAAATAATTACGAAAGACATTAGAAACTTAAAAAGAAGAGAAGTGACAGAGAATAGAAGTAAATTATTTAGGTAATGCCTTCTTCTACAATATGTTAAGTGAATTGCAAGCAAAGTTACAATGAGTGTGATCTTTGTGTTTTCTATCTGCCAGTCATCTGGGGACCTGGAGAATGATGAAGCTACTGCTGCTATCATCATGAAGATGATAAGACTGGCGTCTAAAGTTAACATAACACCAGACAACTCACAATCCTTCAAAAGACTCTCAGGTACGTAGAGTAAATTACAGTCATGTAGAGTTAGCATTCTTCTTCAAGATTCTTTTCTCTTAATTTTTATTTAAATCATGTTAAATCCAAATTCACATATCCTCTCAGCTTTGTGGTGAAAAAACAATCTATTGTTGCATATAAAGCAATTGATTTACAAACATGTAGGGAGAGTTATTTCAGTTCAAGGTATTCTCTTGGTACTGAATAGGTCTTCTTCTATTAAAAGAGACTGTCGCTATGATCATTATTATAATAATGATAGTATTATAAATATAAACATATCTGCATATCTATAGTTATACTATTCTGAGGCTCATCTTTATTTGAGCCCATCTTTAGTCAAGCTTGAAAAAGAAAACCTATCTATTGTTTAAAAAAAATTGAAACAAAGCAACTGACAACAAGATGTTTTAAAAACATGTCTCTTATCCGGCCACTTTAGGTAGAAATATATATGAGGATAAGAGTAATTTTTAAATGCCATTAGCCTAGTTGGAAATGTGGAAATATTAAGATCAAATATGCAAATATTTTCATGCACCATTGTATTTACTTACAACTAAATACTGCATACGTTGTCTGTTCACTTTTTACTAAAAGTTGTCTGTGTATAAAGAGTTATGCAGTCCTTCAATATCTATATAAATATTACTGTTAGCTGCAAGCTGAACATATCATGTATTTACAAATGATTGCTTGGTTTGTGATATAAAAATATTTAAAAAATCTATTTACAAAATTGTTGATCTTAGATTGTATTTCTTTCTCTTTCTTTCTTTGCTGCAGTTATTTTTGATGACTTCTTGTACATAGCAACAATATCAAGTGACAAAGTTTACATCAGCAAAAGGAAAAACATCCCCAAAGAACCAGTTATGGCATGATGTTATGATGCCAAACAAATTGTTACAGTTTCTAGGTAAAGTTTGGAGGAGGGGATACAAATAAAGGCATATAAAGGACTATGATGGTATCCCCTTTACAACATATATTGATGTCATCCCTTCTGTGCCACATTATCTTGTTGTCATGAATAAACTTTCAAGTATATTAGATTAACTTTATATAGTTTAGTTCATTTATCAATTTGGCATAGAATGTTTTCCATGGACAGGTTTCTGTTTCTGTTCCTGGAAGAAGGAAAGGTATAATTTTCTTATCATTCAAAGCTTGAATTCTTGGACAAAATTCGCCATTTTAAAGGAGGAGTAAAGATGTGAAATGTAAGAGTTGTCTGGATTACATTATACTTCCAGAAAACATAATATTAATACAGAATAGATATAGATAACTGGATGATATTATTGTTTGTGTTAGCAACTCTTTGCTTAATTTATATAAATACTGCTCAGCCAGGGCTGGAAGAATATCCCATGAATTGATCCTAAACATTTTTTTCTCCAACAGAATAATTCTGCCTGTGGTACGTGTACTGTAATAAAGATGTTAATCTTTTCTTTTTTTTCCGTCTTTTTTTCTTCTCCTTTTTTCATTTTTTATATGTTGAACTTTATACAATTTTATAAAGGAAATCAAAATGAGAAGTTTAGTGACACTTGGTGCAATAAGTACACTTTGCTTTGGGTATATTTCTATCCTGTTTGTAAAAAAAAAAACTTACGTAATTGTAGTGTTATGTGTTGCTTGAAAAAAAGAGCACTACCAGTATATAGAATGGATTGGTTTAATATAGATCTTTTATTTTGAAAATGTGAATATAATCAATTGCAAAGGGAAATAAAGATGCACTCTATACAGTCATCGTCATGTTTACTTAAATGTACATGTATTATTTACATTTGGAACCAATAGCATTGATTTTACAAGAAGTAAGAATTTAATGTGGAAGAAAATGTGCAGTGATGGTTATGATCAAATAAAATATTTGTTTTAAAAAAAACATGATACATCCCTTTAATTGTACTAGTAATGACTTGTGTGTAGATTAGCAGACATTCAAAAATGGTTGCATTAATTGTGCCTTGTGTTTATATCTAAAGTGAACCTAAAAATCTTTGATTTAATTCCTTTAAATACTAACTGCCAAGTAACCATTACAAGATTGTACTTTCTACATCAGCTAATATACATGGATATGTGAAGAAATGAGTGGTTCAATTAGATCAAGGAACGGCTCTGAATAAAGTTAAACTCTATTGAGCATGGTCTTGCTGTTAATGGGGATAAATTTATGTATGAAATTGTTAGACCATGGAAATATGTGGTATGAACAATTTTTTTGTTGGTATTTGTATTGTAGAATGTGGAGAACGAAGTACAATGTAGCGTACTGGCATATAAGATTTGGAAAATTGTATTTGAGATTTATTATCGCGCAAGTACATGTATTAAAGTTTTGTATAAATACTCAAGCTGATGTACTCTCATTTTCTATTACACCAAAGTATTTGTTCACTTTGGAAGTCCATAACTTGTAGTCCCCTCCCCTCAATACGAGTTCCCGTAGTCTTGTCATGTGAACTCTCAGACATGTTTTGGTCCGTATATGATTGCAGGGCCCTCAAGGAGAACAGTATAAATACTTGTGAGGCTTCCCTGGGTAAACAAGACACATTATTATTATTATTATCCTGGCGCTAAGATCATGTTTAACAAAAGGACTGCGATCCAAAAACTCTGCGATTGTGAGCCCAATATGCCAGTTCACGGTTGCAGTCTGAGCATGAGCAGATAAAGGTCATTGCAGAACAAATTTTGAAATACACAGAGACGAAATACTGGATACGTGCTCATGAAAGTTATGTAATCATTATTCATTCATGCACATTCAGTGCACTCCATGATACACAGGTGGAAGTATTCTTTGAAAAGGGGAAACAAAGGCTGATTATATCACCTCCATCGCTACAGGACTGATTATTTCACAATGTATAAAGTGGGACCTCTTCATGTTTTGATCTGTGGATATTCGGTGTCATTGCAGTAATGTGCTAACCGTGAACTGGTCTATCAGGTTGTAGTCGCAGGAGATAGAACACCTCTACGATTGCACTAAAATCTTTTAGCTGATTGTTGTTTATTGCATAAATGCCTATGTATTGAACAACCATTAATTATCTTCATGCCCTGTACGTATCATGAATCAAAAGGCAAATGATTTCTCTGTACAATATATTGATTTAGACATAAACTTAGGGCTACCGGTACTAATCGGGAAAAGGTACATGCACACACCAAAGTGACAAGACCCTGTCTAGTAACCTGATGAGAACAATATTCACCATACCTTTTTCAGTAGGAGAGAGAGAGAGAGAGGGGGGGGGGGGGGAACAGCCACAGAGATAGAGAGAGAGAGAGTGAGAAGGAATTGAAAGAGAGAAGAACAAGAAACGAATAAGAGGGAAAAAGCATGGGGAAAAAGAACCTAGAAAGGAGAGGGTATGGAGATGCACTTTGATCAAGAGCCAGAATGAAGAAAAAAGAAGGTATAGGGGAGAGTTAAAGAGAAAGGGAAAGAGAAAGAGAAAAAGGAAGAGAAAGAGAGGTAATGTAGCAATGAGGAAATGAGAAAGAGTAAACAAGAAGAGATGGAAAAAATGGTGAAATATATCAGAAGTGATTGAGAGAAGGTGGTAGGAGTTACAAGGAAGGTGAGACATGATGCAAGAGAAAGAAGGTAGAAAGCATTGTAAAGATTCAGGTAGATCCATGGTATCGAAAGGTAACGTTGAGAGATGGATTTAGGGGAGGGGGGGGGAGGGTGCAAGAAGTTGAGGGAAATGAAAATGAAGGGAAAGAAAGCATGCAGGGAGGAAGGAATGAGAAACGAAAGGAGATTAATGGATAAGATTCAAACAGAGTGAGAGAGCTTGAGTGAAGGAGGGAGAATTCAAATTATATAAATGAGAAAAAAAGGAAAAATGATGAACGGTAAGAAAAGTCCTTTGTTTTATATATTCTATTTGTTTATCCACAATACACCCCTCTCTATCCATCGCTTTTTCTCTCATTCAATTACAATGCTCACTCTCTTCATTTCTCTCATAAAAAAATCTTTCAACTTGTCCGTGATTACAGTTTTCATCCATCCATCTCCATTTAACAATGAATCCATTACACTTCCATTTTATCTCCTTCCTCCACACACTCTCTATCATACAATCTCCTGGTCATCCCAACTTCTGGTTGACATTTTAGTAGAATACCAGCCATGGTTTACTTGTGAACCTCAATCAATTGTGAAGTTTCCCCAGAAGGCCTTCAGAAACACACACAACTAGTATACATAAAGCAATTTCCTTTATTGTTCTTCCATCAAAACTATACTACATGTGTGTAGGTATATGGATATACATGTACCTCAAGCATTGAGGCAAACAATTCTATTGACGAATATACACTCTATCATATATTTGTTCAGTATGCATATATATATATGCACCTATTTTTTCATACAATTATACATCATGCCATTATCTATAGTCATGGAGTAATTGAGAAATACCCAAAGATGCTTATCTATCAAATATTTGCAAACTGGAATAATGCTCACTTTCGAAATTTTCACAGGGGAAGAGCAACTGCTTTTTAAAGAGTGATTTTTTTTTTTTTTGTCCCTTTAAACTATATTCATTATCAAAGTTTATAGATCTACAATGAGAATTTCTATAGGGCTATAAATATATATTTCATTTCAACTCTGAACAATAGCAGAATACAGAAATAATGTCTGATTGATTCTCAACTGATGACATGCACTCCAAACTAATTGTGATAGTCTTGATGCTATTTAGCTTAATAATCTACATACAGGTACACCTTATGTGTGTCTGAATCAGAAACAGATTTAATTGTTAAACATCTGTCACATCTGGCCACTGAAGAAGAGTGTGACACTAACCTGTTTCTTTTGTTTTTTGGACAACTCATCGCCCTCCGCCTGCCGGATGGAGGGTTTTTTATGCCATTTTTGGGTTTTTCACATAGTTTTATTTCTCTTGCATCTACACATGAAATCAGAATACAGCTACTCTGAAAAATAGCAAAATACAGAAATAATGACCGATTGGTTCTCAACTGATGACATGCACTCCAAACTAATTGTGATAGTCTTGATGCTAGACCTTTACAAAACAATTATTTCCTCACAAAGTCATGTGGTAATCAGTAGATGAAAGGCACTTTACACAAGGTAAGAAAGAGGTGATGACGTGATAGAAAACTGATCGACCTGAATGTACATACATCCATTTTACCCTGTAATTTCAGAAACCGGTAAGCAGATGTGTACATGGGGTTATGTATGTACATCTGTATGACAATTACATAACTATCCTGAATTTTAGCCCATACAGTACACATGTATATCCACTTAAAAAAGCTATTTCTCTTTTTTCTTTTCTTCTCTTAATGCTATTGGGTCACAAAGGTTCGTACGAACAATAATTTTGTACGAATCTCCGTTTTTCCATTGTCTTCCCGAATTTCCATTGTCTGAAAATCATTCGTACGGCGTACGTAATGGCATTTGTGACCTAGGCTTAAGGTTAAACTAAACTTAAAAGTTAATTTCAGAGTTTGCCAAAGTGTTGCTGTAGTTATAAAACATTAACATTCTTTTCAGACAAATAACAAGATTGCACTGATGGTTCTTCCATCTGAGCTGCATACTCATGCATTATACACAAACTGGAAAACATAACTTCAAGGCTACTTAAAGCCCCAGTCCCATATAAAGCCGGACCAGCACGGACCGCCCCGGCGCCACTACGGATGACCCCGGACCAAGCACGGTGGCTACACGGATCACCCCGGATCAAACTATTGTCCCGGTCCGTCCCGGACCACCCCGGCAGTTTTTGACCGTCAAAAACATCCGGGGTCGACTCCCGGACCGCCCAGGACCATCCAGGACCATCCAGGACCATCCAGGACCATCCAGGACCACCCCGGTGCCAACACGGTGTCAACACGGACCGAATCCCGGATCACCCCGGATGGGGTCCGGGATGGTCCGGGACGGTCCGGGACGTATATGGGACTGTAGCTTTACATGTTAGGAGATCAAAGTGATAAAAGTGAGGTTTTTTTCTCTATTTATTTCAGTTTTGTTGAACGTTTTGTTGCATATCTTCCTTCAAATTAAACTTGCCCTTGCACATATACGCAGAGCCACCAACTTCTAAGTTAAAAAAACACTTTATGGATGAAACGGAACTCCTCTAATGTCTAATTACATGTACATTATAGTTCACTTTAATGTATAGTCATTGAGCTGTATACCAAATAGACATTTTTCTTCTTCTGATCTGGTCCCTGATTCACAAAAACATTTTACAGTCAAACCTTCTTTAGTGACAACCTTTATAGAAAGACCACCTATCATTTTTGTTTCCCTTGAAAATGGTTTCTCATTGTAACAGAAAGAACCTGTACATAACAACCATCTGCCAACAATGACCACTGTTACTAGCCTCCCTTATATGCAGGTTTCTCTGTATTATCAAAAGTTATGATAACTGATGTACACTGTACAGGTAATTAAGCTACTGAAATCAATGCATTCATCTCCGTGACCATATCATTCATAGCATTATGGCAGTAAACACTGTTTTAACAACATGTAATTATGAAACAGGCCCTGATGTATCACATATAAAAGTGTATAATTTGATTCACATAGTGTCTTGATAAAGAAAAAATGCATATATATATATATTCTGGGCTACATAGGAAGTAGCCTTTCTCTGTCGATCCCATGGTTGATCCTCGAAACACGTGGAATAGTCCTCAGATTGCACAGAAAGTCAACACACCCATGGTGTACGCCACCTTTACTTCATTTATGCAGTAGTTACATGTACATCATGAAAGTCTACATAGAGTGTAAATCATTTAAAGATAAAGTTGAGTTCTGGTCATGCTATTGCATTGTGAAAGAAATGTTGTGGAATCGATCAGAAAAGGTTGATCATCTAGAATATGGTGTGTACTGCAAGGTTCTGGAATCATCAAAATGATGCAAAATTCGGCCCAGTCTTGGTAAAGTGACAATCACTGTACACAGAAAGATGTACATGTACATGTATATGGGGCTACACAAACATGTGGCATACAAATCTGTTCTGATTTTTATCTTGTTACATGCCATATTTAGAATATGAAAGCATTTGAAGAGCCATGTTTTTCAGGGAACATTTTTTATCTGATGTTCTTCCAAACTTGCATAATAATGCTCACAAATTATTTTTCACCTCTTCCCAGAACTCAACCTTCTCTAATAGCCTAGATGTCCTTTATACCAAAAATACATTATCTCCATAGGCATTTGTTCCTTTAATAAATCTGTAATTACATGTACATATCCACAAGTCAACAATTCATTTATATCGATTAAATTTGTCTCAAAATTGCACATGTTGACTTCTATAAGAATGTGTTTCAATAATCATACTCCAGCATGTCCGACAAATAAATTGCATATACCTGTATCTAAAAATATTGACTTTTATATCGTAAAACAAAGAATCCATTCAAATGCATAAATAATCCAATCGCTTTAATACTATTGATCCATGTTTACTATAAACATATTCCATGTAAGAAAAAAAGAGAGACTTACAAAAATATATTTTCAACAATAGTTGCAAACTTGACTTCCTAGTATGACCAGGGTGGTGTTTCACAAAGACTAAGATCGACTTAAAGTTGGACTTAACTATGGCAGGCCATTCATGCCACTGGTTGCTCTCACTATTGGTCTCTCAATTATGATATTTACATGTAGATAACAATTTTTCCTTCAATAATATACTATCAAAAAATGTTAATTCTGTTGATTTGTGACCACGATTTATACGTCTCTTGAAAAACCATTGCCAGGAATGGTTAGAGGAACTAGTGGCATGAATGGCCTGCCATAGTTAAGTCCAACTTAAAATCAATCTTAGTCTTTGTGAAACACTCCCCTGTTAAAGAATTCAAACCTATTACAAATGATCAAACATAAACTGGAAGAACATTATTCTGCAGATTTTTACCACCACCTACATCCCTCTACAATACATTAACATGTACAATGTACAAGCAGTCAACATGTCATTCCATGCACATTTTCTCAAGAAAGTTACTCATAAAAGCCTGTACATCTTGTCTAATACAACGTCTATACAAGTAAATGTTTCTCTGTAACACATGCCATTCATTGCACTGTTTGCAGAAGATGCCCTGCCTCAGTGGTAGAGCAGTGGTCTCGTAACCGGGAAGTCGGTGCGCTAATACTCATTACCAAGTCCCTAGGAGAGGATTTAAAGCCGTTAGTCTCCTGGTTGCTTACTTACAATCATACACAAGCTCTCTAAGCAGTCAGGTTAAACAATCATTATCAAACCAAACTAAACCAAATTATGACCTTAAATGGTTTGCAAATGACTGACTATGCATTTTAACTGATTTTTTTAAAATAAATAACTGAACAAACTACATTTTAATACTTAAATTACCAAGAAAGTCAAACATTACTAACATTACTAAAGAAATTAACATAACATGTAAATTCCTGGGAAAGTTAACATATTAATAATAGCAACAATTTAACAAAGAACATAATGTAGTATTGTAATACAAATTCACACTTATTTTATAGTGATTGGGGTTCTTTTTGGAATAGATGAGTTTTAGATTCTTTTTGAAAATGTCAGTTGTGGGCGAGTCCTGAATATGGGCGGGGAGCATGTTCCAAAGAATGGGGGCACAGACTGAGAAATAAGCAATGTACAGTGTATGAGGGTTTCACCTGACATTGCGATCTGTAGAGGCTAATATAGCGTGTGGTGTCACATAATACACCGGAGTTAAACAATGTGCTATAATATGCCGAGTATCTGAAAAATCAGATAAACCAATCAAAAAAAGGTTGAGCAAAATCGGATAACTAATAAGAAAGTTATGAATTTTTGAAAAAGTATGTAAAACTATGGAACAATGAAAATCACTACACAAATTGCCAATTTGGTTTAGTTTGTGACGTCATGTCCTCACTATTTCTCAATTGCTTATATAGTTTAATTTCATTAATTTCCCTTTTTATCCCCCAAAACTTGATTTCCCTATGTCTTTGCCCAGGTTATACGATTTGTATTATATTGCATGCATGACGTTTCACCAAAATCTTTTATGAACTTTGAAGAATTGATACTATTTTCTGAATATTGTATATTCATAATTATTGATTTTGATATAAATAGTTAATCAAAATTCACATTTTTCATGATTTAACTGGAAAAAAATTACTCTATATTAGTGCATCCACACAAAAACATATTACTATCAATCTAACTCGGATGCTGGTGTGAAGACATAAGATTCTTAGGGAGAAAATAGAAAATTTATGTTATCAATATAAAGAAAACAATTAGTGGATAGTGAGGACACGACGACACAGACTCATGAGTGAGTCTCCATTTTGTTTTGAGATTTTCATTGTTCCAAAGTTTTACATACTTTTTCAAAAATTCATAACTTTCTTATTAGTTATCTGATTTTGCTCAAACTTTTTTTGATTGGATCGTCTGATTTTCCTGCATCTATTGAAAGAAAGTTATTGTTGGAGTGGACTTGTCCTTTAAGTCCCATCTTA
Source organism: Strongylocentrotus droebachiensis (assembly GCA_035222895.1). Taxonomy (NCBI): domain Eukaryota; kingdom Metazoa; phylum Echinodermata; class Echinoidea; order Camarodonta; family Strongylocentrotidae; genus Strongylocentrotus; species Strongylocentrotus droebachiensis. Next base: position 66,014 of record JAVYIG010001293.1, read on the forward strand.
GGGTAGAATAAGCGGAGTATCAGGGTGTCACATAGACTTGAGATCTGTGTTTGGCTATCCTGTCCACACTAAGACCAGAGTTATCTGTGCTAAGCTCGTGCTGCATTTTCGTGGGTATAGGCCTGTATAAGGTTGAGAAAAAAAAGCAATTGAAGTTATCTACCAATATTTATTTATTTAATTAATTAATTTATTTATTTATTCATGGTTCATTACATTACATGGTATGATCAGAATGAGAATAAAAATCATTAGAAGTAGACTTCTAAGAGGCAGTTACAATCATAACAAATTTACAGTAATACTGCATACTTAACAAGTATTTTTTACTCTGTTACCAGGTTTTAGGTGTTATATTAGTAATTTTACATATCATTATTAAAGAGTTACAATTGGATGTTACTGTCTTAACTGATACCTAAGTAATGGACAACATTTTATGTTGACATGATTGAAGTCTCCAAACCAGGCATTGTTGTTAACCTGTAGCCACCCGAAACACACACATTCGAACTTCCTCATTTGAAATGCGATTTCTTTGGAATTTGCGTTGGTAATTAGCCCTCACTGAATGTTATTTGTGTAATAATTCTTACTTTACTCCCCCTCTTGGAAGATAGGTAAAATTGACAATTTAAATGTCAAGTAATATTTCATCTTGAATTTGAAAAATGCATTGTATTTTTTTAAAGACCAAATAATTTTGACCAAAAAAGCTTTTTAAGCATTTGAATACATAAGAATGGCAAATGAAAAATTGCAATTGGATTATGTTTGCAGAAAAAATGTTGTCATTTATTAAAGCTGATAGAATTAAAGTGTTGTTTTTGTTCATTTTAATCAGATTTGTCCGTTTTTCATTATTTTTCCAGGTTTCTCATGTAGTTTAAGCTCAAGAACAAAACAAAAAAATCCATAATTTAGACATTTATAGTAATAATTTTAGTAGAAATGTTTATAGAAACATACTTTGAAATTTTGACCCTGTTATATAAAAGTTACACCCTTTACTGTGAAAATGACCATTTATATTATTATATTTAGATAGTTTCCTATTGATGCTGTTTTCAAGGATATGAATATGATGATGAGATAACAAAACACTGGCATCATCAGCAAATAATATGTAGTGTAGTGTATGTAGTGTATTACCTTGATAGATACAGTACAAAGAAAACAATGACATTCAATGCCTACAAAATAAACATGGCATTGAAATGTTTTATTTATTTGAGCAGAAAAAAACAAATAAATTTTCCAGTATCCAAAAATGTTCTATCCTGATTCATGACAAGGATATGTTTTTTATAACAATCAAACTTGCCTCATGAATAACCAAAATATCATTTTCAAGATCTTTTACACAAACAATGCAATGTAAATCACCATGAGACTTTCAAACAATAAGAAAAGCACTTTACTTTTGTATATACTAGTATATTATTTTATAGTTTTATGATTGAAATAAGCGATGATGAATTGAATTAAATTGAATTAAAAGCAGTCTTAGATTAATAATAGACTGAGGCAGTGACAATACAAAAAGTATGCGAACAAAAAAGAGGAAAATCAGTAAACTTGTCTAGTCAATAAAGATAGAAACTAAAATGAGATCATTACCTGATTCCTGGATCACTACCGGTGCTCCTGTCTCTCGGGATGTTATCTTCTTGGTTGTCATGGTGACAGGCATCACTTCCAGACTCCCCGCTAAAAGAGTGTGAACGGATTCCAGCTAAAAATTTCCTGTGAGATTGAATTGTATATTTAGATTATTAGCAGGAAATATCAACAATTAATAAAGCATTGTATTCTAATGACATTACCTAAAAAACATTGGCATCTCAATTATGCAAATAATATCACTGGGCAATGAATAATCTGTTAATAATGAGGAAAATTGTAGCATGCATTTCTGGAGAAAAAAAACAAAAAAACAACTGATTTGGTAAATGAAGCATTCACGACCAGAATAGGAATCTGATGCATTCCAGTACATGTGTAGCTAGTTTCCTTGTTTTGTTCTGCGGTGATTCTTGTTGAATAAAAACCTAGTCGGCAGTACTAAATTTTACCGGGTTGAAAGGGGGTATTTCACAGTAAAAGTGGATGCACTTGAAACCTACTTGATAGGATGAGAGCTTGGTGTGGCCAGTGACATCTGTCTGGTGAAGACACCTTTCCTAACAAGGGAACTGTTAGGTCCGACGCTGAACACCCGACGGTGTAAGCCGGGGCTTGAATCCCCGACCTTGGATACTAGCTTCTCCGGCTCCTCGTGAAAGGAAAGCGGAAGCTCATACATCGGTAACGATGGAGATGTTGATGACGATGTGGTGATGACAGAAGGAGAGGTGGTAATACAGGCGGTAGAAGAGGTAGAAGATGATGATGAAGAGGAGGAGGAGGAAGAAGAAGATGAGGAGTAGGTTGATTTAAGAGGATGCTTTATAGAAGACTGGGTTGCTAGGGAAGCTACTTGAGGTCTGATTGCTAAAGGCTTGGAGGCGTACTGGAGCCGTAACTTCATGAACTTTCCAAGCTGGTTGTATCAAATAGGAAAGAGAAAGCACAAAATATTATTGTTTAATAGCTGTTTATTAACCTTATACATGTAAATGTATGCTAGATTCATGTATATTATACACAGATACATGTACATATGTACTTCAGGCTCGTTTCTTGGCTGCATGTATATTCGCCACTATTAGGCAAATATAATGTGTCTATTCTATCTTTTTGCCTTCTCATTTCCAATATTTTTCTCTTTTAAGCAACTCTCTACTTATAATACACAAAAAGTGAATGATCAGTATCATACCACTGACATCATCATCATCCAAAGCAGCTAACACAATATTACACTAATATGAAACAATCTGCTGCTTTTTAAAAAAGCAGCATCATAATAATTTTTAACAAAATAGTGAACACATCACCATCATCATCACTTTTATTCCTTCATCTTTCTCTCTCTGTCTCTCTCTGAATTACACTTCTACCCTTCCTGACGTTGCCTACTTGTAATCCCCTTTTCTCTCCTTTTAGCCTCGGTCACAAATGCCATTACGAACTGCTAAGAACGCCGTACGAACGATTTTCAGACAATGGAAATTCGGGAAGACAATGGAAAAACAGGGAGATTCGTACGAACTTATCGTTCGTACGAATATTTGTGACCGTAGCTTTAATCAGACACTATTGCAGCCACTAAAGCCACAACAATCTCTCTTTTTGTTGAAATACCCTTTTTTCTCCGTTCACACTCACCTCCTGAACACCCGCTTTCAACGCTTGAAACGTGATAGGCACTTTGATGGTTGATCCTTTCTTAGAAGGTCCTAGCTGCTTTATTGGTTCCTGACAAACTAGTCTATCTGCTATTCTACTCTCAGTACAGTTGTCACCTTTATAAGAAATAACAAAAACACAAATTTCTAAATAACATAAAAATAAAGTTAATTCTACTGTTATTTACTTTGATACGAGGATGTTAGAAATTCATGCAGATCATACAAAGGAATAAATCAAGATAATTGCACTATGCAAGGAAGAATGTCAGGTTATACTCTACATGATTAGTTCTTTCCATACAGGGTTTTATCAAGCTACAGAATTAGGATTCACCTGACAATGGTCTCTTACACATGTGTAGGTATGTGTTCTATTCTCATCTGAACTGTACTCTAAGGAAAAATCTAACTGTCACAGTGCTACTAATATCATAAGATGGATTGTTCTACATTAAACAATTCATGATTCTATATAAAGGATAATCCTAAGTCTGTCTGATTCCTTATAAACAAAACAAATAAGAATGAATTTGATAAATGACGGAAATTAAAGTAATAAATACAAACCAAATCCAATAAGAGTTCCATGTTAAGAAATATGTGCAATGTGCATGCATGCATCTTATAAATAACTGACAGTGGTGTCAGAATGTAAATTTTGTGCAAATAAATTAATAAAACAAGATTACCATTAAGAGAAGAAAAATAATGAAATTTCACAATCATTATAACCAAATATGCACTAGAAGAGATAAAGTTTAAATGGAAGTACATAAAGGATTCATCACATGAATGAATGACATACAATTATTCTTTGGTATGATGTTCTGATGAATAAATATACATGTATATGAGGACTTCAACAAATAAAGGTATTTGATATTTGTATTAAGAATTAGAATGTAAAAATGGTTAAAAAATAACATCATTAAATTATGTGTTGGAAAAATCATAATGAATACTTTTTCCTTCTTCTGATGAACAGTACTCTTGATGATAATAACACTATGAACATGACTGACAATGAGAGCGGACAAAATATACAGTTCCTCAGGTAGACAAAGGAACATCCCTTCACAGCTATTATGTAAAAAGGTGAATATGCATGTGACACCTGTTCTACACATTTTTACATAATAGCAGTGAAGGGATGTTCCTTTGTCTACCTGAGGAACTGTATATTTTGTCCGCTCTCATTGTCAGTCATATTCATAGTGTAAACTTACAAAGCTATGTATAACAGCCATAAGGGTAGGACCCTATGTTAAATTCACTTTTAAAGTGTGAAAGTCCCATTTACAATAAAGTTCAATCTGTTCACATTTAGTACAAAATAAAAAATGAATACAGCTATAAAATAAAAAATGAATACAGCTATAAATGAATAAATGGGAATTTCATGAAGTATGATGTCCACCACTACTTTGCAAACATTGAGAATGGCTGTGTAGAAGAAGATATTTACCATGTGCCCACTAGACCATTTTAATGACTGATTGTCTTTGATTGAATCACGATTTCAATATTATTATTTTTTTTGTTTTCTTTTCTTTTTCCCTTCCACAGGGATCCTTTATTAAATAATATCGTTCACATTATTATGTATACAAGAATTGGTTTTTACAGTATTATTATGATGATTATATTATTATTATTATTATTATTATTATTAATATTATTATGATGATCAAACAGTTAAAATATTTAACAACTATTTGATATTAATACCTACACTGTAAAACCCTTGTTCTTTACACGCAAAAACTATAGAGTTTGGTTGTTGTATCAAATTAATTTATGGTTTAATAGTGACTGTGACACTTTAAAGATGAAGTTGAGTTCTGGTCATGCGATTGCATTGTGAAAGAAACGTTGTGGAATTGATCAGAAAAGGTTGATCATCTAGCATATAAGAATTTGTGTGTATTGCAAGGTTCTGGAATCATCAAAATGATAAGAAATTTGGCCAAGTCTTGGTAAAGTTACAAACACTGTACACAGAAAGATGGGACTACACGAATACGTGGCGTAAAAATCCTACCCTGGATGTTTACGATGTTTCATGACATATTTAGAATATGAAGGCATTTGAAGAGCCATGCTTTTCAGGGAACATGTCTTTAATATCTGATGTTCTTCCACACTTGCATAATAAGAATGATAATGCTCACAAATTATTTGTCACCTCTTCCCAGAACTCAACCTTCTCTTTAAGTGTAGTATATCAGCAGACATATAGTGTGTACTTATATGTACATTGTGGTTTTTTTTTTCATTCCATGTCTGTATTGAAAATGTATTGAATCATGTCAAGATGAAAAACAACTGTATTTCTAAGAATGATTTGTATTGTTTTGGAATCAATAAAAAAAAACTATTGAGAAAAATATATATGTACAATGTATGTATCATGTTTACTCACTACAATGTTTGAACAATGTCCCGCCATATCTTTTAATTGAAAATCATTGTCTGACTTTTCATACAAGGCTGTTATTGAACAAACGGATACAGGGGTAATGTAATATAATGTTTTGACAGAAAAGTCTATATTTACATGCAAATTGGAGTCTAGTGTCCAAGGTTCATTTCATAATTGTACAATACAAAATGTAAACAAAGAATGGCAGTGTTGTCTTACTGGGAAGGGCCCTGATATATGCTAGGCTGCTACATGTACATTGTATGTGTACAGTATGTATAGTCACACCCTAATAATGTGTATGTCTTAGTTAAAGGTATTACAAAGTTTTGGTATGGGGTCATGAATTTGGTTCAAATTAACATATTGGAGGCATATGCATTCCTACAATATTCATTGATCGTTGTCTCGGTTGAAATTGAGTCTAAAGTTATGAAATTATAAATAATAAACTCTTTATGTTGTATAGCTCCCTCTCAAGGTCAAGATATTAATTTAGCTTGAAACAATGTTTCTTGACTAAAATCGACCGATTAGCTATTCCCGTTTGCAAATTATATATCACAACTACATATTCTGAGATTTGCATGGTCGCAGCTACCATTGTACGGCCATAGACGCTATTTGAAATTAATCAAAATTTACCGGGAGCACCGGTAAATTTTTATATTCAATTTTTCTCGAAAACAGAAGTGTTTTAGGGGCTAATTTTTTAGTGCTTATAATACATCCACAGGGGCATCCAAATATATCAAAATTGTAAAGATTCACTATCCACCCAATTTTCAAAATTTCCCAAAACTTTGTATTACCTTTAAGAATTAAATTCTTTTTTAGTTCTTTAGTCATGCAATGCAACCTTCAGTACAGCGTAGGAGTTTTTTTAATTCTATAGTCCCACTGCATAATATAAAAACTAATATGCAGCGGGATAAACATAATCTGTACTTGAAAAGAGAAATAAAAAGAAGTTTGAAAGTGGTTCATATTCATGAAATTTACAGTGATACTGTACATGCACATACAGTTACTTGACAAACAATTTCACAGCCATCAATAACAATTTTGAGATTATCAATCTCATCTCATAAAACTCATGGTAAGCCAAGATGAACATGGTAACAGTCAACACGTAAATTGTATGAGAGCTGCTTTCAAGTCAAACTACATGTTTCATGGAATATGGAGGCCGATTGATCCACAGTTTGAAGACAACCATGATACCACCATGTGTACCCTACATGTACATTGTAAAGGCAGGTACATGTACATGTACATGTATGTTCATGTACGCTGTAATGGTCCAATTAATGCCAATAGGTAACCTGAAATGTCATACATGTATAACAACATGTGTGACACATTAGTAATTCGGTTTACCATCACAGAACTATATTAAAGTACAATTACATGTACTGGTAGATACATCAAATAAAGAAAGTATATACCCCACCCCCTCAAACAAAATATGTACATTATAAATAAACAAATTTAAAAAAAATCAATTACAGTAAGCTTGAATTGCTTTCATACCACAAAATACAGATCACTATTAAAGTTGGTAATAACGCACGTCTAGCCTGCCATAAAATATACAATTATTTTTTCTAAATCATATGATTCTTATTTTGTTATTATTCTTATTAAATTCTAATGTTATTATTTCTTTCTTGTTTACATATTCACACATGGCCCATTTAGGTAATAATTAGGTTGGTCTGCAAGTCTGGTACTGTAGGGAATCAGTTTATCATTTGTCTCGATGAAAAGCCTACACCATCTGGAGCAACTACATTGCACGTACACTGTAGCAGGCTTATTCTCTCAAGCTACATGTAGGCTATGGATAGCTATTAAGATAGTCCACATAATAATAATATGATTTTTTGATCAGAGACCAACAGGGTTTGTGGCTGCAAACTACAATTAGTCTAAACGCACTACAGTACATACATGTATGTCTATTTACAAATAACTTTTGTGCAAATTTGTGTAAATTTGTGCTGGTGTGTGCCAAATTAGTCATATTCAATATCCATTCACCCATAGCAACAAACAACATTTCAGGTACATATAGCAATATTGACTGTCGACAAATGTTATGATGGATTTTGAAATGAAGAAATACAAATCTTGGTAAAGACCATGAAGTTCATTCACTGTCATGCATTATTAACAATATGAAAACAACAAAATCTGTTTCCAAAAAATCAAAAGCCCAAACAAACCCTAAATCATGCCATGCATTTATTATTATTTATGAATAACATTTATGTCCAAAGTATATGTACACAATCATGCAGTGTAAATTGTATATAACTTGGTTCTATTAAACCTAGTTCATCCAATACTACATGTATTGCTTTACCTTCATGAATATAATGTCATTGAAAAATAATTCATTTAACTGTTCGCATAAAAACCTACACATCTGATGGAAGTGTACAGTGTACAGTCTGCAGTGTGTATTGAAGGACTGTGTTTACTTTATGTTATATTTTGCCATGACGACATAACTACAACGTCTATTTTGCTAAAGCAGATTAACTGTGTTGGCATTTGGCTTGGCAAGATACCTAATCATTTCATGATAAACAAAGTGTTGTGCGGCCAGTTTCTCTAATCATTCACATCGGTCTTCAAGCCTTAAAGTTTTAAACTCAACATTGAATGTGAGGCTTAAAGAGATGGTTCATTGATTTCAAACTTGACTGAATTTGGTATCATTTCAATCGAAAAATTACACTGAGTAAAATCATTACATTTGTGTAACTTGTACATTCGAGCGAAATTTATAAAAGTTGATTGAACTTGACGAAAAATCACCCCACTCAACGCCCCGAAAACATCGTAAGTCAGCTGATTTTTGAAGTGACGACACAATATGAACAGCAGGCCGCTCAGCTGAAATGAATGACGACGGTGCGAGATGCAGTTTGCGTGCTATTCACATGTATTGCATTGACTCTCGAGTACCGTACCCATTTATACCTAACGCTGTTTACCTTCATCAAAATCCCCTGGAAATATGGATATGGACGAAAAAATACTTGATTTGAGTTTTGAGGAGATAGAAGAAGGCTCCTCCATGGCATGGTTTTGGTTCTTAATCTGACTTTAGTCTAGATAAATGGTATATAACTTCCAAAAAGCGAGTGAATATAATTATCGTCGATGCATGTAGCGTTCAAGTTTCCCGTAGCTAGTAGCTGTGCGTGCGTACTCTGTGTGTGCAATATAGCACGTACGTAGTATGGGTGCATCATTATCTAGCGCAGCTTGCTAGCCAGCCTAGCCCGTAGCCCGGCGCTCCAGCTAGCCGTGAATCGCGAACCGGACTGATCTGTTTCTCTCGGTTTATCAGGTACTACGACTTAATTTATCAAAAATGTAAATTAATCAGCCTAATCACACATTTTTGTAATGAATATCTGGACAATTCTATGTAAATTTGTCGCTAGCTACTTTACTCCAAAAGAGTCGTTAGGTCAGCACGCAAAATGTCCTTTGCCTTCCAAGACGCTGAAGTGCCCTCAGAATATGTGATTAGTTTTCCGATTTTTATGCTCAAATGTGACGGAAAAAAATATAAAAATCAAACAAAATTTGTAGAAAGTATCATTTATTCAGTGTATCTCATTCAAAATGCCACAAATAGAGGAAATATCACCACTGGCGGTAAATATACAAACAACGTTAACCCATATCTGAAAATTGCAATGGGTATCCAACATTGTCCCGAATGTGTGATGTAGGTTGTTCATATTGTGACGTCATCGTTTCGCATGTAAAATAACGCCGTCAATTCTCTTAGTGAGTGGGTTCAGGAAAGGGTAACAAAATTGCATTTAATTTATTCTTCACAACAGTGAGGGCTTCAAATGTACTTTGCTCATTTTGTTAATGTTCTCAGCAATCTGTAGAGGTGTAATTTGGCCATTTTCCACATTTCAATGAACCATCTCTTTAAAGTATGCGCAGCATCTGGGGCCTATTGACATGCAATTAAAACAAATGTTAATTTTATGATGAGCATATCAGTGGGATGTCCAAAATGTTTCATGAGCCGATACCCTAGGAGTCAAACTCGGTCAATATCCCCCTTCTCTATAGCTTTGATTTCTAAGAAGGGCACATCATTTTTTGTTTGGGGACATATTATATTAGGAATTGCACAGTATCATCAGTATATGTAGGAAAAAGGCTTAATACTGAAGTCAGAAGCTTTTCATGCAGAGTAACTACATTGTACAATCACATCGCAGCTAGCATCAAATAATTATGGTTGCAGTGATTATTTCATATTACTGATGGGGAAGGGGGGGGGGGGGGGTGAAAACTAATGCTCAATATACAAGCTTTAGGTAGGACAAAAAACAACAAAAAACTCTTAAACAATTCTGGAAACAGAAATTGACATGACTACAATGTTACCAAAAATTAATAAATTTTTAAAATAATGGATTTAATTTATAGAGCTACAAAAATATAAAGGGACTGTTATTGAGATGAAAGCAATCTAGATCATAGATATAGATCGAGAAATGTTGTTTTCAAATAAAGGAAGAATAACAAATTGAAGTACAGTGTAGTAAAAAATACCAACATGAAATAGTAAACACTATGGAACTTTAAAACGTAACATTATTTAAAAAAACTATTTCTTTTGTGATTATGGAAAGCCATTGCTTTATAGCCCATCCAGAAAAACAGCAACTTTAATAATTGTCAATGATTTTCCAAGAGATTTTATGTTGAGCACACTGCAGCCATAATTTAAATCATGCAATGCAATTTGGAGGTGTTAAAGTGACCCATGCAGTTTTCCAAATGCCCCAAGTGCCAAGAATCGGAGAATGTTGATTAATAGATGTTAAGATGTTCCTTTATACCTCTTGGCTCTTTGTCTGGTATCCAGATAAGACTTATTCCCAGGAAATCTTGAAGATTGTTCAGAAGTGTGTAGGTCACTGTAAAACTACACCAAACATAAAAAGTGAAGGGGCTGACATTTTGACATCACGTTCTTGCTCTAAATGTATAAAAACCCATGATAAACACAAGTACTTCAAGGGGTTCTGCTGCATGACGAAATAAAGAGGCTGGCAAAATCAACTGCATGTTCAAACTAAAACAACATTATAAATTGCAAAACAGAAATAAAAAGGTCACGATTATACAAAGGGGAGGAGATCTTAATGGTATAGTAAGGTACAGTATATTGGAAAAAACCTAGGAACTGTGTTCTACTAATGAAACAGCAACAATGATGCTTAAGGAAGAAATCTACCAAATGTTTTACAGTGGCTCAAAAAATGTGGAACAATATCCCTCTTTTCATCAGAGAGTTAGCCTGTCTTGCCTCTTTCAAAAGATCCCTCATCGTCCTCCGCCTGCCGGATGGGGAGATTTTTAGGGAGTTTTGGGTTTTTTCACATTTTTCTTAAGTAACATAATGTGATTTAATGTGGTTTATGTTTCTCTTCACATTCTCTAGTTATCTCAGCTCTACAATACTTTTTAGATTTAGCGCTCCTAAATACTCCACATTATTAGTGTATTATATATTAAGGGAGTGGCTGCAAAGTCTGTATATTCATTCCATCAGTTTTAAATGGCAAACCAAAGTTTTTAGTTCACAACAATAATACATGTAAGGAACAGAGTTGTAATGATAGTACAAACCACATTCCGAATGTTTATTTCTACAACTGTACAATGCCACATTTAAAAATCTGCCATGCACATTTCTAAACAACTTATGGCCAAATATATAGTTCTAGAATAGTACGCTATCAGGTATTAAACAATTTTTCTTGTAGACAAAATTTTGTTGAAAACAAATGCAGTATATGATATATTCTTAGTTTGAAAAGAAGATGAAAACAGATAACATCAAAATATTTTACTTCTTATCACAAAGTCCGTTTATGACAAATTGCATTTTGACATTTCTGGTATCTCAGAACGTTATTGTTGGAACATTTTACTCTATTAATAAATGACACAAAAATGTAAAATACTTTCTAACCAATAACCAGAATACCTAGCTTACATGTAGGCGGGCACATATATCTTGATTAAATTATAATAATGACATCATACAACTGACCTTTGACCTGTAGTGACAGGTGACTGACACTGGGCAAGAACTATGAATGCTGGGAAATCCATTGTGACTGTTGGCATATGATAGTGAGATTGAATGGATTGTTCCATAGCCATAGAAGGGGTGTTCCACTCAATCACCAGAAAGAGGGGAAACTGTACAGGCTATAAAAAAGAGAGCATGTAAAAGATTAAAAAGAGCTACATACTGATGAAAGATGTAGAATGAATATTACAATAATATACTAGCATACTCAACTATGTTTTTCCAGTAGGTTCCTGTTTCATTTCATAATTTTGAACTTACTTTGTCAACTATTGTGCACTTTATTGTGCAAACAATTTATATGAAATGGAATCAATTTGAATCAATCAATCAACCACAGCCATTGTTAAAGCTCAGCTTCAAGATACCAGTCTTGAACTATGTTTGTGGTTTACTCCTATCTGATTCAGTATTTCATTTTAAACAGTATTCTAAAAAGGTGTGCATAGCTGCTTCAGCACAGAGATAATAAAATTATAGTTTTATATATTTGTATGTGTAAGAAAATTACCTGATGTACAGGTACATTAATGGATTCCTATCTCTTTTTGATATAAATTCAATCAAATTTTTATTTCAACTAAAAATGTCAAGTAAAAAATAGAAAATAATTATAATAACGATATGGGATTTTTTTAAAAGGAAAAGCAAGTCTTTTTATACACTGAAGGAAAACATAGATGTCTGCCTTCCCCTTCCCGAGTAATAATAATAATAATAACATTCCGCTTTTATATAGCGCCCAATACAACGATGTGTCTAAGCGCTTTACAGATATATTATTACCCCGGTCATCGGATTCAGGCTTACCCGCACACAATGTATGCACATTCTCCACTCTCTGGGGAGTTGACCTCAGAGAAGCTAACCTTTAATACGACACATATGGCATTTCTCTTTTGCCTGTATGAGACAGAGAGGTTCCCCTTTAACCCATTGCTTATGGGAACCTGGTGGTCCCTGTGTAAAGCCTATGGGAATAAGATAATTCAGTAGTCAGCAGGTTAATACACATACCTCTTCAGGTCTGTTTGAAGGCAGAGAGCAATCCCAAGTGACTTGGAAGACAAATGTATGTTCCTCTTTAGGGTGCAGACTGGTAGATGATTGATCTCTTTGACTAGGTAGAAGCTCTATCGAGAGAAATGATGACCAGTCTCCAGCATCACTGTGCAATAGAAAACCATGGGAATACCCTTGAATATATCAAAAACTGTACTCTATGGGAATATCATCAAATATATATCATGAAATGTATTCTATTATGGGAATATAGTAGCAAGTAGCAGTTGTGACCTCAGGGTTATATAGCATTCAGAGCTTAAACCCTTTTAAAACAGTCATATTCCAAATTTTGTAGTTTGCAGGGATGATAGTGAGCACTAAACCCCACAACCATGCCCCCCTTGAGTAAAAAAAAAAAAAGAGGATTTGGGGGGAAATGGCATCTAACAACATCCCCCCCCCCCCCCCCCCCTTTGAGTAAGAAAAATTGGGAAATAATAGGGAAGAATAGAGAAAATAAGGGAAGTATCAGGAAAATCAGGATAAAATAAGGGGAAGAAAGAAAAAAAATCGGGAAATCGATTTAAATCTAGTTTTTATCAAGCCTGAGTTTGGCTATAAATTAACTTTTGATTCAGAGACCTAAAAAGCAAGATGCGTGACTAGAGGGGCAAACATTTATGCATACACCGTCCATTTAAGTAGCGTGACCAATTGACCATATTGTATTTGATGAAAAGAATTTTAAAAAGAAAAATAAGCTTTATTAAAAATCCTTCAATTGGCAATACGGTGAGAGGTTCAAAATCACTATTTTTCAATCAAAATTAGCAAATTTTTGTCTTTTAGACAAAGTCTTTACCCGTTAAGATACATTACATCTTATTAGAAGTTAGAACAATATAGCATTACAAGAAAAGAATTGTTGCCAATTTGAAGAACAATATTCAATGAATTTAGGCCTTACAAATAGCTGTCTTGAAATGGTTAAAGGTAAACTTATATTCAATGAATTTAGGCCTTACAAATAGCTGTCTTGAAATGGTTAAAGGTAAACTTATATTCAATGAATTTAGGCCTTACAAATAGCTGTCTTGAAATGGTTAAAGGTAAACTTGAGTTCTAGGAATGATTAAAAACAGAATTAAACAAACCCAAAACTAACCTACCACTTCATGTTCAAGGTTCCAATTGAATATTTGTCAAACAAATTGAGTAGGGAACAAAGGAAGATAAAGGGTTCAGCTACTGTCTGTGTACATATACTGTACAAATAGTCAACCTGATAAGGCCAAATAACAATTATACCGGTAATGTTTTTCTCGTCTGGACTTTAAAAAAGAAAAGAAAAGGAGGCAGGGCATTACTATTTACTTTTTTGGAATTTTTTCCCAAGATGGCTATTTATTCACAGATATTGTGTTATGTGAGTATATTGATGCAATGTACACGTACACGTTTAACAAAACAAATGATTTGTATCGATTTAGAAGCTCTTTAAACAATTGTATATCACAAGCTTTTTCTTTTTTTTTTTTTCTTTTTTTTTTTTTTGTGGCTTATTTTTCCTGAATAGTAAATGGGGATGAGAAACACTTGATTTTTTTTATTTGGCCTATTATGTTTAGCATTACAACATGTGGTCCCAATTATTGCATACAATGTAGGTGATTGTGCCCTTGATTCATGCAAACCTACCTTGATAACGTTGTTGAAGAACTTGTAGACTCCAGATTAATGTTCTTATTTACAAAGACTTGGATAGTATGAATTAGCAGCTCTTCTGGATAACTATTGCACACTGATAAAGACAAGAAAGATTTTAAAAATTAATAAACATTTTTTTTTCATTCTGGATAACTATTGCACACTGATGAAGACAAGAAAGATTTTTAAAACTAGTGAACAATTATTTTTAGCAGAACATTTCTATTGAGTTCACTCAAGAACCACTAGATAACCATAAATCTTAAAGGCAAATCTAACCTGGATAGCAAACTACTCTAGAGGAAAGCAGATAAATCAGAGAAGTAACCTGGTGAAAGTTTGAATTAATTTAAACACCAATTAAGATTTGATTTTTTCTTCTTCAAATTTCGTTTTCACTATAGGTATTGGCTTAATCGATAATGTCTCTGTGTGACCCAGGGAAAAAAATACACGGGGGCTCAGGGCGAATTAGCCCCCAAATCATAAAAGAGCCCCCCAAAATGTGCATAGAGTTCAATGCAAAACAAATTAAAGAGTGTTATTTTCATGCAAGCAAGCTTGAAAAGTAGCCCCCAAAATTGTTTAAGTATTTTTTCCCTGCTCTGTGATGTACAACCTGTAGTGGCGAACAACTTTCCCATTTGTATCAACACACAAAATTACACAAATTTCAATTCACTTGTGCCTTTATGCAGAGATATCTCTATAGATGCTCTTCTGAGGACACAAATTGAGACATTGTAATCTGTAACCCTAGACTGAACTCACCTTTTGTTACTAAGTAATGTTTCCCAGAGACACTGAAATGTTGACAGTTGACCCGAGGTGGTGGAAGCACTGGAAATTCTGCAGATACTGTTACAATACAGAACAACAAATTCAATGCCCGTTTTCAATGTTTACTAAAGCCAAATTAATGTTTTTCACAGTGATATGCAGGAAAAATCGTAGACGTACATATCATGTACACATAATATCTTAAAGCACAGGCATTAACAACAATTTTATTCTTTTAAATGTAATGCTTCCTGGGAGAAATTTCAATTATTTAAACATATTTGTGGCTTACACCCAGTAAATAAGATCGATTGATCGTTCTGTATTGAAAAACAAGTCAAAAAAATCTTGGAACCAGCGGGACTTGAACCTGCCATCTACTGCTTGCCGGGCAGCGACTCTACCACCAGGTCCAGGCCATCACTGCTTCATGGTACAGTCATGATGAACTAGAAACAAATACCCAAGTTCTCCTGATTCATTCTAACTTATAAATATTCATTAGTCCGCCGTGGATAATAACTCTTTCAAATGTAATGCTTCCTGGGAGAAATTTCAATTATTTAAACATATTTGTGGCTTACATGTACACCCAGTAAATAAGATTGATTGATCGATCTGTATTGAAAAACAAGTCAGAAAAAATCTTGGAACCAGCGGGACTTGAACCTGCCATCTACTGCTTGCCGGGCAGCGACTCTACCACCCGGCCATCACTGGTCCATGGTACAGTCACGATGAACTAAAAAACAAATACCCAAGCTCTCCTGATTCAATTTTATTGGTGAGAAACTTACAGCATTGATTCCATTATTTTCAAATAACAAAGAGTAGTTCAGGTGTTCACATGACAGACAGGTCACCTAATCTGAGAGTCTTATTTGTTTATCTTATCTTGATGACTCAAACATTCATACCTGTACATTTCTTAAACATACATATTTTTTTATAAAATAACTTTACATTTTTCTCTCTATAAACATTTACACTTTTACTTGAAGAAACACTACTTCCTATCAAAGATTTGGTTATAGTTTGTCATATAATGTTATATTAATGTTCTGTTGACCTCCATGTAGCAGTGCAAATGGGCTTGTGACTTGTGATTAGCTCCCAGCCATAACAAGAAATAAGAGGAGAGACAGACAGAGAAAGTTTATAATACCATTGTGTATAACATGTTGTTTCTCTTCAGCTTGAATAACTTCCTCTATTGAACACTGTAGCAGCATGTCTATCCGATCCTCCTCCCTCTTATTACTGCTTGCCCTGGCTTCAGAGATATCCACGGTGATGGTTGCTATGTGAGAGGCTAAGGCCCCGCCCTTCTCTGGTGGGGAGCCGAGAGGTACACTCATAGGAAGAACCAGCGCTCGTCCCTCGGAACAAGGAACTACAGTGACCTGAAGATTAATGCGTGAAACAAACAATATTAAAACTGACACAATAATAGTTACTTACATGGGTATAGTCTACTTGGGTGTAGAGACTGGAAGCTTAATAGCTTATTTGTCCCTCTTCACTGTTGCATCCCGTCTTGTGTACAATTTATGTAGTTTAATTCATATAGATGTGCATGTTTCCTTCAATTCTGTCACTGTCAGCTGGCTAAGAATTTTAAGTCTCCCGACTTTGTCTTACTTAGCTTCTTTGACGAAGCATTGGTACACTAATGACAATGTGCATATCAAATTTTGTCATGGGGCAGTCTCTAATCTTAGTTTTTACTTAGAAGTTAGACATGTAAAGTTAGACTACTAAAACTGCAACTGAGGCTCTGACTCTGAGCTGAGCATGCAATGATTGACTTTGAGCATGTTGAGTGGAGCTGACTCACTTTTTTCGAAACTGACTTGTCACCTTTGTCGTTAAGTTTGAGTGTGACAGGTACAGATGTAAAAGAAAGGCACCTCATATTCTCTGTATGGGGAGCACTACTTTCAGAAAAACGTCGTCCTGTACCCCTTGAACTGCGCGTTTTTCTGCCATCTCGTTCTGCCTCAGCTTCTGCTGCTTGATCAGGACAATCGACACTCTGGGAACGCTGCTGTGAGAAACTGAGCGAAGCGGACCTGTTGGCACTCGGCGAATCTTCGGGTGTGCTGTACCCAGCGCTCCCCGCGATGGATAGGGCCTTCCATGTTTCGGCCGATTCTGCTACAGGTTGACCGTTCTTTTCTGAAAGTGATACAACCAATGCCAAATTGAGTAGTTCTCCTCCGTAGACATGCTTTCGATGTCCCTCATTCTGGATGTCCGCCCAGTTTTTAGGGTACCTTTCAGGTAAGACAATAGAAATTCTATCCACTTTCGTGATGAGGGACGACAGACCTTCCTCCATCGCCGAATTATTGATAGACTCTAATCGGCGCATGCGCAAATCAATCATTACGCTCGATATCGATACGATCTGTCATTTTACTTTAAAAAATACTTGGAAGGTTTTGTGTAATTTATTATTTCTGATATTCATACAGGGTGGCACATATCACCAATTTGGTGGTCTTCCATGAGGCCCTGTTTGGTAAGAATAAAACAAATAACAGCATAAAAAACGACATAATACACAAGCATATAAACAGGTAAATTAATGATATCCCCATAACTGATCATTCAAGAATCATCCTTGATCATTTACAAGAAATAGGTGAAAGGAATTGAAATGTAATACAAATGACAATAATAATACAAAAAAAAGTAACTTTCCAGCCCTCTTTCCCAGCAGTCTTTCTTTGCTTTATGTTTGTGTTTGTTTGTTCGTTTTTTTTTTTTTTTTTTTTTTTTGCTTTGTTTGTTTGTTTGTTTGTTTGTTGTTGTTGTTGTTGTTGTTTTTGTTGTTGTTGTTTTTTTTTTGGGAAGGGGGGGGGGTTGTTGTTGTTTGTTTTTAAAAATCTCTATCTCTCCCTCCGGGGGAGTTTTCTCTTTTCAGAGGTTGTACTGTATTTTTTATTTTTTATTTTAAAACAATATTTTGACAGACTATAATATTTCATGTTCAAGCATTAATTTATTTTTGTTTAATTCAACAGATAAAGCGTTTTTGAAAGAAGCAAAAAATGCACATGAAATGACTAAGTATTTAATCATTATTATTATTACTATTATTGTTTTAAATGAATAATGAAATGTATGAAATAGTTGTTTTGTTTAGCAATTGATGTTAATTAAGATTAAACTTTTGAATTGTATTTTGATTATTCTGAATGTGATGTCAAGTCAGTAAGATATAAGTTGCATGATTTCGATTATATGTAGGCCCTACTGCCTCTGGTATTGACAAAATAAAACACCATATAAATATTTGTTTTAAGTCATTGAAAGTTGTTGTTTTTGTTTTTGTTTTCGGCGTTCCGTCAAATTTGACTGATTTACGATCAACAGTTTATCTAAGGTCATTATGTATAGAGCGCCGAAACCAGTTAGTTCAGTTACGACAAGACAGACAATCATAACTTAATTCTACCAACTGGATCATAGATGTTTCACGAAGAGACATATATATATATACTAACTATATGAGTCATGACAACGATACTATATCGGCGAGAAGAGCTAGAGGCTAGAGGACATAGCATCAGTCGCAATTCTCGCTACCCTAAATAGGTACGAAAATCTCGAAATTCGCGAGACGAGGTAATTTTCACTCTCTCGGGTCGTCACTACAACTTCCGGTATAGAGTCCCATCCCAAGTCACGGCCTTCATCCACCCCCATTTTTCAGGGTTCTTACGCTTGGAATCATGAGCCCAGCACTGTGCAGCCTCACAAAAGAAAACCATCGTCACTGATGTCAAAAGACGCAAAAAACAACGAATGAAATGTTCAAATAAACGTTGAAATATTTGCGAAAAAAAAACAAGACCGAGCAGACGACATATTCGGTGCATACGCTATCGCGCCTAGTAATATAGCGCCTGCACAGGAAGCTGTATATGTCGAAAAGCTATCCCATAATGCAATGCGCGTTTTCAGGATTTTCCCCGGATCTCGGCAGAATCGCTATTTGGGGTAGCGAGAATTAAATCCCCTCTTTAACATAAAGGGTTATTTTCGGAAAACTGCAATTGTTTAAATGAATTATGAAATAATTTTTAAAAAAAATTGAAAATAGTAGCAGGGGACAAGAGATGACATTATGTAGATGATGCTATGAGATTACTTGTACAATACAATTGTGAGTATAAACATTTCATGACCGGTAAGTCAGTTTTATTTTAAAATGGGTATCCCCCTGAAATTTTTGTTTAATGGTTTAAAAAAAATACACCCTTATTTTGTCATTGTAAAAATACGATGGTATAAATCGTGTCCTATATGTTTTAGATTTCAACATAGACGTTAAAACGTTACATATAGCTACGATTAGTAGAGGGCTGCAATCTACAAGTCCCTACAAGCACAGCTTTTTGACTAGATATCAAAAGGTATATAATATGGTATGTCCCTTTTATGTCCTCCGAATGAATCATATCAATCACGAGCGTGAAGTTTCATCGGGGAACGCCCCCTATTGTCGGCGTCCCGCAGCATAACATGTTAGCCTATTGACTTTACCCAAAAGATTTGTTACCCAATCATTTTTTTTTAAACGAAAATCACATCCACCCAAACATATGTTCATTGGAACAGGGGGGCACAGCTAGT
The DNA here is from genome assembly GCA_035222895.1 of Strongylocentrotus droebachiensis. Lineage (NCBI taxonomy): Eukaryota > Metazoa > Echinodermata > Echinoidea > Camarodonta > Strongylocentrotidae > Strongylocentrotus > Strongylocentrotus droebachiensis. Next base: position 86,019 of record JAVYIG010001293.1, read on the forward strand.
GCCCCCATCTTTTTCAAGTACCCCTTAAGTGCCCCTTAATACGAAAAGTGTCCCCTTGATTCAGATGAGTGCCCCTTTGTATTTCTAAAAGGTGCCCGCTCCACATTCTTATAAGTGCCCCTTACCACCTTTGATGAATGTCCCCTTCAACAATGATAATTGCACCTATTCAAATTTGAGATTAGCCCCTTTTTACTTTAACAGATGCGATTTTCCTTTGTTATAAGTGCCCCTTCCCCTTCTAAGAAGTGCCCTTTTCATATCTGAAAATCGCCCACACCCTTATTTTGACACAAGCCCCCCTTTTCTGTCTAATAAGTGCCCCTTTTTCCTTCTGATAAATGCCTCTCTTTCTATAAGAGCCCCTTCCCGTTTTCAAAAGTGCCCCTTCTAACACCTCTGATAAAAGCCTCTAAAAAATATGATAGGTGCCCCTTTTCCTTTGTAATAAGTGCCCCTTTCCATTCTCACAAGTGCCCCTATTCATCTCAGATTATTGCCCCTTTCAGGAACAAAAAGTGCCCCTTAACACCAATGATAAGGGCCCCTTCACCTCAAAATTTAATCTTTACAAATTTGAGAGGTGCCCCTTATATTTTCCCCCTCATTACAAGAGGAACTTAGGAATGGGGATTGAAAAATGGGCATTTGACAGAAAAGGAGCACCCATCAGATTTTGATAGGGGCATTTATAAGAGGTGACAAGGGGCACTATGCAAAGGGGAAAGGTCCCTTATTAGAAAGGACAAGGGGCACGTATCCTTGTTAAAAGGGAAATTATCAGAGGTGAAAAGGGGGCACTTATAAGAAGAAAAAAGAGAATTTATTAGATGAAAAGGAAACCTCAAATAGCTCGGCCATTTTAGGGTTAAAGGACAATCCAACCCTTGTAATAAGTTAATTTGTATAAAAGAAGAACATAGATATAGAGAACGGCAAAAGTCTGAAATGATTCAGACCAATAATAAGAAAGTTATGTTTGTTCGAAATATGGGATCACCCAGTCTATGCGAATCTCAAATTGGCAGTTTGGTCAGCGGATTGTGACGTATAAAATCTCCAATTAGTTCAGTGGCCAAAAATATAATTAATTTACGATGTTGTCCTATGTGCCTTCTCCCTTAGGGCCAGGGGCGGCGATCCCGGGGACAGGGGGAGGGGCACGTCCCCCTCATTTTTTTTTAGATCTCCCCCCCCCCCCTCCCCACCCGGAAAATTTGAAAAAGTGCCCCCCAAAATGTATAGTAAATCCTGGCTAAAGACTGCAACACACTTTTAGGCTCTGGAGGGCCCAAGAGTGCAGAGTTTAGACTAATAAAAATGCATCTCCCTCGGTTATTATAGGGCGTACATGTACATATTACTTCTTTTCCTTTTCCGCCAAATCCTCTCTAGCGCCATCTCAGGTTCTCGCATCGTCTCCTCTGTCTGCGAAATGAGAATTAGGTATAGGGTTATCATCATAGAGATATATACTACTAATATCTCTATGGTTATCATAGAGATATTTAGTATATATCTCTATGAGGGTTATGCACTGTTGGGAAGTTGACCATGAGATGGCGCTATGCGATAAACAGTACCCTAGGTAAGAAAGTTCATCAGTTCGATATCGTTTTTAATGAAGAAAAAAAAAACTTTTTAATGTAGGTCTGATAATTATACTAATGTCTGGCATTGTGTACATAATCTGTACCAATATTATTTTAACCTTATCTTTGCATTATAATGATCATACATCCTCTATGTTTAGGTAATTGAATTTTATGATCATCTTGACATAATTATGATGAACGCTATTTTGTTCTTCTTATATGATTAAGAATATTGCAAATAGTATATCAGGCACCGTGGTATTATATTTGTTTTTGTGAGAAAATGTTTATAATTGATTACCAATACCTTCCCTATTGTAATTTTGTCTATTTATCATGTATTTCATCTTTTGCGCAAGCTCCGCCTTGAGCATTATTTTGATTGTCAAGTGGATTTGGCGCCTAACAAATTATAATTGGATTATACTTTTGTAATATGGGAACATGATATATATATATATATATATGTTTATAGATGTAAATGTTGTAGGTTTATGGGTACTGCAGGGACAATGGATTTATTCTCACACGATCACGGTGATAGTATCGTCATTTGGCAATTACAGATTAATTTATGTTTACCATCTTCATCCTAAGTGTATACGTGGAATTTTTTTTTTTTTTTTTGGGGGGGGGGGGATTTTCTGTGACCATGTCGGACTCCAAGTTCGCCAGATATAGAGTTAGTAAGTAATCTGGCGAACTTGCAGCCTGACATGCTAACACAAAATACACCCTATAGATTCCCCCCCAAAAAAGAAAAAAGAAAAAAAAGAAGCGAACTCCACAAAGTTGATGATTTGGGGGTCACTATTTTTAGAAATGATAATTTTGCTAAGATGTTATACGTGCATGTAGTTTTGTATACCACAATCTAATTGCATCTACTCAACCCTTTGAAAAAACTGTACCATGAGGAGTGTTATGGCAATTCATGTGATTCAAAACTTGTTTTCTCACTCGTTCCATATTTCAATAGTTCTAATAAACTCATCAGTTTATATAGAAGTCTAAAATTTTCATTATAACATGTCAATTTGAGTGAGTGTATATGAGTGGGAATATGAGCTTTGTTGTGATTTTATTTTTCAACCAACAGCAACTTATTATAAATGATTTTATCCAATTACATATTAAATAATTTAACCAACTATGGTTGGTAAAAATGAATTAACCAACTGGCGTTGGTAGACACTTTTAACCAACAGTTGGTAGGTTCATATTTGACCCAACTATTTGTTAACATTTTAATAGGTTGGTTAAAAACTTTCTGAGAGTGTAGGCCATGGGTTCCTGGTAGTGAGTATTTCTCTGAATACTTTCAGCGATCTAGGGTGATCTGACTGGCTAAAGCTGGATGGATAAAGTATTTAGTTGATACCCTTACTCCCATGTGATTAATGATTTGTATTTTGAGGCGATATAGATGTAATTACATGTAATTACATCTCCTACATCATAATCACATGATTGGTCAAACGCGGTCACCTGGGATTCATTTATTGAGACTACCCCAAGTTTATTCATGAAATAGCTAAAAGTGCGTGTGAGGTTAGTGCTGAAATGTGGGAGCTGCAATAAGCCTTAACTTAGGGTTTATTTGTCAGCGATAATGACACGAAACAGTCTTGAAATGAATTTAAGATCAAGGATCTAGGACAGGTCTTCTCAGCTAGTTTATTCGAATTGCCAAAACGAAAATTGTATTGAAGTTGAAGTGCCAACCTGTATGTTTGGTGACTGTGCTGCAAGGGAGCGTAGCGACCGCGAGATGACAAAGTGTGGGGTCGAGGGGCGAAGCCCCGCTGGGGGGGGGGGGGTCCAGGCGGCGAGCTCCTTGAAGCTAGTGGATTTTATTTTAGGGCTTTCTAAAGACCAAGATATGGCATTTTAACACCCTAGAGAGCTGAATTAGTAGAGCTGAATTAGTATGATCGTATTCGCAAAATTTTACACATGTTGGGGTCTAAAATTACCTTCATGGCAATTTTTGGTCCTAAAAGGACGCTAGATATGTCATAAATAAGAATAAGAGCAATAACCACGCACTTTGAAGGTATTTGCGGTTTGAAACAAGAACTCATTACAAGTATCCCTTTCAGCGATAATGACACGAAACAATCTTGACATGAATTCAATATCAAGGATCTAGGACAGGCCTTAAACATGGGATCTAGGAAAATTACCCCCTGGGCAATCACCCCCCTGAAAATTACCCCCGGAAAACTACCGGGGGGTAATTGTCCGGGAGGGGGGGGGGGAGGGTAATTGTCCTTGGGGGTATTTTTCCGGGGGTAATCTTCCGGGTGATTTTCTAGGATGTAATTGTCCTGATACGTCAAATATGTTATCAGGTATGAATACCACGACTAGGCCATTTATTACCTTTTCTATTATCTAGCAATATTTCCACGTTCTTTTCAAAATCAGACAACATAAACCTACACAGTGAAAAGATTTTAATTTCTCTATGACGGAAAATAATGGGCACTTCCAAGCTTAGATAAGCATGTTACAAACAACAACTAACATTGTATCATATATCTCTATTTTATTAAGTTCATAGCCATACGAGAGTTCAGATCAAAATATTCGATAACAATTAATGTTAACTAATCCATAATACTTTGAAATGTCACAATTATGTCACATAATTATATGTTAAATCAGAAGAAAAAAAGTTTCAATAGTCAGATTCATGGCGTGTACCAAACTTTTGAAAATAATTAGTTTTATAACCCCATATTCTGAATAAATCTGAGAAAATTTTAATTGCAGTTATTTCGACATCATTGACATCTGCGCGTAATGTACTGCAGGCATTAAGCGGGTTGTTATGTACACTGTGAAAAGGTTGGGCGATAGTTTCCAATACTTTGCCCAACGTTGTGCCAATAGTCAACAAAACCATCTATTGGGCAATATTTTGCCCAGTGGTATTGGTAAACGTGAGTACCCTGCTCCACACGTGCATACTTTTTTCGTATTTTGACCAAATTTTGGACAACTGACCCTTCAACTGCCCGACTGTACTGTGGTAGCCTACTTGTTGGGAAAATCTTGAACAATTAAGCTGTGCAGCATGTACTCTTGTCCTCCCGCCTCCCTGGTCCACGTACACGCCCCTGGACGTGTACACAGTTCAGCCGGGATGTAATTCCCTTGATTTCATAATTATCATATTACATTGATAATGCAGACTGAGACGTGCATTGTACATGTAACATTATCACATCACCATTTTATCCCAGCTACAGTCACTGCCACTTCCACTTCACAATACAATGTCTGCAATAATCACTCAACAATGGAACATGAATGGCTCGGTCTATAGGAGTCTTCCATCACGCTGTCAACAATGGAGAATGATAAGAATTGCTGATGTATTCAATTTTTGGGTTCATATTTCGATTTCTAAAAGAATGTTTCAAGCACCGCGAAATGTTTGTTTTTTTACATCAGCAAATCTTATCATTCCCCATTTTTGACAGCGTGATAAGACTCCAGTACGAAAAATGTTCCTTAAATCAATATAGACCAAGCCATTTATGCTGCTTTGTTGAGTGATCATTGAAGACATTGTACTGTGAAGGGGGAAGTGGCAGTGACATGTAGCAGCATGAATGGCTTGGTCTATATTGGCGCCCCAATTTCAAAAAATGAAATGGAAGCTCTTATTACCAATCATGTAAAAGAATATGTTTTGACTAATACATGATGATACAAATTTTTCCGGGAAATCGCCTACTAATTGATTTGGTAAATTAGTTATCTACATGGTCTGTGAGAGATAAACACACGTGTCGCGCACGTGTGCGTATAGTCCCATATACATCTTTCTGTGTACATAATTTTACGAAGACTGGGTCATATTTCTTATCATTTTGATGATTCCAGAACCTTGCAGTACACACCAATAATTATGCTAGCAGCTAGATGATCAACCTTTTCTGATCGATTCCACAACATTTCTTTCACAATGCAATCGCATGACAATAACTGGTCTTTACCTTTAAGGAACATTTTTTACATTTCATTTTAGTCACTCCTCATACGGGAACTAAAACGAAATAGAAGAAGAAGAAGAAAATACAAACATTTCGCCGTGCTTGAAACATTCTTTTAGAAATCGAAATATGAACCAAAAATGATTACATCAGCAATATTCTTATCATCGGGCAGCGCTGAGGATGGAAATGGGTTATATAAATATAGCAAAATTATTTACTTTAGGCCCTACTTGTAACAAAGAGAACCATGTTGCTGAGCTAGCGCCATGAGCGTCCATGGACGGTGTGTGCACTCTATACGTTTACACTTTTATTGTTATTACTATTATTCCCCATTGTTGACAGCGTGGTAAGACTCAGTACGAAAAATGTTTCTGAAATCAATGTTAGACCAAGCCGTTCATGCAGCTTTAGTGAATGAGGTAATGAGCACTACTTGTTTTTTAGGGGGCTAAACGGGGGGGGGGGGTACACTCCTTTTTGTTTATTTTTAGTCAATTATTTGGTTCATATTTCGATTTCTAAAAGAATGTATCAAGCACGGCGAAATGTTTGCATTTTCTTCTTCTTCTATTTCGTTTTTTGCAAAGCGAGACTACTCCACGTTTATAAGATCTGATACTTGGGGTCATTTTGTACCATGTGCTAATTACGAATTTATTAATTACATCAAACTTTAATCAATGAAACATTCTTTTAGAAATCGAAATATGAACCAAAAATGATTACATCAGCAATTCTTATCATCGGGCAGCGCTGAGGATGGAAATGGGTTATATAAATATAGCAAAATTATTTACTTTAGGCCCTACTTGTAACAAAGAGAACTGTTACTGAGCTAGCGCCATGAGCGTCCCTGGACGATGTGTGCGCTCTATAAGTTTACACTATTATTGTTATTACTATTATTCCCCATTGTTGACAGCGTGGTAAGACTCAGTACGAAAAATGTTTCTGAAATCAATGTTAGACCAAGCCGTTCATGCTTGCTTACTTGCTTGCTTAAGTCGGGTCAACTGCCCGAGCTGTGATGGCCTTCCACACATTCCTGTCCAGCATGGCTGCTTTTACCTCTGACAGTTCAAGTCCCGTATCCTTCTTGAGTAGGCCTGTATAGGTAAGATGAGGTCTTCCAGGTTTCCTCTTCCCGTGTTTAGGTTTCCAGAGTAGTAGCTGAGATATTGGTTCATTGATTTTCCTACAGCTGTGGCCTGCAAAACGTAGTCTTCTTTCCCTGATCTTTTCTGATAATTTTGGTAGTTTCCCGTACAGCTCCTTATTTGTCATATGCTGACTCCAGTGCACGTTGAATGCTGCCCTAAGAAGTCTGGTGTAGCAACCATCTAATTCCTTTGCCAACTTTGTTGTAACTGTCCATGCTTCGCAGCCGTATAACAGCACAGATTCAACTGTAGCAACAAACAAACGTTTTTTGAACTGCCTGTGAAGAGAAGATTTCCAGATTCTTCCAAGCTTGCTACATGCTCTCCATGCTGCTGCCTTACGAGCTTTCACATCTTTTTCTGTGCTCACCATCAGTGCTCCCAGGTACTTGAAATCAGGGACATTCTCCAACTGAATTTCATCATTTGTTTTTATAGTGATGATCTCCTAGCTGTGATTGAATGACATGAACTTGGTTTTGCCTGAATTCATCCGGAGCCCGACCTTGCCTACCGATGTCTCCACCCTGCTCAGGAGATTTTGGGCTTGCTCTAATTCCTCAGATAGCAGGGCTATGTCATCGGCAAAATCTAGGTCTGTTATGATTTCCGGACCAACTCTCCTACTTCGATCTCCTTCTTTCCTTTCATGCAGCTTTAGTGAATGAGGTAATGAGCACTACTTGTTTTTAGGGGGCTAAACGGGTGGGAGGGGGGGGGGGGGGGGGTACACTCCTTTTTGTTTACACCCATCTTGAGTGAAAAACAACAACAACAAAAATCACATTTTTTATTTTTCATTTTAGTCACTCTTCATACATTTTACATGTAGAATTATCACATCACCATTTTTTCCCAGCTATTCAGACATTGCCATTTCCACTTCACAATACAATGTCTGCAACGATCACTCAACAATGGGGAATGATAAGAATTGCTGATGTAGTCAATTATTTGGTTCATATTTCGATTTCTAAAAGAATGTATCAAGCACGGCGAAATGTTTGCATTTTCTTCTTCTTCTTCTATTTCGTTTTTGCAAAGCGAGACTACTCCACGTTTATAAGATCTGATACTTGGGGTCATTTTGTACCATGTGCTAATTACGAATTTATTAATTACATCAAACTTTAATTACGTCACAAGACTCGTAATTCATCATATAATTAGATTATATGACATTCAAAGGCCGTGTTTACTTCAAACTAATGATAACACGAGAAAATAGGAAAGCTTACAACTACCGACGTCTGAGTGGGACCTAAGTTCGCGCATGATATTTATTGCCCTCTTGTGGTCGGTGTTATATAATTATGTAAACAACCCAAAAAGTTAAATCATTTCAATCAGAACTTTGTATTGAAACTTTGTCATAGATAATAATTCCTCTCTATCGTTGAAATTTTGGTATCTGTCATTTGGTTGTTTAAAAAATTAATAGTTAATGTGTTTCCTTTTTATAATTATGTCAGCCATACATGAGATCTCACTCTTTTCTCTCTTTGTCTCTCCACTTTTCACTTTTAAATTTGTATTCGTACATGAAATTCACGAACGCATATAGGGTGGAAGCAGGTGACGTTTTTTGCGTAAAGCGTTGGTCACATCCCACCGTGCGTGTTTTTAGTCCGTACGGTTTTTGGGGAGGCCACGGCCGCCACGTTTTTCTGAAAAAGTAGTGAGGGAGTGGCAAAGGCAGGGTGGGAGTACCGGCAACACGCGTCACACGCACGGTGTAAGTACGTGGCCAGCCCGCCACGCCTGGCCGTGAACGGTTGCGTGCATCGTACGTTGCGCACGTGGTAAGTGCGTTGTACGTGCTTACAACGTGCTTACAACGTACGATCTCCGTGTGGTTGCCACGTTATCGTACGGAGGCCGTACTTATAAGTGCTGTTCACGTACAGTGTCCTTACTCACTCGCATGTATATATAGGACGACATTCCGATGTTCTCCAGAAATCCCAGCTGTTGCAGCCTCATGATGCCGCCCATATTCCACCGCAGAGACTATACTGCATAAAGGCCCGGTCACACAGCCTTTCGCGTCTGTATCGCGGGTAAAATTTCGCGATTTTTTTTTTGCCCGCGGTTGCCCGTGGTGGAAAATGTGCAAAATTGGCTTACCCGCGGTTTACCCGTGGTATGCCCGCGGAACAGACGCCGGCGACTGTTCCGCGTCCTTATCGCGGGTGAAGCGCGGCGGTACCGCGGCCTACCACGGGTATAATAAAGCAGCCGAACCGGGCTGTAGAAATCATAACCGCTCCGTGCTTACACGCGGTACACACGCTAATGCACGTGATAACACTGACGCGGTACAGACGCGGAACAAACGTGCTATGACCGTGCTCCACCCGCGATTACCCGCTAAAATTTCGCGTCCTACCGCGTGTAACCACGTCTTAACCGCGGCCGTAGCACGTCCTAGCACGTTCGTTCCGCGTCTGTACCGCGTCTTTACCGCGTGTGTACCACGTGTACCACGTGTACCGCCCGCGATTACCCGCGGTCTAAATTTTTGGGCAGCCCAAAACTTTTTCGCGCGGCCAACCGCGTGTGAATTTCTTACCGCGTGTAACGACGGGTAAAGTACGGCTGTATCGCGTCTTTATCGCGACCTCAAAGCGTCCAACAGCGTCTGCTTCACGGGCAGAAATTTTTGGCCGTGATTCGGCCGCGATACGCCCGTGGAGGGCTGTGTGACCGGGCCTTTAATCAGTCGCACAACGTGCGTTGTAAGTGCTTACTCGGTACGGTCCACGTGAGTTCTGCGTGCTCATTGGACAGCTGATCTGGGGAAGTGGCGAGTAAGCATGGACCACGCACCTATCACGTGCGCAGCACGCACGTGCTAAGTGCGCCTTTAAAAGACGCACGGAGTCAGTGCGTTGTGCGCTCGTTGGCAATACCGTGCACGCACGTCACATGTACTGGGGGTGAATCGGTAGCCCGAACGCAGCCCGAACGCAGCGAAAGTTCCTCGTGCACTTAAAGTGCTACGGTGTGTCTGCGTGCTCCCAAATCCATACGGAGGCGGTACTCATCACGTACGGATACCAACATTTTGCCCACGTTTTTGCACGTAGACAGCACGCACTTGCAAGTAGGCGGGATGTGACCACCGCATAACTGAGAAATTGAAATTGGATCATTATTTTTCGAAGTCAATTCCTCTGATAAACTGATTTTCATATTTAAAAAAACACAAATTGTTATAATGAAAAGTGTGAAAAATCTAGCTTACTCACATTTTCATGTCGCATTTTGACTTTTGGAGTTGTAGATGGTGCTCAAAGATTTCAGTCTCTCGGTCCCACATAGGCATCGCGTATAATTATAGTTCTCCTGTTTAAGCGCTTTTAGTGTTCGTACGCGAACTTTGGTCACGTGCGAACTATGGTCACACCACCAAACACAGGAAAACCACGGCTTAACCTTAACCTTCAATCTGAAAAGTTCTAAATTCTGTCATTATACTTTTAAACATAAAACATCGCTTCATCTCGCCGTTACTTTGTCCGGAACGTGTTTTAGATTTTTGTTTAAAGGTTAATTACATCACGACTTTTAAGCCGGAGTCCAGACCATGTAAACAGGAAGACTACGACTCGATTGAAAAAACAATAATCACAGTTACTTCCGATGTATTCTTGTCACTCTAAAGATAATAAATCAAATGTCCTTGTGAAGTTCAAACATTGTTTTCCCTTCTATAGAGTTTTAAAATTCTTTATTGTATCACTTCAGCTCACCTTGACGTTGTCCTGAACATTCTACAACTAAAGAGAGAATACGTCATAATATATTTCCTTTGGAACTCATGTTAGTTGGATACGTGCGTCATTTACTGACGTAAGTCTGCGTCAACGCCTGGCGCGGTGTTAGAAGCGCCAGTAGGGACTTTTAGATTTACACGACGAGAACGTTTACCGCCACGTGTGACATCCTTTTAAGGTAATGTGACGTCCTTTTAAGGCACTGCCGGGCAGCGTTATTTTTGTATGCGGCACATTTTGGGGTTAGGTGCGTGTTGAGCCTATGGGAAAGTTTAGGGTTAGGGTTAGGGTTAGGGTTAAATCAAGACCTCTTTAAAAAAAAAAGCCCCAATCTGTGCCGCAGAAAAAAATGACGCTGCCGGGCACGGCCCAGTGCCTTAACACGATGTCACACGCGGCAGTCCACGCTTTAATCTAAAAGTCTTTTTAAATCTAAAAGTCCCTAAGTCATACATGGATAATATTGGATATTTGTTAATAGCGCACATATTTATTATCTATCACTCTAGGATTTCAAGCAGTGACCCGGGCACGTTAGCTAGGATAGCGATATTATTTTGTGTTCACATGCAGCATTCAAGACGTTCCTTCCTACCGATACGCATTTAAAGGCCGTCTGTACTAGTTCTGCCAGGTGGGATTAGACCACCCTCCAAGGTCACTGACAGATGGTCATCTCATCAAATCAGCTCTCAATTAACAATAGAAAAATGGGATCATGGGGTATACCAACAGGCACCGATTAGGCATTGTTTGCTATATAGGCCTAGAGTGTGCGAGTGGCTTTAAGTAGTACAGTGGGGCTTTAATAAGGTTTGAGGAGCATATTAGTAGATTAACATCTTGCCAAAGCCACAAGTGTTAATTGCGCTAGGACTCGCACCCATGAATAACCTGCCAAACGACCAGTACAAATGTCATTTTAAATTACTGATGTTAATTGCCTAATATAACTGGCGTTGGAATACTAAACTCAATGACGCCTTGTATGCAAAGGATATTATGAACAATTATCTTTCCAGCAATTGATCAATTTCCTACGACCCTTGGGGGCAATATCGACCCCCCCCCCCCTGCTCATTATAGCTAGGCAGTAATAGGTGTATCAAATTACGACATTAAACAACATTACAATCTTTTAGTACAACACAATCATGTCATTATACACATTAAGATTCGTAAGCACGCATAATCAGGGCACTAAACACATAACATTTGTGACTATCGTAGATAAATATATAAGCTCAGGGGTTACTGCCCTAAATACTGGTGTTGCGCTACTAAGCCTCTCTCCCCTTCAAATAATATATATGTAAAAATAAATATGAAAAGCAACATTTTCTTTTGAACTTTGAACGGTACTTTTATTCAAACATCTAAGCATAATTACATTCATAAAGGGAAGTTCCCTGATTGTTGATTTAATTGCTGATAATAATTTCGAGTTCCTCTTTTATACAATTTGCTATGTACAGGGACAATGGGAAGGGACCTCGCCATGGGTGTCGATTTGTATCCGTGGTTGGGGGGGGGGGGGGGGGGGTGATAGGTGCCAAAATATTTTCGGCAATGGATCAAAGCCACTTAAGAGGTAGAAGCGTGTGGCAGGTTGCACCCCTTCCCTTCCAAGTTATTAACTTTTTCAAGTCACCCTCAATAAAGATAACATTTCAGAGAATATAAGATTGGTAATAAAATTAATAACATGCTAAATGTTAGTCCTGACTCTTGCCTGCAGTGTAGGCCTAGCAGACTGATACCATCTATTTTTAAACGAAATTTAGACATTACCAAAAAAAAAAATCCAATTGTGAGGGATATCAACTTGTGGCTTGAGGGCTCGATGTTTATCCAAAAGACTAATCCTTTATTAAATAACAGGATATCTTAATTCCACCCCTGTAAACATGATAAATGTAGTCAATACGAGAGACCCAGATGAATTTGAACCCGCATACCAATATCATAAAATACTGACAAATAGGAATACAGACATACAATATTCATTCCATGCTATTTGATCTGCTATTGAATATACCACCAAGCCTTGTGAACTTACGAGCGATACCGGGTCAAAAGAGGCCCACTTTGAACGGCCTAAAGAAAATAATAATAATATAAGATAATTCTATATCGTAAATTGTATAATGCCTCTAAGCGGTTAAGTCATTAGCATTTAATACAAATTCCATCACATCAAAGTTCGAAAGTTCGACCTAAGTCGAAAAATTGTTGTGCCCGACTCGGTAGGCCTAATATTCTTGTCCGACTATGATCAAATTCACCCATGAAATGACCGATTTTTTATTTGCCCCAAATTATAATGATTCTATCTACATGTGAAGGTTCTTTGTTATCTATTAAACTTTCCCCCCAAAAAAACTACCATTATTCCCTACAGTGAACAATGACAGAGCCCAAACAACAAACTTCCATTATTTCCTTCTTCACCCAGATATACTTATCATACCAGATACGCTCTAAAATATAAGCATAATATTCCCCTAAGGCCCTGACCAGAGCACTATTTTTTTCTGCAAAAACTGTATCCAATCTTAGAAGGTGCATTATTATTGGAAGGGTGTTATAAACATAACTTCAAATTTAATAACATTCTAACTTTCAAAAACACCTTAACTATCTTATGCCTGTTACGTTTGAATACAATACATAGGCCTACATCAGCTTTTCAATAAAATAAAAATAATTTGTCACATAATAATCTTTCTCCAAAATATCGAACTGGAGTATTTTGTTCTACTGCTTGTTTATGTACATACAAAGAGCTTATTTTCAAGAGGCACTAGATCCATGTGTGTAACTTAAAAAAAAGAACTCTTTGTTTACCAGATTTTGTTCAGGTGTCTATGGAGAATTGTTATTAAAAGATGCTTGTGTTCATAATTTCTCTCGTAATTTAGGTTAATAATTTTGTTCAAGGTAAATATAGAAGAAAATGTATATCATTATCTCCATTTGCTATCAAAAGATTTTGCTCCTCTCGGAAAAATAGCTCTTCAAATGTTTTACATGTAGAGATATAAATAAACAAAAATTGGATGAAATCAATAAAACAAAATAGATACTGAGTATGAATCAGGGAACAAACTGAAAGTTTCGTCTCCTACATGCTGCCATTTGGACAAAACCGTCTTTCTCTTCAATGATACAATATTTTATTACTTTACTTGCATTATGAAAAAAACGCATCATCAACCCCACATATAGCATTAAAAATAACTTCAGAGTGAACTGGCCAAAAGTCATGTGATATTCTTGCTCAGATGCTTTCCTTTACCTTTAAGAGTTCTTATATTGAGGAATTGGTTGATAATTTATTAATGTTTCATATACGGTTGTCTCATTTACTTTGTTTTCTATTTATATATGTATGTATTATGAAAATGAGATAGCAAAATGGGTATATTGATGGTCATCTTGCGAGTAATAACCATTAACTACTCTCATCGGGCTCTCATCATTAATTTTTCTCTTAATTTTTTGTATGGTGAATTATTGGGGGGGGGGGGATGATTGTACAGGCCACCCAACCCCCACCTGAAATATTTGGGGAGGGGGGATATCCTCCCGGGATCGACACCCATAGACCTCGCAAAATACATGTACGTCACAGAGTTGCCAATATGTGTTGGATTGATCGCACCTTCAAAAATTCACAACTTTCATATTTCTAATCGTTTTTTGCTCAAATCTACCCCTACTGGTTTCTCTCATTTTTCTGCTTCTATTAAGAACAGCTTAAAGGGATAGCTTAGTTCTTGTTTAAGACCGCAAATGCCTTTAAAGTGCCTGGTTATTGCCCTTATTTTTATTTATGACATTTCTAGTGCCTTTCAGAAGCTAAAATTGCTATGCAGGTAAGTTTATACTCAAAATGTGTGAATTTAAATTAAATACGATCATAGCAATTCAGCTCCACTTAAAATAAACAAAATAATAATAACAATGCACGGGCCGGCTGGTTGTGCGTATCATATTAACCAACACGAAAAAGCCAATATTGGCATTGGCTGGAATAAAACGAATAAGGCGCTATCTCGTTTTTTCAACGGCTGGTATATTACCGAGCATTTGTAGGGCCCACAACTATTAGAAATGGATATATTTATGGATATTTTCAGCCGTCTCTGAACCGAATTTGATCAAACAAAGATGATCTTGTCATTTTGATTGTATATTCTTCCAAATTTGACACTCAGTTTGTCAATATTTCACACAGATTTTTTTTTGTGTAGCACCCTGTGCGACAAAACTCAACTATCCCCCCCCCCCCCGCCCCCCCCCCCCCCCCCCCCCCCACTCCGTGACGGAGGGATACTATGCGTGTTACCAACATTTCCGGTAAAGGGGTACTTTTCACGCACCAAAGTCCGGCTCGTACATACACAAAAAAGACTTTACACACCGGACTTAGGGGGTGTTTTCAAAAGGAGGGAACATGCATATGCGTACCCTAACACTGAGTGGAGTGGCCGGGTTAATATCAGAGCATGCTTCCCCTTTAAGTTGTCACCTATTAGGGTTTATGGCTTAAGTTTTATTTTATCCAGCTCAATCCAATACTCCAATCAAAATGCCTCTCGTATAGTTGATTGACGTCTGATATGTTTGAAGATGAGTGCACGTATATTTAAATGTAGCACCCGGCCCCCACTCAGTGTTATTTAGGGTACGCATATACGTGTTCCCAGCGACCCCCCCCCCCCCCCATTTTCAGCAAAAGTCCGGTGTGTCTATACGGGTCGACCTTTTTCTTTTGTTATACGAGCCTTTTTCAGCACCCCCCCCCCCTCCCTTTCAGCAAAAGCCCGGAGTATAAAGTCAATACGGGTAGACCATTTTCTTTTGTTACGAGCCGGAGAGTTTGGGAACACGCATGGTATCCCTCCGTTCACGGAGTGGGGGGGGGGGTGTAGCACAATTCAGAGGCGGCGGAGCGACTTCCAAAGTGGGGGGGGCACCAACAAAAAAGGGCACTTTCTGGAGAAAAAAGGGCACCTTTAAAGGGAAATCTAAGGGAAAATATACAATTTTTTAGACATTGGTATATACACCTATATTGTGATTACATTATCGGGGATGATTTCAATATTTGTTTTTATTTATACATCATATAAGATTTTGCGTATCATCTTTGCAGTTGAGTGTGATGGTCTACAAATTCATTTGCGAGTGAGCAAAGCGAGCGAGAATTTTTTTTTAAAGATTTAGAGGTCGCAGTGCAAAAAAATACATCTTATAAAGAGGAATGACCCAATCCTGATGGGGTTATATAAGCACATTCTCATAACGGAAGACTGAAAAGATCTTTGATAGGTTACATAATTATAACATATATAACTACGAGCGAGCGTAGCGAGCGAGCCTTGGGGGAAATTGCTTTTAGTCGCTTGAAATTAGGGGCACGTTTGATGATGAGAGGAAAAGGGGACACTTATCGAAAGGGTTAAGACAGTTATTAGCAAAGAAAAGGAGCACGTGTCAGAGTACAAAGGCTAATTATCAGAGGTGAAAATGGGGCACTTCTTACACCTAAAAAAAGAGGCATGCACCAGGGATGAAAAGGAAATGGGCATTTGTCGATGGAAAAGAGGCGCCCATTAGATTTTGATAGGGGGCATTTATAAGAAGTGAAAAGGGGCATTTATGAAAAAGGGATAGGGTCTTTATTAGAAAAGAAATTGGGCACATATCATTGTTAAAAGGGTAATGAGAAGGGGAAGTGGCTCTTATTAAAAGGAAAAAGAGGCACATATTAGAGCATTTATTTGGAAGGAAAAGGGGGACGTGTCAAAATAAAAGGCATTTATAAGAGATGAAAAGAGCACTTATTAGGAGGGGAAGGGGTACTTGTCAAAGTAAAACGAGTATCTCTCAGAATTGAATAGGGATATTTACAAGGGATGAAAAGGGGCACTTATGAGAATGAAAAGGAACTATTTTCATAGATGAAAAGGAAAAGGGGCATTTATGAGAAGGGAAAAGGGCTCTTCTTTAAATGGGGGCACTTATCATAAGCAAAATGGGCACTTATTAAAAGGGAAATGGGGCACATGTGAAAATATAAGGTGCGCTTATCCAAGTTAAAAAGGGGAAGGGGCACTTTTTACAAAGGAAAAGGGGCACTTGTCAAGGCAAAAAAAGGGAACCTCTCAGATTTGAATAGGGCAATTATCAGAGGTGGAGGGGGCGCTTATCAAAAGTGAAAAAGGGGCGCTTCTCGTATCTAAAAAGGGGAACTTACTAGAGATTAAAAAAGGCACTTATGAGAATGGAAAATGGACACTTATTGCAAAGGAAAATGGGAACTTTTCAAAGGAAAAGGGGTACGTGTCAAAATAAAAGGGGCACTTATCAGAAGTGGAAAGGGGAAGGGGCACTTTTCAAAATAAAAGGGACACTTTTCCTCTGTAAAAAGGGGCACTTGTCAAAGTAAAAGGGGCACTTTTCCTATGCAAAAAGGGGCACTTTTAGGGTACTTGAAAAAGTGGGAGGGCACTGTGCCCCCCTGCCCCCCCCCGGGAGCGCCGCCTCTCGCACAATTCATGTTGCAATAGCAGTCATCTTGTTCATGAACTTCATAATCAAAGTAGGCCTACGAACCTCGATAGTCTTGAGGCGAGTTCTGTACGTATATTATGCAATAGTCCAGTTTACTAACATATCCGGAAGTATGCATACTTTGTAAACAAATGCTGTTCTTAACAACTTGAAAGCTTGTCCAAGGCTTGCCCGACATAGTAACAGGTTTATTGTATACATACTAGATTCAAAGTAGTGTAGTTCATTCATTAATAACAGGTAAATGGAATAACTCGTCAATATAGGTCCAAAGGAAAAAAACATTCAGAAATCTGAATATGTTCATAAACCGTCTTTTTTTATTAAAGGATAGTTTGGGTTTTTAGTATATACCTGTGCCTAAGCTATGAGGTTTTGGAATCATCAACATGATCAACATCGACATCACCACCTCTTTTCCACATTTGTTAAAGTCTTTATAACTGTTTCATTGTTAATAAAATTATGCTAGTTGACGATGAACTTGTTGCTACTGTTCCTGAATGAAATGTTTTTTTTTATGCAAGTGGAAAGAAATAAATAAATCTTGAATCTCGAATCTTGATAAATGACTCAAGGACGCTGCGCACAAAAACAGATTTATGGGACTACACATATTTATGACCATAATTGTTTGGTTAAATTGCCTCAGCTTTTCCTCGTCATATTTGGAACATGTGACCATTTGAAAGTCAACTCCTGCCTGGGACATTAATTGTAAGAAGAATGAGAAACCTCACAAATTTGGTTCACCTAAACCGGAACCAAACCTTATCGTGAAGATAAAGCAAATTGGTGTAGGGAAGGATAGGCAGGAAAGTGAAAGAAAGGAGGTGAAACTCTTGTAATTAATTCAAATGCATTCGTGAGTTTAAAAGCGTAACAATGGGATGTGTAAGATTCCATTTGGCTTTGAAGTTCCATGCTCCGAACCGCGCTTCCACTTCGGGGACTTTCGGAAGCCAGGCACCAGTTTTACATTTATTACAAAATATTAAATTACAAATTTTTCAAATTTAGTTCTCCGTCCACCCTATAATTTGTGTGCCATTGTTGGTAAAAGAAAAATTAGATCCTGACAAAAACTCAATATTTTAGGATAATGCGCTAATTTGTGCATGTTTTAATGTCCCGATATTTAATCCATGCTAATGCGTGTTTTTCGCGTGTTTTTTAAAATATTTTTGAAGTTACACAAGTTTGTGTTCGCTTGTCCTACTCTTTACACATTCAACAATGGATGAGAAATCATTGACAGGAACAGCGAACAGTTGCTGTGATACAACTTTTTGTTGTAGGAATTCTAAATCCTGACATTTCATGCGCTCTTTTATCTCACCACCTGGTCAACAGTTGCATATTATTTTTTATTTATTTCACATATTTATACAGGGTATCTCATTCAGATTAAAAACTGGTCTTCCATAAGGCCCTGTCTCAATAAAAATACACATTTATACAAATTATCAAAACAAAATCATACATATAACAGTAGGAAGAAAAAGACAACAAATTGAATACACAAAGCATATTGAAATCAAAGCACAATGATAAACAAGTAAAACTAACAATATGAAATAATTTACGATAAAAAACAAAAACCTGATCTTTCATGTTGCCTTGCTTTGTAAAAATGCAAATAGCTATGCAAAATGTTTACATATTTAATAAAGTGAGAGAAAAAATAGAGTATAAAATCAAATACGACGACAAATATATACAGTGCGTCCCATACGTCCCATATCGCATACCTTTTCGGCGGCTTGGAGCATGGGGTGTGGCTTGATTCCAGTCTTTTCCTGGGATAGGTTACATCACTGCTTGCTCTCGAAACAATAAATAGGGGAGCAAATTCGCTTTATCGCCAATGCCTATATAATAGTGAGCTTTACCTCCATCCTCATTGTATGTGTCCACAATCTTGTTTCCTCATAAACAATTGAGCTACTTTGAAGCGAACATGACAGGGCAATACTATGCAATCCCTTATTGTATAATATATTTCATTTTTTTCGTTGTACTTTAAAATAAAGTTTCATCCCTTATTACTGAAGTACCATGCTGGAAATGTGTTTCTTATAATTATAAGGCTGCTAGAATTAAAATTACTACCATAATCATGTATAATTCGCCTAATGTATCGCCTCCCTATACACTATAAAAACTCTGTTCCATATAATTATTCTTATTGAAAACTGACTTTTCCTTGTAAATCGACCGTTAGATTTTCACATTGAGTTCAAGTGTCACGTACACTAGGGACTTTTAGATTCTGCACGACGAGAACACAGACTGCCCTTTTAAGGCAATGTGACGTCACTGCCAGTGGAAATAAACAGGTCATGTGTTCAAGCCCCGGCACGTATGTCCAGGAGCAGGGCATTTTAATATATACATTGCTCCTTTCCACCCGGGTCATCATGGTTAGATTATCATGTGCGCGCCCGTAAATTGACGACTGGCTGGAATGCTCCCCATGGAGCGGATACTGAGCACTATAATATGCAGATTAATACAATAATACACATCAGTGAGGGCATTAGTAAGAATTACCCACACTTTGGAACAGTCTAACACCAAGTGTGGGTAATTTTACTAATGCCCGAACAAAATGATGTGTTTTGTTTATTTTTTTATAAAATGATGTTTTCTAACATGATTTTGATAAGGACCGGTCATTACCATTGGCTAATGACCGGTCATTACCCAAATTACGCGCGATTAAGCGTTAGGCAAAATAAATGCCTGGTCACGTGTACGCTTTCAACCAATCATTTGATTAGGATCCACGTCATCATCTTATAATTGAATCCAGTAACCGGGGTACTTCAAGCGCTTTACTCAATTAATAGTTAAGAGCTATTCATCTATATTATCATTAGTATGATTGTCATTGTTATTATTATTATTGCAATAAGTTAATCTGAAACGAAATCAATCTAACCAATTGATTTGTCCTGCTATGAAAGTGATTTCATTTACCTCAGCAATTGGTCAGACTAATTAAGAAATATAATTACTGATTTTGAGTCACTTTGGACTTGAAATCTAAGAAGCAACAAGATAATGTCAAGTTGAGCTCAAAGTAAACACCCTTAAACCCAATGACAACTAAATTAGAAATTGAGAAAATTGATCGACAAGACCTCACTCACAGTACAGCTTATCATAAGCAACGTTAAATTTTTGATACTTATTCAAAATAATGATAAATTACAACTTTATTATTACGCATGTTTATGACATTATGACACATTACTTGGGATAATTGGGAACTCTTAAATTCTGTCCAAAGCCGATTATCTCTTCTTGTTCCTAATACTGCATGTATGTTCATCCTCGTACAGACGACATTGAATTGAGAAAACAATACAACGCATACATACAACCCGGAAATTACGTTTTCCTGATGTTAAAATTAGTGATCAACTTATATAAACGGTGGCGGGGGGGGGGGGGGGGGGCTGTGAGTTCATTATTCTAAATCTATTTGCACACGGTACATTACGAACAATTAACTGACAGTCGGACATGCTCTGTTTACTCACTAAACAAGACAGGTACCAACGATCTGTTTATCCAACCAGACCTAATTTTCGATCAACTATTTAAACCTTCTCCTTCGGAATGAACAGTTGATTTTACGCGTCGTTTTATTTCATGTGTAAACATTAAAGGCAGCTTTATAGCCAATAAACTTAAAGCCGATGATCGAAGGCATTGTTAAACAGTCTATCACCGGGAGCAGACCACGCAAATAGTTCGCCAGAGACCAAAACTACAGGTTATCATTGTTGGGTAACTATAACCCAAAGGAGTTTGTTCCCTGGATCTGTGTATTTTTCCTCTACAAGATGGGACGTTTCGTGATTCAAGGAGTTTTCATGATTTTCATTAGCGTTCTGCTGATAGCTACAGTCATGGAAAAGTCACTTTATGTAGTAGGTGGGTACAGAAACAATATCAAACCACTGTTTTCTAGAAAATATGTTCCTTTTCAAGTAGGGTTTAAATTCGACCGACACTAATGTCACTTCATGAAATATGTTCGATTTTATGTTTCTCATAGTTTTGTGTGATGGCAATCATGATTTTTTTGTTATGGCGGAGGGGCGTTTGATTTTTATTTATGCATCTAGTGTTTGCAACATCCTTCTAAGGTTTGATTTGGTTGTGTTGTTGTTATTGTTGTTTGTTGTTGTTCAGGTTTATGTCTATCCCCCAAAATGTTTTTCATTACATTCAAGTGATTGTAATAATGATGACAGTAATAATGGTAATAATCAAATTAATGTTATATTCAGGGGCGTCGCTAGACCTTTTTAAGTGGGGGGGGGGGGGGGGGTGTAGAGGCCACCGTTTACCGACAAAACTAACCACCAATTACCGAGAAAAAAAATTAATGTCCCAATGTCTACAAATTTAACCCTATAAAACTGGAGCCGAAGGCTAAATTGTTTTTCATATGAACTATCCATAGTACTTGCGTATGCCCAAACGGTCCTTTTCCTCGACGACATAAATATACGAATTATTTCGTCAACTTTAATAGTCAGCATCCAGAGGCGGCCCTTCCGGGGGGGGGGCAAGTGGGGCACAGTGCCCTCCCCAACTTTTTTTAACTACCCGAAAAGTGCCCTTTTATATAGGAAAAGTGCCCATTTAACTTTTTAAGAAGTGCCCCTTTTTACATAGATATAGAGGCCCTTTTACTTTGACAAGTGCCCCTATTAATTTGTAAGTGTCCCTTCCCCTTTTCAACTCTGACAAATGCCCCTTTTATTTGGACACGTGCCCCTTTTCCTTTTACAAGTTCCCATTTTCCTATGCAATAAGTGTCCATTTTTCATTCTCATAAGTGCCATTTTTAATCTCTAGTAAGTGCCTCTAGTTAGGTACGACAAGTGCCTCTCCTCACTTTTGATTAGTGCCCCCTCACTGCTCTAATAATTGTCCTATTTAAATCTGAGAGGTGCTTCTTTTACTTTGGGCAGGTCCAAGCTATTTGGATTGTGTCGTACGGGACATTTAGAGACTTTAAACAAGAAATAACAACAGATGAAATTATTTATATGTCTATCTTTTGGTATGAGTCTGTGGCTATTATGGGCTAGTTCATTTGTGGAAAGTTTTAGTTCTGACAAACTCTTTAATTAATTTTTAATGTAATTAATGAGCTGGGTGACGTACGATTTGCAGCGTCCCGTACGTCACGCATGACATTAATTACACAGCTGACCCGACACAGCAACATATTTATGTGTGTCTTTTTTGCTCCCTCGACGAGACGACTCCATCCAACAATCCCCCTCTCTCTTTTACTTCCACCCTCCTGTCTCATGCTCCTACCTCCCCTCTCTCTCTCTCTCTCCTCTCTTTCTATTTTCTCCCTTTTCTTCTCTTTTTTCTTTTTTCCTTTTCTCCTTTTCCTTCTTTTCTTTCTTTTCCTTTTTTTCCTCTTCTCCCTTTTTTTCTTTTTTTCTCTTTCTTTCTTCTCTCCTCTTTCCTTTCTTTTCTTTCTTTCCTTTCTTTTCCTTTCTTTTTTTCTTTCATTCTTTTTGTCTTTTCTTTCCCTTTCCCTCTCTTTTTTCCCCTCCCCTTTTTCTCTTTTTTCTCGACGGCAGCGCAATTTTACCGACAATATCCTGACAGTGGGGGGGGGGGGGGGGGAGGTGCGTGTCGCACCTCCCCCACCCCCCCCCCCCTGGGAGACGCCCCTGGTTATATTACGACACTTACTACTACTTCTACTACTATTTCTACTACTACCACTACTTCTACTACTAGTACTACTACTACTACTACTACTAATACTACTACTACTAGTAATACTGCTGCTGCTGCTGTTGTTGCTGCTTCTACTACTACCACTACTACTACTATTAGATAAAAATGACAGACGTACTATTTTCAATGATTTGATTTTTTTAATACAATCTTACTTTTCATGTTAATGTCGAATTGTCATTTTATAAGTTTAAATGTTCGTGGTCTTAGAAAAAGGAAAAACGAAGTCAAATTTTCAGATGGTTTATACATCAAAAGGGACACGTCCGACATTGAAAATATTGTGAAAAGTAAGTGACATTGGCCGTGTTATTTTTCACATGGCACAAATCACTCCAAAGGAAGGCGGGTAGCTAGGAATATATTTCGGGGGGGGGGGGTGGGGTCACTACAGAGCGCGTGAATCGTTGCTTTGGCATTGCTAATTAAAGATAACATAACCATTTTGTACTTTTTTTAATCAGTTAAAGTAAATTTTTACTGATTTCCGAGGACCTTGATTTTTTTTCTCACAGCAATTCAGAGCTGTTTCCGATTTTGTTATCGAACATGCACTGTCAGTCTTGGTAAAGTTACAGGCACTGTATACACAGAAATGGGACCAGGCACGTACGCTGACGGGGGTTGGGGGTTGGGGGAGGGGGGGGGGGGGTAACCCCATACCCCCTCAATTGTTTTAAAATGTGTGGGTATAGGAGGATAACCCCCCTCACTTTTTGTAATATACAACAACAAAAAAATTGTGTGTGCTAAAAGGTAGAAAAAAGCAGACCTACCCCCCCCCCCCCCCCCCACTGAACGAAATAACGGTAGGCCTAAGTTTCCAATTTTCGGAGAAAAACGTAAATTGTGCTCTTCCCCCTCCCCTGAAAAATTCCTGCGTACGCTACTGGTGCCAGATGTGAATGCTACACAAAAACAAAAACACAAAAATTATAATGATTTCGAATATTTCAAGACCTGTTTCTCTCGACAAACATAAAATCATGATCATGAGCATGACCATCATTATCATACCCCAGTTATACCACCGAGATCGACACCAGACCGAAAAAAAGATCCCCCTCCAAAGAAAATATGTATAAATAAATAGAAATTGAAGAAGGAGAAGAAAGAAAAAAGTTGGTATAGTTTGGCATGTAAACTAAGATAAATATATCGGCAGTCCTCCCCTTCTACATTACGATCTAGAAATGTGACCATTGTATACCCCAGTTATACTAGCGACACCGAAACCAGACAGACGCGAAAGAAAAAGAGAATATAAAATGTTGATTATCGGGGGG
Organism: Strongylocentrotus droebachiensis; assembly: GCA_035222895.1. Lineage (NCBI taxonomy): Eukaryota > Metazoa > Echinodermata > Echinoidea > Camarodonta > Strongylocentrotidae > Strongylocentrotus > Strongylocentrotus droebachiensis. Next base: position 110,221 of record JAVYIG010001293.1, read on the forward strand.
TTTCGGCGATGTAAACTAGGGAAAATTGCCTGCCTTTTAATCCATCTAAATAATAATAAATAAAGTCATTTTTATACAGCGCATAATAATACATTTTCTATGTGCTATACAACGTTTAATAATACAATATATTAAGCAAATATGAATCGACTACGAGGGTAATGGTACAAACTATCATCGCCGCAATGATGGTAGCCCCGAGATCACCGAGGCGATGATAGTTTGTATCCATTGCCCGAGTAAAGGAGTTTAATATTTGTTTTATATCCCACATCGGCAATATTAAAGTGAAGTTTACATAATTAAAAGAACTGATTCTGCAGACAGTTTAGCTTCAGCTAGTTTTTAGGTCTAGACTCTTTATGCACAACATGCATACATGTAATAAAGCCGATGCGCGCTCATTTGACTTTTCCAACGCTTAAAATTAAGCGTCGTTGTAGTTTTGCTGACATTTCGCGTAACCTACTTTGCAATGCTTATTCAATGGGCAAGTGGGGCAGCAGGAAAAAAATACTGTACAAAAGTCCTCGCAGGGAGTATACAAATATACACTGTCTTGAGAGGTTCTGGTTAAAACTATGCGCAAGAGGTGACTCCAATAGTACTATTTGCTGAGGAGCGCAGCCCCGAAGCAAATGGTACCTTTGGAGTCACCGAGGCCAATAGTTTTAACCAGTACCTCGAAAAGAAGGCATGGTATATTTGTTTTATATCCTGCATCAAAAAATTATTTTAATAAAAAAAAAAAAAAAAAAAAACATTTGGGAAAGAAAAACAATTTAGAACAAAAAAAAAGTCAATTTTGATCTAAAAAGATTTTAAATATTTTGTTTTCATTATATTAAGATTTTTTTTTCACATTTTTTTCTTTCAACTCTCAAATAGTACTCCCAAATAGTACTCTCATATAGTACTTTCTAAAAACAGTTCAAATATTTCTGGTCATGTGACGAGCTCTTAACCAATGAAAAGCCAACAAATTTTTGATGCAGGATATAATACTTTCTATCATTGATCATGTGACCTCGTTTAGACCAATCAGATTGCAAGATTCTTAGTATGCGGGATATAATACATGATCAGTCTAAAGATTATATGCATGCATTAACAGAAATACATATCATATACAATGATGAAACACTCAGATATAATATAAATGGTATAAACTTATGACCACAATTATAATAGTTGAATAATTACGATTCTATTGTAGTAAGGAAATACATTATTGGACATAAAGTGGAGTATTTTGTATGTGAGAAGTAGGACATTGAAGTCTATTGGTTTTTTGACAGGTAACCAGTTGAGACGAAGGAGGATGGGTGATAATATGTGCCCTGTCCGCCGGGATTGCTCAATCATTCTGGCTACAGTATTCTAGATGATCTAGATATAATATTATGGCCATTAATATCCTAATGTACCGACGAGACATCTCCTATTTCTTCTTACAATTATCCTCATTAGTTGAAATCTTCTTTTAAAACTGTACTAACAGAAGACTCGATTGAGGGTGTTCAGGTACGTATTTGTTTAAAGAGTGGGTTGAGTTCTGACAAGGGTGTGAAGTACCTTGTTAGATTTCTTTTTTCCTTGTATTGTCCTCTGTAGAATAAGATGTCTTTAGATTTCCCAAAATTCTTACGAGAATAATACATGAGCTGAGCTTGATTTGATTATTGTTTGTTAGGCCTATGCAATTGTCTACATGAAGTTTATTTACCAACTAAAGCGCAAGTAAAGGCTTATTAGTGAATCTTAATTTGCTTCCTAAACATGCTAAGGAAGGCTGTTTTTAAGGGCTTTGCCATTGTTCACTGTAGGGAACAATGGCAGTTTTGGAGTCAAAAAAGTTTAATAGATAACAAAGAACCTTCACATTTAGATAGAATCATTATAATTTGGGGCAAATAAAAAAAATGGTCATTTCATGGGTGAATTTGATCATAGTCGGACAAGAATATTAGGCCTATACCGAGTCGGGCACAACAAATTTTCGACTTAGGTCGAACTTTCGAAATTTGATGTGATGGAATTTGTATTAAATGCTAATGACTTTATCACCTTTATTTCCTCTAACCGCTTAGAGGCATTATGCAATTTACGATATAGAAATCTCTGATATCATTATTATTTTCTTTAGGCCGTTTAAAGTGGGCCTCTTTTGACCCGGTATCGCTCGTAAGTTCACAAAGCCTCTATTCAGGCTTGTTGGTAAATTCAATGGCAGATCAAATAGCATGGAATGATTATTGTATGTCTGTTTTCTATTTGTCAGCATTTTATGATATTGGTATGCGGGTTCAAATTCATCTGGGTCTCTCGTATTTATTTATTTATTTATTTATTTATTCTCCACTCACGGGATGGGTTGCCCTTGTCAGCTATTAGCTGTAGTTTCAAAGGGGTCCATTTATCATGTTTACTCCCCCTACCCCCCCCCCCCCACCTTCTCAAAGACCTGATTTCAAAGGCTGATGTTGTATTCAAATAGCAGACATGAACATTGATCGTCGGGTAAAAGAAAATATGTGCCGTAATAGCAATAGCTAAGAAGATTGATACGAATGAAAAGATGAGATTGAAAGAAAACTAAAACCCTGGAATTTCTTTTAATTCGTTTAAAAAAACGTTTGGGGGTCGAACCCCCCCCCCCCCCATTTTTTTTTAAATAACGAAACGAAATATCAATCGGCCAATTTTTCAAATTTCGGGAGAAAAAGTGCTCTAACCCCCCCCCCCCCCCCCCCCCCCGCTTATTCAGCGGCTGGCTGAGTCGTTGCGATTAGAGTCGCAATTTCAGTATTTTTGTTGTTCATAGACTATAGAGGCGAGTCTACAATCATGACAAAGAGAAAAATCGGCGCCCCTCCTTTCAAACTACAGCCACTCTATATGCTATGCCTCGTAATTTTCCTTGTTTTCAAATATTCCGTCGTCTCCTCCATTGTGACAATCTTGGATCCTCCTTTGGTCAGGTTTTAGTAGAAGGAACGCCATTTGTTAAAATTTCACTCGATTTGTTCTCTCAGTGGGGTGAACATGGGGGGGGGGGGTAGCCTCTTTTTAAATGAAAAATATACCTTTCGCTCGAGACCTACATGGATCTTCAGGGTTGTCAAACATTGAGGCTCAAGCCGATGAGACCTACACAAGAGAGACAACAGACCTTCCTCTTCTTCCTTTTCTTCTTCTTCTTCTTCTACTTCTTCTTCTTCTTCTCCTTCTTCATCTTCTTCTTCTCATTATTATTATTCCTCATTTGTTTCTTCTTATTCTTCACCAAAAACGTACTGTATTTTCTCTCATCTCATTCCTTGTCCGTGCCATAATGACCATCGGCTTCTCCCTTCATCTTACTGTGTCCATGGTAACCTGGGTGAGAGCCGAGTCTGAAGAATACGTAGACCTTACTTGGAGGAGCATAAGTGTTATAACCTTCCTTTCCATCGATTTCTCCTCCGAGGGGTATACTCAAGTCTAGGGAGTCCGCAGACAAAGGAAGAGATGAGTCTACACTGCGTGTGAAGTCCCATTGTCTCAGTACCTCGCCTTCGGCTGATGAGGCCATCAGACCCATAAGGGCGTTAACTCGGGGCAAGATAGACCTTTACATGTGAAGTCCCATTGTCTCTGTACCTCGCCTTCGGCTGATGAGGCCATCAGACCCATAAGGGCGTTAACTCGGGGCAAGATAGACCTTTACATGTGAAGTCCCATTGTCTCAGTACCTCGCCTTCTGCTGATGAGGCCATCAGACCCATAAGGGCGTTAACTCGGGGCAAGATAGACCTTTACATGTGAAGTCCCATTGTCTCAGTACCTCGCCTTCTGCTGATGAGGCCATCTGAGCCATAAGGGCGTTAACTCGGGGCAAGATAGACCTTTTGCAGGGGAAGTCCCATTATCAATGTATTTCGTCAACAAGTGATGATATTATCAATCGTCTGCGAGCTGGGAACTAGAAGAACGTTATCTCGAGGCAACATAACTAAACCTCAGTCACAACATCAAACCGTCTCCAAATGGACCGAAAGAATTGTGACGTAATTTTACATCGGTTTGTTATCGGTTTGTCATCGGTCCGACGCCAGTCGTGTTGACGTGAATGGAGCCTGAATAAATCAGGGGGACTGAGTTGGGTGAAGGGGGGGGGGGGGAGTTCCCCCTCCCCCAGCCCCCTCCCGCGTGAAGCGCGGAAGCTTTGACCTTTCATTATTTCATTATAGAAAGAAGACGATTCGTTGTACCGTTCTCGCCTCTTAATCCTTGCCCGAATTTTCAAAAATAATATTTGATTCATTGTTATTCAATTGCGTAAGGGAAGCTCAGGGGTTGTACACATTATTTTAATTACGGTCAGATGAGCACATTTTGATACCTAATATTTATTATGTGACAGTGGCAGGTCACTATTCTTTATTTCATTCTTTCTATTTCTCTTCAACATACTTTTCAAAAAAGTGTGGGGGAGGGTTGCTCGAGCCCCCAGGAGCCCCGCCGTTTAGCGGGCTCTGACACTTAGGCTTCTAAATAACTATATTTTTTTTGCCTGACTATAAATTTGGGATTTTGTCATTTGCCAACAAACGCATACAAAACTATAATTTACACAAAAGTGAGAAAATCCCGGAAAATCACTCGTATCGAATTAGAAATAAACCACGTTTGATTTTTTTTTTTCGGGGGGGGGGGGGGGGCAACCGTCAGTACGATAGTGATACAAGATTTCGAATTTCTTTTTTTAAACGATATATTCAGAAATGGGCATCATGCATGTTGTAAACCAATCACATGTCAAGTTTAGCTGAATGTATGCAGCTATAATGTGATGCTTAAAAGGCTGTTAAACGACTTTGAATTAAAGAAGGAAAAAAAATTCCCACAAAGTGTGTGAGTTAATACAGAGAAGCAGGGGCAGATCCAGCCGGCGGCGATTTTCAACAAGATGAAGCAAATAGTAAGCATCTAAAAACTTCAGATGCCTGTTTGATTATGATTATAATTCGAGTCATTTCAAGTAACATATAAGACCGTTGACATGGAAACGAAATGTTAAACATTTGTTTAACTACGCCCCTTCCAAAAAATGAAAACAAATGAATAATAATAATAATAGCGTTCTATTTACCCAGGGTAGCCACTTCAGTTATGAAACTGATCTTCCAGCGGGCCCTGCATAGCATAATATGTTGTTACTACCCTTCTCTAATCTAATATGCTGAGCGCCTAGCTAGAAGGCAGAAGGTCTTGATGTATCATGGTAATATTTAGGGAAATGCGATCTAAGCAACAATTTCTGAATTTTATTGACAATCGTTTGTCATTGCTACTTTTTGATACTTCTGATTTGATTTGATTTGATTTGATTCATTTTCCCACTCAAATATCCACAAATTAAAATGAGATATATAAACCATACAGTAACGCATTAAAATTTCGGGACTCATGACAAATTCATTTAACAGTTGATTCCACTTTAGTGTGGTACGGTATGTCACTGAAACAGCTCCCGTTGGATTTTTGTGCCAAAGTTGATTTTTGTGCATTTTTGGATTCATTGGGGTCCAAGCTATATCGGAAACTGATGGGGTTCAAATTTTCCCAAAGACACCAAATTTCCGTATTGCGCGTTATATAAGCCATTTTCGCCCCCAATATGGACCCCCCAGGAAATGAAGGAGGGATCTGAAAATATGAACCCCAATTGGGACCCTTTTGAAGCCAAAACAGCAACAACAATAAAAAAAATCAACTTTGGCACAAAAATACGGGATTACATACCATACCGCACTACTTGGTTGATTGTATTGTTCGGTTTATTTAGCAGAGAGGAATTTAAAATAAATTCATTCTCAAGGTTAACGACGAAGTAATATTATTATTCTTATTTTTTCACCGCCTCACATTGCTATTTAATTGGAGACAGTTGGCTTAACAGTTATTTGCACTTGGTTGAGTCCACTGTTCTGAGAGAGGTAGACATGAACATTCCCATCATTAACGACGTGCAGTAACAAATTGAAATTTCAGATCTCGTGACAAATTCGTTTAACAGTTCAATCCACTTGGTTGATATTCTATTGTTCGGTTTATTAGCAGAGAGAGATAAAAAACATTCTCATGGTTAGCGACGAAGTATCATTATTATTTTTATTTTTTCACCGCCTTTACAATGCTGTTTAATTGGAGAGAAAACAAATCGAATGTTTAAAAGGCTCCGGGAAAAAGATTCAATTGTTGTTAAGGAATTTCAGTTGATACCACGCGGTTGATTTTATTGTTCAGACTACAAAGGTGAGAGAGATAAAAGTTGTTATTCCCATGACAACGATCTTGCATTATTATTATTCTTATTTATTCATCGTGTCTACGATACTATTTGAACAATTAACGGTACTCTGGTATAACAACAAAAAAGTGCTCACAACCCCCTCCTCCTCATTCGGCCGGTCGGCTGAGTCGCCGCGAAATATTTTCTCAAAAATTGGGCCCCCCTTGGGCCCCCTCATTCGCCGCCGGCTAGATCCGTCCCTGGGTTTTGGCTATGACCTAATTATTCAGAACGCCATTCGCCCCCTTTTCTTTCTTTTTTCTTGGTGGCCAAACGCAGGGCATCTCAAAGCCGGATGATCAGACTTTTCACATCTTTTCACATCTTTCAGTGTACAGTGCTTGTAACTTTACCAAGACTCGGCTAAATTTCTTATCATTTTGATGATTCCAGAACCTTGCAGTACACACCAATACTTATATGCTAGATGATCAACCCTTTCTGATCGATTCCACGACGTTTCTTTCACAATGCAATCGCATGACCAGAACTGGTCTTTATCTTTAACATTGTTCAAAGATAAAATTGTTGATATAACTAAATTTCTCTGGCAGCACCCCGGTTGAAAAACGTTGTATTCCAAGGGGCACATTTGAGGGGCAGATTGACTATGCCGGAAGGGGATATACCGCTTGCCCCTTTAAAGTCGGAATATTTTGCCTTTTAAATTGAGGTTTTAAAGGCACGTCCAACATACACGTCCAACCATTGTACCTGGAAATGTACCATAGTTACAGTAACCAACTGCCACTATTAGAGTAAATTTTGTAGGTAGTAAAGCTGGAGTTATTGTGTTCTTCATTGTTTGCCCTCTTTATTATATTTTATTGACACTTGCTGCTATATTTACCTTTAAGAAAAGCCCGTGGTGGTATTTATGTACACGGAAAAAAAAAGCGTTGACTTAATTTCTAATGAAACCTGGCTTGAATATATATTTTTTATTTTGGTTTATCGAATTAATTGATCAATTTCACTGATAAATGTATCTAAGACCCTGATTACATCAGTAATTATCAGTTTTATTTATGTGCTATTGCATGTTGCTTCTTAAAGGTTTCAGGTCGTTATTTCGAATAAGGATATTTCAGTTGGGTTAAAGTATGCAGGGAGGAAAAAATAAATTCTCGGTTATAGGAGACCTACCCCCTAGACATCCACCCCCGGATAACCACCCCAGTCAACTACCCCACTAGGACAACTACCCCCTAGGACAACTTACCCCCGGACAACTACCCCCGGACAACTCCCCCGGACAACTACCCCCAGACAACTACCCCCATACAACTACCCTACGACAACGACCCTCTAGGACAACTATGAATGGTATTTGTCCTAGGGGGTAGTCGTCCTAGAGGGTGGTTGCTCTAGGGCGTAGTTTTCCTAAGAGGTAGTTGTCGTAGGGGGTAGTTGACTGGGAAGGTTATCCGGGGGGGGGGGGGATGTCCAGGGGGTAGGTGTCCGGATACGTAAATTCCCGTATAGCTAAAAGGAGAAATGAAGAAGAGGCTGAGAAAACCATGACATTTGGTAAATTCTTATCAAGATAAAATAATCCTGATTGTTGGTTTCCTATTGCAGGAAACACAACTTGGAATCAAGGCTTGTTTTATAGACCCAGTTACTGTCCGACCTTTGCTGTTTGTCTATGGACTGTACATGACATATTAATTAGAGTGTAAAGTGAATTGGTGTTTACAATTTCTGTAAGTAAACTGTGGTCACTAGAGCTAAGGAGATAACGAGATGACCAGGGTATTACTGAAGTTCTGTAAAGTGCGTTATATAGACATCATTATAGTGACTCGGTAACATTGTTGAAGATTGAGGAAAAGACTGCGTAATATTGTTGTATGAAATGTTACTTATTACATTCCTTTTACTGTACTAACCATCTAACATGCAAACAACCCTGAACAAAATTCTCACACCACAACGATATTTATTTTAAGGTTTTCTTTGAAGGCTTCACTGTGCGACACTCTCTAGTAGAGCATTCTCCCAACCATTTTTGAATTTCCCCAACCGTTTTTTTTCTCAAGAAAATAAGACATAAGACATGCTTTTAAAACCTTTTAACACTTAAAGGCATCGTTTAACAATGTTGAATATGTGATGCATGGCCCTACGTGTTATCAGCGTCTGTGATATGGTGTAATATTGAAACCCTAATACAATTGCGCTTCAAGATGATTATGAAGTGCCTCATAAAAGTAAAAATCTTTGAGTGAACGGTTTTACTATACTCCCCGATAGACTGTAGTTATAAAAAACGTAGGGAAAACGGTTTTTGAAATTCCAATCATAAATGTCTTGATAACCTGGCGAGCGATCTGCTTGTAAACATCATGGGATTCCTGACTGATCTAAAGGTTTATACTTATGATTGCAGCATGAGCTAAATCTAGGATTTTGTTTAGAATCTGAGACAAATATACCCAATCCCTTTAAGATGCCACTGCAACCCACGTTGGGAAACTACAGCGAATTCAAAATGCTGCCGCCAAACTTGCCTCAGGTTCCCCCAAGTTCTGTCACATGAAACCTATTCTTCGTATATTAAACTGGCCACCTATCAGGCCCCGGACATTACAAAATACTTCTTCTCACCTTCAAATACATATATTTACTCACTCCTCCCTACTCATCTGAACTATCAGGCAACAATCTCCTACTTCCGTCGCTCCTCTCAAGGCAAAAATATCTATACAAAACTCACCTCTTTATTGATAACGTTATTGTGAAGTAAATCTGTACTTCTTGTAAATATTCGCACACTCCGTCACGTAGTCTCTGTAATCAGATTATCCGATATTTATGAGCTCTAGGCAAACATAATTATCATTCTGTTTCTGATGTAAACATATTATAAATACGTGATAACTAGATTTAAAGACAGTAGAACACCGAAGGAACACAAAGTATAGTCATCGTCCTGATGGGGATGGCTGCATTTGTTTAACGAACGTGACGTTTTAAGAGGCATTATAAAGACGCCACTGTGTAAATTGTTTACTAAGAATAGTTTTCTTTGTATTCAGGTCATATAAACATGAGTTTGACTTTGAATAAACTAGAAAAAAGTTGTGCAAATAGAAAGAGGCGTATGATCACTAGATTAAAGTGTAATAATACTTCAGCCACAATGACAAATTTGACAGAAGACCGCCAATAGACGAGAATAATTATGACCGACATCATCACGAATGACCCAGATTTTGATATGTTAACAATGAAAAACTCTGTTTCTCCACCATAAACATTTAGCTGACGAGGAAATCCGGCGGTTTGGGATAGATTTGGTGGAATAATTACTGAGATTTAATACCATTTTGGTGTCGACATTTAATACAGCCATTGGCATCACTGTAAAATACCCTTCAATGCTTATAAGGATAAAGGATGATTACAGTCAGGATTAGGGTTAGACGTTAGGGTTAATTATGATTAGGGTCAAATTAATTCGTATAATAAGGTATTCTGAGACGTTTTATGGGTGAAGTTCATTGAAATAGTTAGGCCAAACAAAGTTCATTCAAAGAATCTATTCTGCATTGTATCAGTTTCAATTCGGCAGCCACAGTTCAGCCGATAAAATCCAGACCAAACCGTAGCAAGAAACTCCGGTCATATCCCTAATTGATTAGCCAGACCGTGAGTATATTACGACACATTTCTAAGCTCCAGAAGTGTACAAAACAGTTTAAGACCGATCTCATATATTTCCTTACAAATTATTGGGGGAGGATGTCACGGGCAGGTTTTAAAAAAAAAAATCAAATCCAGATTAATTTGATATCTAAACGGTCCTACCTAAGTCACACAGAAACAGTTCATGGCAGTTCATTGTTCGGTCTGTTTAGTGAGGTGGATAAGCAAAATACACACGTTCGTAAATTACATTTTCGAAAGCATAGCACATATATCGTATCATTTTCTGTCTGTTTAGTGAGGTGGATAAGCAAAATACACACGTTTGTTCGTAAATTACATTTTCGAAAGCATAGCACATATATCGTATCATATTCTGTCTGTTTAGTGAGGTGGATAAGCAAAATACACACGTTTGTTCGTAAATTACATTTTCAAAAGCATAGCACATATATCGTATCATATTCTGTCTGTTAAGTGAGGTGGATAAGCAAAATACACACGTTTGTACGTAAATTACATTTTCGAAAGCATAGCACATTATATCGTATCATATTCTGTCTGTATAGTGAGGTGGATAAGCAAAATACACACGTTTGTTCGTAAATTACATTTTCGAAAGCATAGCACATATATCGTATCATTTTCTGTCTGTTTAGTGAGGTGGATAAGCAAAATACACACGTTTGTTCGTAAATTACATTTTCGAAAGCATAGCATATATATCGTATCATATTCTGTCTGTTTAGTGAGGTGGATAAGCAAAATACACACGTTTGTTCGTAAATTACATTTTCGAAAACATAGCACATATATCGTATCATATTCAGTCTGTTTAGTGAGGTGGATAAGCAAAATACACACGTTTGTTCGTAAATTACATTTTCGAAAGCATAGCACATATATCGTATCATATTTCGAAATAAAACGTGGGTCAAAAAATAAAATATCAAATCATTTTATAATAATAACATATGTATAGTGAGCCCACACTTTTATCCTAAAAGTTTGCTTGTAAAGCAATCACATTGAAAGGAGCTGCATATCAACCTGATCAAAAAAATCTCCTAAAGGATTCTAGGACACCTACCCCTGGACATCCACCCCTGGATATTCACTTTCCAAGTCAACTACCCCCTAGGACAACTACCCCCCTAGGGCAACCACCCTCTAGGACAACAACCCCCGGATATCTACCCCGGACAACTACCCCCTAGGAAAACTAGCCCCGGACAACTACCCCCGGAAAACTACCCCAGACATCTTCCCCCTACGACAACCATCCTCTAGGACAACTACCCCCCAGACAACTAATCCCTTATTTAACTCACCATTCATTCTATGAGTTTCATCCCTCACACACGTTTAATCAACTTTCACATACAATAGCTTCGGGCATGGAGAACTACACGGACCACGAATGCAAACGGATCTGCGAGTATCCGCCAAGTCCCAAGACCTGTAAATATAATTTCACTGTGGAATGGTTCTATGCCATGTCTAAAGCCTGCTACGGATGTCCCTTCAACCTGACTGACTGTGAAAGACCTCATTGCATCCCTCTGAACGGTGTGCCGCGGGCAGTCTCCGTCGTCAACCGCATGTTACCGGGTCCAAGCGTTGAGGTACGTAGTCATCCACCAAATGTATTCACCATCATCATGATCATACCTCATGTGGATGCCGTTAGACTACGTATTCAATCCCTCATTTTCCAGAAGCAGTAAAGCAACTTTGGCTAACCTCTCTTTAGCGCGACCTGAATATGAAACCCACTGGAATCAAATTGAATTGGATTGAATTTCTTTATTGTCATGCACAAATAAAAGGAAGGCATCTTACGACTCACATTTGTATAAGATAAAACAATACATTAACATATCGGAAACAAAGAACTACAAATAACATACATAACATAACAACGTAATATAATGTAATCTCTCTATTAAGAGCCAGAGGAAATATTGATATTTTTTGTACCCCCTGGCTCCCAACAGACAATATTAACTTGAATATATTCTAGAAAATGTTCAGTAGGCTCTGGGAGGCAAGGAGCAAACTCGCACGCGGTCGCACAAAGTGTAAATGGCCCTAGTTGCAGGGACAGTGACTTTCTACCCACAGAATCATAATTATAGTCAGACAGTCACACTGAACAGCATTCATTCCAAACTGATCACATAGGAGGAGTTTCAAGGGTCGGCGGTTTAAATGTCATTTTTATGCCACTGCTTTGTAACGCTTCAGGACTTTGAGTGAAGAATTGTCCGAGGTTGATCCAGGTTCTTGCCGCGACATAAACCCCCGTACATGTTTTTCCTGCAGTTCGCAAGGACGTGCTTGGACTTAACTCTGCTCATCCAGATTAGGATTCAGTCACGAATATTTCCATCAGAAAAGGCGATATAATTAACTAGAGCAATTAACTTTGCAATACTTATGGATCCCGATTTTCAAGGGCTTATACTGATAGATAATTTACCTCTAAAGATAACGGTTTTGTTGGTTACAGGTTTGCAAAGGAGACACAATTTCGGTGTGGGTTTCAAACCACATGTTAAACGGCGAAGGGACATCCATCCACTGGCATGGTTTTCATCAGAAAAATTCGCCCTACATGGACGGCGTCTCAATGGTGACGCAGTGCCCTATAACCGAATTCACGAACTTTAGATACGAGTTCGTCGCAGATCATTATGGGACGCACTGGTGGCACGCGCATGCTGGCATGCATCGCGCTGATGGTGTGTTTGGCGCCCTCATCGTTCGAGAACCTCGAGAGGTACGTTCGTGCATTCTCTACATTTATAATCAGTCAAGCCGTCGGGACCTGATAAGGCCGATGCAAAGGAGCGGGGGGGGGGGGGGGGGGGGGGGTTGGAGTCGGGTTAATATAGGTATGAAGGCTAACATCATTGCCACGCCGAAGCAGGAACTGTAAAGTTGTAGATTTAACGGGTACTTTTAGCCTATACTTAAAATGCTTTATAATGTGAACTTTACAAAAGATCCTTTCCCATTAATTGCCATTTAAAATCTAGATAATTAAATTGTCTTGACTTAAATGAAATTACTGTTGGTCTTTTAATGAGCATTTTTCTTTGCATCATGTCGTCAGAGATCCTTAAATCACACTCGTCATGTGTATGCATTTATAATAAAACTAGTAATGCAATTGATAATTTTCAACCATGAAGAAATGATTTCAAACAAAGAAGATTTCTTTAAATTTATACTTTGTGACCAGTTTCTTCTCAAAATAATCCCTTTTTTAAATTTATTTTTATAGTTGCCGGGCCAGAAGGCTACCCTAGTTTTAAAAAAAACGTTTATTAGTATTGTTGTTATTATTTTTGTATTAATTCTATTATCATTAATGTTGTTGCTATCATTATTATTAATAGTATTATTATCATTATTATCATTATTTTTATTATTATCAGTACTAGTAGTAGTAGTAGCAGCAGCAGCCGTAGTAGTAGTAGTAGTAGTATTAGTAGTTGTAGTTATAGTAGCAGTATCATCATTATTATTAGTGTCATTATTATTATAATTGTAATTATATTGCTGTTATTATTATAATTATTATTATTTATCATTAAATTGTAGGTTGACCAACAAAGCGCCCTCTTCGACTATGACCTGTCAGAGCACGTGATTATCACGCATGATTGGCTTGATCAAGTGACGCTGGACAAGTTTGCTGCGCATCATTTCGATAACGGAAGCAACAGACCCGAGTCTGTGCTCATCAATGGAAAAGGAAAAAGAGCGCCTTTTTATGATGAGACGTCTAATGAGACCGTGTATACTGCTAGGGAAATCTTTGACGTCAAACAGGTGAGGAGCAGGCACGTAGCCACGGGGGGGGGGGGGGGGGGGCACGTGCCCCCCAAAAAAATTCCAGGATCGGTTGAACTTTTTTTGACCCCTTTTTTGACCTCGATCGATTACATGTATGTGCCCCCCCAGGGGCGGATCCAGCTTTTTATAAAGGGGGGGTTGGGGTGGTATGCGAGGGAGCGTAGCGACCGAGTCCAAGCGAGCGGAGCGAGCGAGGGGGAGGGTGTGGGAGGGGGGTGTCCCCCCTCCCACAGTAGGGAAAATTTTGAAAATCTGTGTGTGAAAATGGCGTTTTCTTGCGATAAGATTTAAAAAAATGGTCCCCGGATTTTTTTTTTTTGGGGGGGGGGTTGCAACCCCCCCAACCCCCCCCTCTAGATCCGCTTCTGCCCCCAAACATCAAACTCTGGCTACGTGCCTGGCGAGGAGCAGCTGGAATATGTACGTGTGGTGAAAAGACAACTTCCAACTAAAATGTTGTACCTTTTAATACGAAATACACAAATTCATAGTAAAATCATCAAAGCTCCAGGATCGGTTGAACTTTTTTTGACCCCTTTTTTTACCTCGATCGATTACATGTATGTGCCCCCCAAACATCAAACTCTGGCTACGTGCCTGGCGAGGAGCAGCTGGAATATGTACGTGTGGTGAAAAGACAACTTCCAACTAAAATGTTGTACCTTTTAATACGAAATACACAAATTCATAGTAAAATCATCAAAGCTATGTATCATTTTAGGTGTGAAAGATATCCATGTATAAGTATTCTTCGTAGGGGGGCTGGGGCCGGGGTGAATGGTTTGTCCTGGTTTATGTTAAGCCTCGGTCACAAATGCCATTACGAACTACTACGAACGCCGTACGAACGATTTTCAGACAATGGATATTCGGGAAGACAATGGAAAAACAGGGAGATTCGTACGAAATTATCGTTCGTACGAACCTTTGTGACCGTAGCATTACCCGAGCATGCGACAAACAATCGTTATAATAATTACACAGTAACATTTACAAATTTCACAAATTCCGCAAGAAAAACACAAAAATCGTCATAAGTTATATAGGGTATCTACATTTTGTTGTTAACTGTAAGCATGACAGCGGGTTGCAGTTTGAGTGATATGATCTAACCTGTACCTTAGTAATTTGGTTCCATTATTGTCAAACTAAGAAGGAATTTCAGGCCTAATAAGTTTCCAAGGATCTGTGGTTTTCCAGCAGTCAGTCATAGCACATTCATTTAATCATCCTCATTCAAGAATAGACTAACTATAATCTGAAGTTCGTTTGTGTCATACTAGGCTCATACACATTTTTAACAGTTTGTAGCAATTACATTAAAGATACTCGTATGATAGTACAGTGGTGGAGTAGCAAATATTCACAAAAGAGAGTTTAACAAAAAAATGGTTATGGTGGTTGGAAACTCTGATTCTCTGCGATAACTATTTTGATATTATCTGATAATTATGTCATTTAACGAAGAAACCAATGCTTGAAATGTCTTTTTATATTTTATATCCAAGGGTTTTAGATACCGATTTCGAATCGTCAGTAATGCGATCACCAATGCCCCGTTGAAAGTCAGCGTAGATGGTCACAATCTAACTATCATTTCAAGCGAAGGAGGCGACATCGAACCCGTTGATGTCGACGCCTTCGTCATCTATGGAGGTGAACGGTAAGATATAACAGAAAATAAACGCAACACAATCACGAAATTTAATTCAAAGATGTTAACTGAAGGGTTATTCAATGCCCTGTGGTAGTGCCTATAGAAATATTTTGTTGGAATATGTAACACGTCATTTCAATATGCGATGAATTAAGTAATGGAGATTGTTTGATAACGTTTTTTGTAATTGTCAACATGATTTGTAGCTCATATGAATGTAAATGCATAACCGTAGGCAGCCTATGTTTAACCAAATGAATCGCTTCGGTTGATAGGTTCGACTTTGTTGTCAATGCTAACCAAACCATCGGTAACTACTGGTTACGAGTGAAGGGCCTTGCAGATGCCATTGCGGTTCAAGAATTAGCCATTTTAAGGTACGAGGGAGCCCTCAGCGCTGATCCAATGGAGAGTGAATTGTTCGACAGAGATGGAATCATTCTGCAAGACCTCAACGTGGCATCCTCAGACACAGTCTATACTTATGATCAGATGATATCGAAAGGTAAGTGCTCTTTAGGTTGAGATGTGATGTGTTCTAGCAGTACGTCCACTCGGTCAGCTCCCTGACTTACCCCACAGACCGACTCTGAACTGAGTCCCATGTTGAGATGTGATTTGTTCTAGCAGTACGTCCACTCGGTCAGCCCCCTGACCTACCCCACAGACCAACTCTGAACTGAGTCCTATTTCGGTGACGTTTAAAGAGGCATCATGTTTCCCGTATTCCAGAGGGCGTTCAAAATACGTACGCGCTGGCAGACGGTGCTATAGCTGCCTATTGACACCAACAGAATACGGCTCTTACGCAGATGGCATGTTCCGATAACTACACTGGCGGGAACGTGCCCCTTTAAGATCGGTCCCAGACGTAATTGATTATATCTTATTGATACATGTAACACGTACACGTGCATCTATTCAGAAAGGATTTATCCATATCGAACCCGTCAGCCATTTGACTCTACTGAATTGTTTTGACATAACAAGGTATTCATGGTAAAAAGTTCGGCAGAATATTGAAGCAAGTACTAGATTTATTCATGCAAAGAGGTATTTGGTGGATTATGCATTGCTATTTGGAGTTAACAACACTC
The DNA here is from genome assembly GCA_035222895.1 of Strongylocentrotus droebachiensis. Classification (NCBI taxonomy): domain Eukaryota; kingdom Metazoa; phylum Echinodermata; class Echinoidea; order Camarodonta; family Strongylocentrotidae; genus Strongylocentrotus; species Strongylocentrotus droebachiensis. The sequence goes on from JAVYIG010001293.1 coordinate 126,827, forward strand.
GGAAATTCATATAAAAGATGCAGACTTGTCACGTATTATGCAACAGGATCCAGGCATAAAATGCCAATCCATTATTTAACATTTTAGACACTCATTCTTAGTGCCATTAAAGACTGACTTCTCTCCAAACTGTCTTCTCTCCTCTCTCCTTCTTTCTACTTATCTTTAACAGAGCTTTCTCACGTTCTCTATCAATCTTTTCTTTCATTGAATTTATTGACTATTTCTGCTTGATTTGTAATTTAAGTCTTCCCATATCTCTTTCTCAACAGATGCTTCGGATATACCTCAACAAAATAAGAAAACTTTCTACCTGGCTTTTGACTTTTACAAGGTAAGCACGTATAAGCACATTTCTATATACTTTCCTAGACTCGACATTTTCAGACTCGACATAACCATACCTAAGTATTCTATTTTACATATTTTGCCCCTTCTTATAAACATTTGCGATAGATCCTTCAATCAATCGCAAACTTTAAAAGTTATATCTCTTTAGGACAAAGTTGCGATTCATGTGACTGAATTTGAAGGGGAAACAAATCGCAACTGTCCATATAAGACGGGCCCAGACACGATTGCTATATGTCATGGTATTCGTTATGATACTTTTTTACTCTTGATATTCACAAATGATATATCATCATAAAATGTTATCTTCATTTTCTAGCTCTAGCTCTCTTCTTCTTTTTTCTGTTTTCTTCTTCACTCTTTTAGGTCAATAATTACGCCTTCCATGACCCCGAGTATTACCCTATCGAGGAGATCGCTCGATCGCACCATCTCTACTCGCCTCAACTCAATCACGTGTCATTCAATTTTGTTTCGGCCCCGCCTCTTAGCCAGGGACGCGAGGTAGATCCTAGTGAGCTTTGTGACGCCTATGACGTATTAAATATGACGCACTGTGCCACAGAGTACTGCGCGTGCACACAGGTTCTAACTGTAGAACTCGGTGAGGTAAGTTTACCTCTTTGCTTGTTCGTTCGTTTCTTGTTTTCTTTTCTTCTGTTGAGTGTTGCTTTGTGGTCACTAGCGTGCCTTACAAATGTTCTTTTAGCGTTGTTGTGAATTCAGTTGGGGGGGGGGGGGATTTATTCCCTCGGAAACGACGCTAAATCACCCACTTGTGTCCTTTAGAGGCATAACTATGAAACCTCTCTGTAAGAGAATAAGTTGTAGACGCGGTCGGTGTCTTGCTGCCCGAAATCCAAGCAACATAATGAATCTCCGAGGTTAAAGAAGGCACTTAGAACCTAAGCGACAATATAAGAACGCATTTTTCCAACGAACATGATATTATGTGTGCTTTTGCTTCATTAGCTAAACAAGAGCTACATCCCTCCCTCATTTTTTTGGCGCAGGTATAGTTAAACAGTACTTTATGTTAAAAACACATCGCTTAAAGAGAGGAATAGTAATTTAACCAGTTCTTCTATTTTTTTTTTTTTGGGGGGGGGGGGGGCTCAAAATATGTTCGAGAAATGTATATTTTTAAAATCATTCATTATTAGATAAGGCCAAATAATAAAAAAAATTATTTAGCGTCCTGTTTTTTCGAAAAATAGGAAGGAGGAGGCCCTTTTTTTTTTTTTTTTTTTCCTTTCAAAATGGCCGCTCGGTACATTTTCCCTGACAGTCGGGCTAGTTTTCAAGATGGCCGCCGACATTCTTTTTAATTTTTTTAAAATCAGAAGTGGACATTTTTAGCAGTGTTTTTCCTTTTTTTTTTTTTTTTTTTAAAATACAAAAATAAATACAAAAAAATACAAACAAAAATAGGAGGCGGCCCCCCCAAAAGGAAGCGGGCGGGGACGCTAAACATGTATATTTTTGTACATGGCCTAACTTGATTTCCTTCAGTATTGGATATTTTTCTTCTTCTTTTCCACCAGACGGTAGAAATAGTTTTGATCGATGAGGGCGTGTTATTCTCAGCGAGTCACCCATTTCATCTTCATGGTTATTCCTTCTACGTGGTAGGACAAGAGAAGCTGAACAGTTCTACAAGCCTCCAAGAAGTCATGGAACTTGATAAACTGGGTAAATATAAAACGTCTCCAACTCCAGTATGTTACTTTGATACATCACTATCTCTCTCTTTCTCTCTCTCTCTCTCCCTCTCTCCCCAGTGTCTCTTTACACACTCACACACATACGTACAAAAAAACCAGACACACTTTCTGTTTACCTTTTTTTCCTCTCTATTTTTCACTCCCTTTCTTGTGTATCTCTTTCTCCAATTCTCTCTATGACTTTCCATCTGTCATACACACAGTTTGCACTCCAATCCCATAAAATAGCTTTGCTACCTTTCCATCAGAGTAGCATGTGAGATGAAAAGGATTGCTCTATAAAGTAATGTCATTATATATCTCAATATCAATACAAAGTTGGTTCTGTATAATTACTATTAATATATTTTTTTTCTATGTGTGATATTGAGGAGGATTCGGTTAATTTCTTATTCTAAATGCTTCGAATCGTAAAAGGTATTATGTAGTGCCTAATCGACTTTTCTAAGAAATTGGATACACATGGTCATTACCCAAAGTAAAAGTGGTGGTGGTGGTGGTTATTTTACCTGACTGCTAAGAAAGCATAAATGCTTGTTAGTTGGGGGGGGGGGGGGTGATAGGTGCCAAAATATTTTCGGCAATGGATCAAAGCAACCAAAGTGACAGAAGCGTGCGGCAAGTTGCACCCCTCCCAAGCGCGTAGCCAGGATTTAATTTAAGGGGGGCGGTAGTGAGCACGCGAAGCGCGGTTCCTAGGGGGTTGGGTGCAGGGAGGGGGAGTCCCCCCCCCCCCCCCCCCGCGCAAAGCGCGGAAGCTTTGACGTTTCACCAAATTATTAGAGAAAGAAGACGATTAGTTGGACCGTTCTCAACTCTTAATCTTTGTTTGAATCAAATTCCCCTTCCTCCGCGCGTAGCGCGGATGCTCTGACGTTTCATTCGATTATTAAAAAAAGAAGACGATTCGATGTACCATTCTCGACTCTTAATCCTTGTTTGAATCAAGTTCCCCTTCCCCCGCGCGTAGCGCGGAAGCTCTGACGTTTCATTAGATTATTAAAGAAAGAAGACGATTCTATGTACCATTCTCGACTCTTAATCCTTGTTCGAATCAAGTTCCCCTTCTCCCGCGCGTAGCGCGGAAGCTCTGACGTTTCATTAGATTATTAAAGAAAGAAGACGATTCTATGTACCATTCTCGACTCTTAATCCTTGTTTGAATCAAGTTCCCCTTTCCCGCGCGTAGCGCGGAAGCTCTGACGTTTCATTAGATTATTAAAAAAGGAAGACGATTCGATGTACCATTCTCGACTCTTAATCCTTGTTTGAATCAAGTTCCCCTTCTCCCGCGCGTAGCGCGGAAGCTCTGACGTTTCATTAAATTATTAAAGAAAGAAGACGATTCTATGTACCATTCTCGACTCTTAATCCTTGTTTGAATCAAGTTCCCCTTCCCCCGCGCGTAGCGCGGAAGCGCTGACGTTCATTAGATTATTAAAGAAAGAAGACGATTCTATGTACCATTCTCGACTCTTAATCCTTGTTTGAATCAAGTTCCCCTTCCCCCGCGCGTAGCGCGGAAGCGCTGACGTTCATTAGATTATTAAAGAAAGAAGACGATTCGATGTACCATTCTCAACTCTTAATCCTTGTTTGAATCAAGTTCCCCTTCCCCCGCGCGTAGCGCGGAAGCTCTGACGTTTCATTAGATTATTAAAGAAAGAAGACGATTCTATGTACCATTCTCGACTCTTAATCCTTGTCTGAATTCATTTTTGCCCATTCCTGTGCGAAGCGCTGAAGCTTTCACATTTTATTTCATTATTAGAGAAAGAAGACGATAAATTATGTTGTATCGTGTCCTTCATGAATTCAGTTTCCCCCGCGAAGCGCGGAAGCTTTAATGTTTCAATAAATTATTACTCTTAATTCTTGTCTGTATTTATTTTCGCCCATCCCGCGCGTAGCGCGGAAGCTTTCACGTTTCATTCAATTATTAGTAAAAGAAGACGATTAGGTGTATCGTGTACTTTGACGTTTCATTTGATTATTACTCTTAATCTACGTCTGAATTCAGTTGCCCCCTAACAGCTTTGCCCTGTTCGCTTAATTATTAGAGAAAGAAGACGATTCGTTGTACTGTTCTCTATATTAATCCTTGTCTGAAGTCAGTTTCCCCACTGAAAATAAGTTGTGTCACAATAAGTTGTGACATAATAATCTTTCTCCAAAATGAAAAATGTTTTAGGAAATATCAGGAAATAAAATGAGTGAAAAAAATAAAAATAAAGATACAATGACGTGAATTTTAAAAAGGGTGAACGGAAACAACATAACAACTAGTGAACTATTTTATAAGTCATACTAATGTCCGAAAATCTTTCTCCTTGTCTCCGATCTCATCACGAAATCGTCACAGAGTTCATATGTTTACACTGTCCAGGATTGTCTGATGTGCATTGCAGATTGCTACTTTTGTGCTTCGCGCTTAATATTTAGCTCGTTACTTTTGATGCTGCGTCTTTGCATTTGGCGCACTGCATTTCTATGATGCTGTTGATTGAACAAATTGAATAAATTCATCAATTCCTGATGAAGCCGTATGAGCGAGAATTCAATTTATTCTTGTCTCATATACGGTTGTCTTATTTACTTCGTATATATGTATGTATTATGAAAATGAGATAGCAAAATGTGTTTATTGATGGTCATCTTGCGAGTAATAACCATTAACTACTCTCATCGGACTCTCATCATTAATTTTTCTCTTCATTTTTTTATATTTTGTTATGGTGAATTATTGGGGGGGGGGGATGATTGTACAGGCCACCCCCCCCCCCCCCCCCCCACCTGAAATATTTGGGGGGGGGATATATATTTGTAACTTTTGTAACTTTTGTATATTCGATTGTTCTGTCAGGAGAAGGTCTTCCACGGAACCTGGACCATCCCCCACTCAAGGATACGGTGATCGTGCCCGATGGAGGGTATACCATCATCCAATTTGTCGCTGATAACCCAGGCTGGTGGTTCCTGCATTGTCATCTCGAGTTTCACGCTGTTGTAAGTATCGATGGAATTTCTTATGGGGCTTTCACATATACACTCCGGTCCCCATTTTGGGAATTTTCGGCCGGTGTCCGGCCGGCTGCCGTAAAGTTCCTACGGGCGCTGGGACAGTTTTTTAAGCCGTACGGGCACCGTGGTGCTGAGTTGGCTGCTCCCAAATCTCCAAGCGTTTCTATCTGACCGTTAGCCCGTAGAACGCCCGTAAAGGGCTTGTAGGGCACCTTACGGGTCCCGTGCGGGCTCCCGACAGTGCAGGCCCCTCACGATTTTAGTTGGTCAATTTCCATGAAAAATCTTTACGTAAGGGGTCCGTACGTGTACCATATGGCTCCCTAACGGGCCCCTCAAGAGCGACGGGTGATATGCACAACAACAGGCGTCTGCCGTCCGGGGGCCATTTGAAATATTTGAACATTTGAATATTGCCCGTGCGGGTCCCTCACGGCGGCATCTCAAAATGTACAACACGGCATTAAATACAGGAGGTGCGGATGCCAGAGGACACATAGTTCAGTGCACCGCACAGGATCCGGCCGGGCGCCTTGAGGACCCCGCTTGGGTCCCGGCAGGGCACCTTCCGGGAGCCATGGTTGCACCTGCTCATCGGACGGAGCCCGTAAGTTTACCGGCCGGCACTCGGCCGGCACCATATGCGCCTTGCATTTCACCTAACCAATTTTCAACGGGCACCTCCCGGGCGCCGCAGAATATGTGACCACACATGCCCTAGAAATGACAATCGGAAGGTTCCCGTATATGGTCTCTCAATCCACGGCAAGCCGCCGGGTCGGAAAAATTGTACGGGGCCCGGTTTATATGTGACCTTGGCATTATGGGGCTTTCACATATACACTCCGGGGCCCGTACGGCGAGTAAAAACAGACATTTTGGGAATTTTCGGCCGGTGTCCGGCCGGCTGCCGTAAAGTTCCTACGGGCGCCGTGACAGTTTTTTAAGCCGTACGGGCACCGTGGTGCTGAGTTGGCTGCTCCCAATATTCCCGGCGTTTTTATCTGACCGTTACTCCGTAGAAAGCCCGTAAAGAGCCCGTAGAGCACCTTACGGGTCCCGTGCGGGCTCCGGACGGTGCCCGGATGGGCCCCTCACGATTTCGGGGGTCAATTATCATGAAAAATCTTTACGAGTGCCTTGCGGTGCTCAAGGGTTCCGTACGTGTACCCTACGGCGCCCTCACGGGCCCCTCAACACTGTTAAAACAAGTATTAAAAAACTGTGGGTTAAAAAATTGTTGATTAAAAAACGCTCAACCATGGTTAAAAATGTAGTGTTGATTAAAATTTACTTTTAATCTTGCGTTGGTTAAAAACAGTGTTGATCAAAATTATTCCTTTTAACCTATGTTGGTTAAGCCTAAGTCGTTGGCAAAAATTGTAACCCAGCATGGATTAAAAACAAAATTCCGACAGTAATGATAGCCCCCTTCCGGTTAAAGTTTAATCAATGTTGATTAAAGTACTGGTCACGTGACCCAACGGAACGATATCGAAGCGCGTAGCTAGCGATCGCTCGACATACAAATAAAGTACATGCAAAGTACATGCAGTTTACGCGTGCGACAAAATTAACAATGGAGGTTGTCGCGAGGACCTGAGAAATGGGGGTTTGGACGGTCTTATCTCCGTGTTTTCAGGTAAGAAATTATTTTAATATTATCATCATCAATTCTAAGATTGTAAGGAAGAAGTGAGATAAGGTTCTTGCTCAAATCAAAAACGATTTGTGTCCCCTAGGCTGTACGTAGCTCGACCAATAAGTAACATTTTACTTGCACCGTGCACCTGGCTTTCTCGTAAGCACACACACACTCATCAGTCTGCAAGAATCTTCAACCGTGAAGGAGGCAGACCCAATTACAGAAGGAGAAGTGTAGGCCTATTTACGGATCCCCTACCCAAATTGCATGCATGAATAATAATCTTATTTTTTAAAATCTAATTGTATCTAATTGTTTAAAACAATTAAATATAAAATAAGATGTCATCATAAAGTGAAACGTCTTTATGCATGCAATTTGGGTAGGTCATCCGTTACACTTACTGGCTGAGCTACAACCTACGGACCGGGACACAAAGCGTTTTTAATTTGAGCAAGAACCTTATTTCACTTCTTCCTTACAATCTTAGCATTGATGATAATCATATTAAACAATTTCTTACCTGCAAACACGAGGATTAGACCTCCAAACCCCCGTAAGTTTAACCAACAGTGGTTATAACTGTAACCAGCAACCCACTAAAGTTTAACCAACATCGTGTGAATAAAAAAAGAATTAACCTACAATGGTTACAATTTTAACCAACGACCCATGTAAGTTTAACCAACATCATGTGAATCAGCCCCGAACAAAGCATAAATAACCAACAAAAGATTAAAGTTTTAATCAACAAATGGTTAAAGTTTAATCAACACCATTTTAACCAACATTGAGCAAATTTTTTTAACCAATAATTGGTTAACATTTTTAATCAACCACAGGTTAAATTTTAATCAACAGGCTGTTGGTTAAAGTTTAACCAACGATTGTGTGATTCACCTGGTAATCCGTGGTTGATTAAAATTTTAACCAACTTGATTAAAAATTGTAATACTTGTTCTAACAGTGAAGAGCCCCGGGTGATATGCACAACAATAGGCGTCTGCCGTCCGGGGGCCATTTCAAATGAATATTGCCCGTGCGGATCCCTTATGGGGCTTTCACATATACACTCCGGGGCCCGTACGGCGAGTAAAAACAGACATTTTGGGAATTTTCGGCCGGTGTCCGGCCGGTTACCGTAAAGATCCTACGGGCGCCGGGACAGTTTTTGAAGCCGTACGGGCGCCGTGGTGCTGAGTCGGCTGCTCTCAATTCTCCCGGCGTTTTTATCTGACCGTTGGGCCGTAGAGAGCCCGTGAAGGGCTCGCAGGGCACCTTACGGGTCCCGTGCGGGCTCCGGACGGTGTCCGGACGGGCCCCTCACGATTTGTTGGGGTCAATTCGCATGAAAAATCTTTACGGGCACCTTGCGGTGCTAAAGGGTGCCGCACGTGTACCCTACGGCTCCCTCACGGGCCCCTCAAGAGCCCCGGGTAATATGTATAACACCGGGCGTCTGCTGTCCGGGGGCAATTTGAAATGAATATTGCCCGTGCGGGCCCCTCACGGCGACATCTCAAAATGTACAAGGAAGCTTTAAATACAGGAGGTGCGGATGTCAGAGGACACATAGTTCAGTGCACCGCACGGGACCCGGCCGGGCGCCTTGAGGACCCCGGCCGGGCCCCGACAGGGCACCTTGAGGACCCCGGCCGGCCCCCGGCAGGGCACCTTCCGGGAGCCACGGGTGCACCTGCTCATCGGACGGAGCACGTAAGCTTACCGGCCGGCATCCTTACGGGCGCCTTGCATTTCACCCGACCAATTTTGTCCGGGCACCTCCCGGGCGCCGCAGAATATGTGACCACATATGCCGTAGAAATGAAAATCGGACGGTTCCCGTACGGTCTCTAAATCCACGGCAAGCCGCCGGGTAGGGAAAATCGTACGGGGCCCGGTTTATATGTGACCTAGGCATTACGGCGGCATCTCGAAATGTACAACGCAGTTTTAAATACAGGATACCAGAGGACACCTACAGAGTGAGTCAGAAAAAATGTGCCACTTTTTAAAAGTTGTATTGTTTGATGTATGAATATTTAATCATGAGTTTCATGATACGTCTTGGATATAGTTATCTAGTACATTGGGGTACCATTTTCATTTTCAAGTTGCTAGGTGAGGAATAAAATATTGTTTTGAACAAAAACAGCCATTTTTTTCAATTATCCAATTATCCAGACAGACAAAAAAAAAATACACACACACGCACACACACGCGCACACACAACACACACGGTGATTATTGTTTCATAATTAGCCTTTTTCTGATTGAGCATTGATTTTTATCAAGATCGCTGAATGTTTAAGTGGCATAACCCTAACAATCTTTCCCTTTTGTACACATTCACTACCACCATCATGTCATCATCATCATCATTGTCATCATCTTATTCTTCATCATCATCATCATCATCATTAACATCATCATCATCATCATCATTAAGCACAACATCCGCCAATACGCACCAAGAGGACAGCGGCCACTCAACTTTTCGTACGATAACAAGAATGCCCGACAAAAAATAACAGTTTGGGCAGGCCTTGTCGGGAATGGAATACTCATTTGTGTGCGTGTGCCTTTGCATATGCGTGTGTGTGTGAGCGTGCGTGTGTGTGTGTATGTGTGTGTTTGTGGGTGTGTGTGCGCGCGTGTCTGACTGCGTTTGTTCAATGCACTGTTTTATTCCTCACCCAGTAACTTGGCGCAAGTGAGATCTGGCAGTCTTGTAAAGATTGTCTGATATTCAATTTCAATTCAATTTCAATTTAGTATTTATTGTCCATTTCGGGATATTTGATTCAGTGATGCATGCAGAGATTCAAATGAAAATGGTACCTAAATGTATTGGGAGGATAACTTTATCAAGATATATCATGAAACCCATGATTAAATATTCATACTTCAAACATTTTTCTGACTCGCTCTGTAGTTCAGTGCACCGCACGGCACCCGGTCGGGAGCCTTGAGGACCCCGGCCGGCACCGACAGGGCACCTTTCGGTAGCCATCGGTACACCTGCTCATCGGACGGAGCCCGTAAGGTTACCGGTCGGCACTCGGCCGGCACCCTTACGGGCGCCTTGCATTTTACTCGACCAATTTTCTCAGGGCACCTCCCGGGCGCCGCAGAATATGTGACCACACATGCCGTAGAAATGAAAATCGGACGGTTCCCGTACGGTCTCTAAATCCACGGCAAGCCGCCGGGTAGGGAAAATCGTACGGGGCCTGGTTTATATGTGACCTAGGCATAAAGCATAAACATGGAGGGACTTATGCTGCTATATACATTCTCGGGGTATATCTTATGTTGAGGGTCGGACCCATTTTACCGCTAACGTAACGATTACTATCCATAACTATACATTATAACACGCTCGCAGAGAATTTCCAATATCACCCAAAGGTGAAATTAATTGCCTTGTCCATCAGCCTTTGAAATGTGAGAACATAACAACGACATTACTACGGGTCATGTACATTATCCCAAGAGCTTTACCGAAGGGAATACACAAGAGTAGTGAGATTGTACTCTAAAATCTAAAGTGTTGTTTTTATCACTCGGAAGGCTATATATACAACACCTATCGAGTGCTCATATAGCGACTGTAATCGTAACGATGCTTTAGCTCCACTGCATGTGTTAAGTGGTTTAGCACCAAAAGGTGATATTTATTTTACACTAAGGGTGGTGATGAACAAACATACGGGCTATTAACAGCACTTAGAGTACGCATTACATGATATTTATGCACAGAAAAAGAAGCTATTTTCATTGATTTATAATTGATCCGCTCGATATCAAAGAGATCGCCATCACCGAAATGAAATCAAGCTTGTAGATCATTTAGTTGTTTATCGAGTAGCTAGTAGTGAACCTACTCTCTCTCTAAAAAAAAAGAGTGAATTTTCACTCTATTTTCACTTGCTTGGGAGTACCTTCAGTGATCACTTGTTTAGGAGTGAATATCGATTGATTTTAGAGTGCTCTCTAAGAAGAAAAAAGTTAATGTTCACTCTATTTTCACTACATTTTCACTCTCCAGAGGCGTCACGTCAGTGATCACTCGATTTTGTTTAGAGAGTAGTAGTCCATCCAAACATGCGATAGTGTAGGTGAAAAGAAACCACTTTGATTAATATTGTATCATTGTTTTTCTATCAAATAGATCGGCATGGGTTTACTGATCCACGTTGGTACCGATGAAGACCTACCTCCTGTTCCCGAGAATTTCCCACGCTGTGGCAACTGGCCATCATCCTTTAATCAGCCAATACAACCCACTGATGATACAGAGCAACCAATGCCGTGCACTGGGAGGGGTAGCACCTTACACCCTAACAACTCCATCACAATCTTCAGTCTCTCACTGGCTATTCTCTTTGTTCTGCTTCATCCATTCAATATCGGGAGCGGCAGGTCTCAGTGAAAAGCTTGAATAATGATGATGCTGCGGCTGATTATGAAAATTAAACTAATATTAATGAAAATGGTAATGATCATAATTATAATAATGATAATAATAATAATAATAATTATAATAATAATAATAATAATAATAATAATAATATTAATAATAACAATAATGATAATACTTATTAAAAAAAGGAATAATAAGAATAAGAATAATAAGAATGATAACAATCACAGCAAAAATAACGATATTATACTACTACCACTATTTATGTACATAATGGTAATATAAAAAGGCTCGATTTGTTTCTATTTATTTTACCGAGAATGGACTCTAAACTTCTTTTCCTGAAACCAAAGCAAGTCAAGACATTGTGGGATTAATTCCTATAGGAGATAATTATGATAAAGCAACCAATGAACAAGGTATTTAATGTATGAATTATATATCAACGTAAAGTTTATAAGCCATAGTTTACAATAATATCAATTATATGCCATTTTAGTGTCTGGCAGAGGAGTATCAGGTCTCTGAAAATCCCAAATCTAAAGCTTTGAAAATCGGAAGTTGTCGACCTAAAAAATTGCTATCGACTTGATGACATCATCTAGAGTACGCATATTCACAATGACTGTGCATCAATTAAGCACGGCACATCGCCTCAGCTTTATTCATGAACCCGTCGGGTTCACATGTTATGTCGTCACTGTAACTTAGGCAAATCTGACCCCTGTTGACCCGTTATTTGGAGGGGTGTGGAAAATGAGGTATTAACTTGCGAAAGGGTAAATACTTTTAATTCCTTTAATTTTGTATTCTACATTTATTCAGTTTTCCATTTATATCAAGTTGTATTTTCATCGAATAGGGTCTTTAAGTCCGATTTATTAATTTATGACAGTTGCTGGTTATTCAACAACTTGATGGCATAAACAGGCTTAAACGATTTCACGACTGAAAACACACTTTTAGAACAAGAGGAAAATTGAGGGCGAAAAGAAATATCATGGGTGTTTATGTGTCAAATATGGGAGCACCTTATTGCTTGGCAGTCATAAGATAAAAGACCTAGCTTTGTTGTTTGTTCTTTCTTCAATATTCATAATATATAAATGTATTCCTCCCCATTTTCTCTTTAATTTAAAACACATAACCTTCTAAATAGCTAGACTTCTGTTAATCAATATGATTTTTATTTCTCCTCCGCCATGATAATTCTGGATATTTGTGTGTAATATGTGTATTCTTTTTATCAGGAAGTGTACGTATTCTTGTATAGAATTACCTTAGGAATGAGAAGGATTTACAGCTCATTTCAGATAAAGTGAAAGATAAGTACTGCGTGTCTCAGCATGATACTTCATTGCTTTATAGGCATAGTACAATATGATCCATTGCAAGAATCTTTTACCTCGAAAGCGTTAGCAGATCAAGAAAAGGAACCTTAGCTAGGCAGATATGGAAAAACGTTAATCTTAGTATTTAAACAACAATTCTCATTCAATGTACATGTACTATTACATGAATTACGGATACTTTTTGTACTATTTGTTTTAGTCTAATGTCATGATCATATACAGACAACATTCAAACATATTGGGAGTATGCGTTTTCATAAATTTATCACTGACAGGAATTATACAAAGATTGATGCAGTGATGAATGAATTTGTATACAGTGCGTCCCAGAAAAAACGAAACCGAGAAGTATCGATGTTTTATCATAACTTAATCACAACCATAATTAATGAATGATACATATTTGGAAAGCTTAGAGTCTCCTCTTTCAGTTGATGCTACTCACGCGATGCATATTCAACGCATGAGTGATTAAAAGCAATTTGAAGGAAGGAAACCAAAAAGTAGTTTGGCGGGCGGTATCTGAATTTCAAATAAAAATTCATATTTCTAAAAAGTTCATTTTCTGCTCTTTCATATGATACCTCAATCAAGAAAAATGAGTCAGGAATAACAAAGTTCTGTTTGTTTAAAGTAGCCCTTACATTTTCATAATTTTAACAAACGAATTCGTTTTCACTGGGTGCCTGCCGTAGCAAAAAGCAGATTTGACAAAAGACTTAACTCCGTTTCGTTGACAATCAGCCATGCATGAAGACTCTCGTCTACGGCTGCTTGTCAACGAAACGGAGTTAAGTCTTTTGTCAATTTTGCTTGTTGCTACTGCAGGTAGCCAGTGAAAACGAATTCGTTTAATAAAATTATGGAAATGCAAGCACTACTTTAAACAAACAGAACTTTGTCATTCCTCGCTCATTTTTCCTGATTGAGGTGTCATATGAAAGGGCAGAAACTCAACTTTCTAGAAATGTGAATTTTACTTCGAAATTCAGATACCGCCCGCCAAATGTCTTTTTGGTTCCCTTCCTTCAAATTGCTTTTAATCACTCATGCGTGAAATATGCATTATCTGAGTAGCATCACATGAAAGAGGAGACTCTAAGCTTTCCAAATATGTATCATTCATTAATTATAGTTGTGATTAAGTTATGATAGAACATCGATACTTCTCGGTTTCGTTTTTTCTGGGACGCACTGTATAATTCTCTGCTTCAGACGGATACAGACGTGCACATATATATGGGCGTAGATTTAAAGACAGGCTTTACTACTTCAGCCAGAAGGGATTAGACCACCCAGCGAGCCAGCGAGGTCACTGTGACAGGTGGCTATCTCATTAACTCAGCTCTCATTTAACATAAGAAAAAGAGGATCATGGGGGACCAACAGGCACCGATTAGGGAAGTTTTCTATATAGAGGGAGCAAGTAGCTACAAGTAGGACAGTGTGCCTTTAAGAGTGTGAGTGTTTTTATGAGTGTGGTTACTTAGCCTGTGTGATGCTTCAGACTTTAGTAAGGGGATCCATTGTGTTTGTTTAGGGTAGTTTTTTAAATTAATCTTTTAATGGATTACTTTTAGAGTATTCAGGTTAAATTTTTTTGTCTAAGGAAAAGTTGGAATATTCCTTTATTTGAACTTGAAAATTGTAAGATTTAAAGTTCGGCAAAGAGATTTGTTAAAGTTTTAGTAAATTAAGTAAGTTAAGTTGTATATTACATTTATTGTATTGCTATGCATGATGTATATTTGTTGGTTTTAGAGGCTGCTTTTGAAAAAGCAGGGGAGCCCATGAACGTAAAACTTTGCTTTATTTGAACTTGAAAATTGTAAGATTTAAAGTTCGGCAAAGAGATTTGTTAAGGTTTTGGTAACTTAAATAAGTTATGTTGTAGTATGTATATTACATTTATTGTATAATTGATATGCATGATGTATATTTGGTGGTTTTAGAGGCTGCTTTTGAAAAAGCAAGGCAGCCCATGAACGACAATTTTTTTTATTTTGGGTCTGCAGTTATTCACAGTAGTTGTGTGCGTGTTTGGTATAATGGATATTGTATTGTTTTTTTACTGGGATTTCTGGTGTGTAACTAGGATTTGGCTGGAATTACTGTTGGACTTAGCCGGAATGAAATATTTAATGTTTATTCCAAAAACCTCAACATGAGACTGGAATTGCATGGGAGAAATACTGGGGCGACTATTAGGAACAGGAGGATTGATCTCTTTACCTTTGTTTTGATGTTAACCTCTTGCACGGAGAGGCTGGAAAGGGCACATTGGTAGCCAGCAAAATGTTATAAGATATCTTTGTATATTGCAATGGTGAATTTTTGTATCTTAGGAGGTTGTTAAGTTGTGAAAGGAATATCCTTATAGGGCAAGGTCGTTATCGAAATATAGTTGACAGTTTTACTGCTGTATTTGCTAGAGTGTGTAAAGGTACTATAAGAACGATTACTGTTTTTGTTAGTTTAGAATGACACTGAGTAGATTAATCGGGTATAATTATGCCGTGAAAAACATCTCGCTTGTTAGAGATATGCCTGTAATATGAAGATTCATGTTAATAACTAAGGCATGACGCAAGAGATTCTGGAACTGTTAGGATCAGTTGGGTAGCATGCACTTAGAAAATGTGAATAAAGGTATTTGCCAGATTCACTCTTGCACCGCACCCCCATTCACGGGGCAGGCAGAGAGGTCGTCTCTTCAAGCTCGTGGGGTTATATTAGGTGTTAACCGATTGCCTACCGGAACCGGCTGGTCCCTGTATTAAGCCTCTGGGAATGAGAGACTAATGCAATAGTCAAAGGGTTAACAAACAACATGTAAGAAAGAGGGTAAGATCAGAGGAAACGGTCCTCTAGGCCAGATTGCCAGGATTTATTTTGCCTTTTAAAGGTAAGACAAAGTTTTGGGAAATTTTGAAAATTGGGTGGATAGTGAATCTTTACAATTTTGAGATATTTGGATGCCCCTGTGGATATATTATAAGCACTAAAAAAATTAGCCCCTAAAACACTTCTGTTCTCGAGAAAAATTGAATATAAAAATTTACCGGTGCTCCCGGTAAATTTTGATAAATTTCAAATATAGCGCCTATGGCCGTACAATGGTAGTTGCGACCATGAAAATCTCAGAATATGTAATTGTGATATATAATTTCCAAACGGGAATAGCTAATCGGTCGATTTTAGTCAAGAAACATTGTTTCATAGCTAAATTAATATCTTGACCTTGAGAGGGAGCTATACAATATAAAGAGTTTAGTATTTATAATTTCATAACTTCAGACTCGATTTCAACCGCGACAACGATCAATGAATATTGTAGGAACGCATGTGCTTCCAATATTTTAATTTGAACAGAATTCATGACCCCATACCAAAACTTTGTAATACCTTTAACTTGCACCTGAAATAAAACCAACCACAGCAAAAGAAAGTGTGTGATATGTCATCTGTACCAGTTTCCGCGTGTTACAAGTGAAATTATATTAATTTCTCTATACAGGAACTCAATGGGCTATTCCAAGCTAACATTATGTGGTACAAACAACATCTAAGATTTTGGTGCATCTCTCCATTCTCTTAAGCTCATAACCATACGAGAGGTTAGATCAAAATAAGAAAGTGAAATAACAGATTTGACGACAATGGGCCATTTCGTAATGTAACCAAATTGTATACAAGTCACTGTGAAGTGCCTCAATACAAATTATTTCATTCACCTGATAGGAATAATAGTATTTCAATTATAGTCAGAATGCAAACTTGCATATATTGAGTGTTGCTAGGTAGGTCAAGCCATAATGTTTGTACTACCTGGCAACAACTACTGTATGCAGTTTGGATTCTGTATATTGCATTACTAGTATTCTTATCACTTGAATGGAATAATTTGTATTTAGGCACTTCACAAAGATTTATGTGTTTGTTTGTTTGTTTATTTTTTCACCATGTAAAATAATTGTTTACAGATAATAAAATTCAGTGGGTTACATCGAGATATAATACATAGTTAGGAACAGTACATAAACAAAGTTTATGTTGCACGCAGCGTATTATTTTATACTTAAATCTACATGACAAAATGATGATGTTGATAATCGGTAGATTGGGGATTATGATGACTAGTAATGATTTTCAATTATAGCAAACAACGTGCAGTTGTAGGCGTACTGTGTGCAAACGTTAATAATTTAATCTAATTTTATCTGGTAATTCTTTGTCAATTTGTTTTTAAATATAAAACGTCATTTTTTCTGTCACTACATCAAACATTAATTGTTGGCTCTTATTTGTCTTTCATGCTGTCTGTCAAATGTCAATATGTTTCTGTTGATTCTCCGTAGATTTGGTAAATGCTGTCTTCCGCCAGTTGTAGTTCTACAAGTACATGTCATTTTAATCTTAATTCAAAATGGAGTTTCATGAAATACACCTACCTGTGTTGCCAAATATTTTTTCTCGGTACTGCATATCGAGAATATAGGCCGGTGTCAAGTGCATCAGAGTTCCTTCGTTCCCACAACCTACGACGTTTTCGACAAACGGTTCGTCATCTGTATGGCTATGCACGAGAATGTTTGCAGACTGTGAGTTTTCGGTCCTAGCAAACTGGTATTGGCTCTGGGTGGACCAGGTGTTTGAGACCAGAATCTTGATGTTTCTCCAGTAGAGCTGCTGCTTGGTGGCATTGTAGAGACGCTGAGATGCTGATGTAAACATCGTGTGAGAGACAGAGAGAGATAGAGAGAGAGAAAAGAGAGAGAGAGAGGATGTAGAGAGATGGAGATGTATGAGGTGTTGTAGTCCAGTGGTTTAAGTCCTTCATTTGATATTCAAAGGTCGATCCCCGACACGGCGTTAATTTTCTTTGGCAAAGCACTAATCTAGATTTGCCACTCAATACCAAAGAGACAAACGGGGACCTGAAACGATAACGAGAACGTGTTTAATTGCCATATGCCCTCACGGTAACTATATAGTAGGAATGGTCCCCCAGGGAGTGGAGATGGTGTAACTTGTGCTTGAATGAATCCGATGACCGAGGTAATAAATCAGTAAAGCGCTAAGAGACGATATTTTGTACTGGTGGGTAATCTTGTAGATTATTAGGCGAGAATACAATATACAAGAATACAATATATAATATACAATATACAATATACAATATATCTCTCAGAATAACAGCGCCATCTTTAGGGTTTTTCTGGAATGATTTCGTTATTTCCATAAATATGTCAAATGATCCTTTACAATTTTCTATTTCTAATTCGTCGGTCTAATCAAGTGAACGCAATCTGTCCTTAAGACGGGTAAAACTTTCATGGGTCAGGGTACGTGCTTTGGGAGATGAAAGTTTTGTATATTTCGTACGATTAGGACTCTAGCAAAGAAGGGAAGTAATCCGTGATATCTATGATCTTAGATTAGCAAGTGTGCGCTTGTAAAAATGATGCACTGGCTGGAATGCTCCCCAGGGAGTGGAAAATGTGCATACATTGTGTGCGGGTAAGCCTGAATCCGATGACCGGGGTAATAATATGATTGCAGGGCCCTCAGGGAGAACAGTATGAATACTGATGAGGCTACCCTGGGTAAACAAGACATATTATTATTATTATCTGTAGGGCGGGTAGGACGAGTGAAGACAGAGGAAATGCGGGAGAAACAAAAGAAGCCTTGATGAGTAAAGTTTGTCAGCTGGCAGAAGAGGTTGGTGTCAACATTACCCCCAGACGCAGTTGTGCTTGCTATTAAGTTGGGAAGGGGGAGCTCATTGCCTCACATGGTCTCATTATCATTTCGTCTACCTATTATTTGGTGTAATGACTATAAATTAGGCTAACAGTCATTTAATCACAAATAATAATAATCTTCAAATGATTATTAGACCTTATGGATAGTAGACGAAATGGGCATTATAAAAACCGGGAATTAGACCGTCTGGCAATTACACCTAACGAGTGATATACCAAAGAGGTATTATACACATTGGAGAATAGACCAAATGAGAAAAATTGTGCTCCTCCTCTGTGGATGCCAAAAATATATTTTTTACTTTGACAACATGCTTTAATTTTGTTTCATTATCAGTATAATTTAAAGGACCATTTGTGTTTCAGCTGCACATTAAGTCATTATAACAAAGATTGGACTCAGAGGATTCGCACAAAAGAAAGGACAACGGTGATTTTAGTGAGTTTTATCAACTTAACTTTATGAAATCGCGATGACACGTGCTATATTGAGTTCGTAATAGAGTACATACAGGATGTCATTGCACTAAATTTAAGTTTGCATGTGAATGATAAACTGCACTGGTGACAATTATGACGATGGAGATGTTTTGGAAGTAAAGAATGGGCTTCCATGTGGTCTACATTGTTCTCTTCTTTATATTGGTAGTATATAGCTATTTGCATTAAGTCAGATGGCTGTCTAGCTAATCACAAGAGATTCCGTTTTGAACACAAATCTTTCACTCACCCATAGAGGATATCTTAAAACCCGAATCCCTTATTACAGTAACTCTGCAGCTTTTTTAACATTGATATTAGGGACTTTTAGATTTGCACGTCGACATAGTGTACTGCTACGTGTGACGTCCTGTTAAGGCACTGTGACTTCCTTTTAAAGCAAAAGAAGCCACACGTAGCAGTCCTCTATGTCGACGTGCAAATCTAAAGTCCCTATTATATGTTGTGGTGAGGTGAAATATAATCCAGGACTCCAGGTCCTCTTGAAAGCAAACAATGTGGGACCCAGAAAGTTAATACTAGCGGGTTTTCGCTCAGCAACGAACAGACCTTCTACGACGCAGAGCACTCGGGTTTACGGCCGTCGCACACAAACCGCCCTCGATACAATACGCGGTTTCGCTTTTCAGTGAATGCGTACGTATAGTACGGAGGAATTGCATTTGCAATGCCATTAGGCTAACGGTTAACGACAATAATTTTTATTGTTCAATGTCTTTACAATGCTTCTTCAATAAACAACATTTTTCAAATGCTAGCCGGCCTGGGAGAAGTTTCAATTGTTGTAAAGAAATGTCTGGACTACACCCAGTAGATCATGCTGGTTCAAATATTTTTTTCTGAATTCTTTTCAATTACAAGATCGAGCACGTACGCGAGTGGGTGCGAACCAATATTTCTTTACAACAATGCGGTACAATTTAATGTAGCGTCACATGGCAATCGACTGGCACATGAGTCCTAGATTTAATCCTTTTAGCTCAAATTGAGCAACAATCGTTCGCCATTGCTACGCTCACTCTTCCATGAATCATAATAATTTTGTTCTACAGTTGATTCCAGTGATAGGATGATTTTAGCAGAGAGGGATATAAGTGATTATATACCTCACTTAAGTAATCCAGCCATCTGATTGGTCGAAATTGCATTCATAAACTTCAACTGTTCCTGTAAAATTCCCGGTAACCATGCTTAAAACATTTAATATTTTTAATAACCATGGTTATTAAAAAAATAGGTCAGTCTCCATGGTTACCCCATAGGTTTACATGTTAAAAAATGGTTTGAGCGATGGAGGATACCGTATGTGTGCGAATAATTGGTCGGTAATTTCAATACAATTGAATCTCGATCGATCTTACCGACAATTTTATCTTGCATTGTTGACATGAAGACGAAAATAAACTTCCAAAAACAAAAAAACAACATCTGCCGATAGATCTTGATCTAAGTTCGTGCCAATATGCATTGCAAAAGTAAAAGAAGAGTCCGTATATGGAGCTTTTGCGAAGCATTCATCACACGCGAAGCCGGTTTCAATCCATTTTAATGTATATATCGTACAAAACTGCCAAGAATGTTAACAGCGCGCGATGGCCGAGAGGTCTGAGGCGCTGACTTTAGATACATCACCTTTTGTACGCAAGAGTTCGAATCTCATCTTCGACCAAAAAAAAAAGTATTTTTTATTTTTTATTTTTTAGTCTATTTTTTTTCGGCATATAAAAGTATTAATGACTGCTTTAATATTCGAGAAATTGTTGTTTTTATACGCTCTCGGGAAGGTTACAATTGGGCTATTCCCCTCGGCACGCCTCGGGTAATAGCACAATTCTAACCTTCCCTTGAGCTTATAAAAACAACTATTTCTCTCAAAGCAGTCATTAATACTATATTATTACCCGTATCAGACACCTGAGCTGGTCATTTACAAAACCGTATTGCCCCTAGTTTTCACTAGCAGTGGGAACGGAGGGGTATATTCTTTGTATTTTCCTTGGTCTCCCTGCGCGTATTGACTTTGCGTGTAGAGACGAGTGAAAATATACCTTGGTATTTTCCACAGTCTCGCATCCGGGCATCTTGTATTGACCGCGCCGTATTTTGTCATTTTCATTGCGCATCTATTATGCGTACGAGAACCTGAGCACTTTGCGCGCTCTCTATTGTGACGTAATAATCACAATGCACACTGTTTGCAGTGTATCGAAAATTGTGTCAAGCACTGGATGCACAGTGCTGGTTTGACAAAGTTTGTTCAGTTCTTGAGATTGTCATGGTGGATTTCTGTATTTGCTCTAGATGTCTGATTTGGATAACAATAAAAATATTGACTGGCTTTACTTTCGGGGGATATCAGAAATATTGACCGCGCTAAGACCATATTGCCCTCTTCTTTCGACTCGGGGCAATATGATCTGAGCTTGGTCAATATTTCTGATATACCCCTCAAGGCCAGTCAATATTATATAAATATGCTCAATGTTAACGAAAATGTATCATTATTCGTATTTGTTCAACAAATGTCAAATATTGTGAAGACAAGTGTGTGTGTGTGTGTGTGTGTGTGCGTGTGTGTGTGAGAGAGAGAGGGAGAGAGAGAGAGAGAGAGAGAGAGATAGAGAATATAATATTAGGCTAGCTAGCGTCAATCCACTTGCCCCTTGCTCCACACCCGGATGACGTGGCTTCAGACGGCCGAGCTCTCGGCCGGAACAAACCCGCAAAACTTTCACACACGCATCAAATCTAAACACTAACACAAATGTCATGTACCCGCACCTTGTATCCTTCTAATCAAGCTCCGTGTACTCATCCGACACCATAACAACGTGGCCAACTATAGCTGCGATATACTCATATTTTTGTCAAAATGGCTGATGAAAAAGAAACATCATTGATTTTGCGTAATGTGAAATATCAGAAAGTGGAAGGAGCGGAAAGCCGGAGACTTGCGGAGGTGAGAACTATAATGATTCCTTTAAATTAGATTGTTCTGCTCTTTTTAGTTTTCAGTCACGCAAGCACTTGTCGCCGGCCCCTCATGGTCGTGCGCCACTACTCTACTAACAAGGAGATACTACTTGCTACTACTACTACTACTACTACTACTACTACTACTATTACTACTTCTACTATTATCACTACTACTCAGGCGCGTACGCAGGGGGGGGGTTTGGGGGGTTAAACCCCCCCCTTTGGTATTTTTATGTGTATAAACCCCCCTAAAAAACCCTAAAACCCCCCCCCTTTGGGATTTTTTTTTTTTTTTTTTTTTTAATTATTATTTTAAAAAAAAAAAAAAAAAAAAAAAAAAAATTCCCATGGATGACCTAAACAAGTGACCTCACCCCCCCCCCCCCCAACGGAGCAACATGTCAAATTTTCAAATTTCGAGACACAAAAAAAAAAAAAAGTGTCCTCTTACCCCCCCCCCCCCCCCCCCCCCGCTTATTCAGCGGTCGGCTGAGTCGTTGCGATTTTTTGGGGACCAAAAAAAAAAAAAAAAAGTGTCCTCTTACCCCCCCCCCCCCCCCCCCCCCCCCCCCCCCCCCCCCGCTTATTCAGCGGTCGGCTGAGTCGTTGCGATTTTTTGGGGACCAAAAAAAAAAAAAAAGTGTCCTCTTACCCCCCCCCCCCCCCCCCCCCCCCCCCCCCCCCGCTTATTCAGCGGTTGGCTGAGTCGTTGCGATTTTTTTGGGACCAAAAAAAAAAAAAAAAAAAAAGTGTCCTCTTACCCCCCCCCCCCCCCCCCCCCCCCCCCCGCTTATTCAGCGGCTGGCTGAGTCGTTGCGAAATTTTCGGCCCGATTTATAAATGTTAAAACCCCCCCCTTGAAAAAATCCTGCGTACGCGCCTGCTACTACTGCTACTACTACTACTACTACTACTACTACTATTACTACTTCTACTATTATCACTACTACTACTACTACTACTACTACTTATATTACTACTACTACTACTACTACTACTACTACTGCAACTATTATCACCACTACTACTTATGTACACTTTCTTACTAAGGCGATTCCAGTCACTCATGATTCGAATGAGAGGCGGTTTGGCTGGGGCGTGTTGGGGGCTTGGTCATTACAGCTCACGGTTGTCGCTTGGCTCTGGCTTATTTGTTACTCCTATAGGGTTAAAACAAAGTGGGGGGGGGGGGTGAACCTTCGCTCATCCTGGGCCTTCATTATGGTATACTCTCCCTCAATGGATTAAAAATAGCAGTTCTGCTGAAGTGTTAAAAAACAATCTTAGGAAATATCTGTTTAATTGAGCATATAATTGATTACCATTACCTTTACGTCTGTACCTTTCTTATTGCACTTTTGTATATATTTATCATGTATTTAATCTTTGGCACAATCTGCGCCTTGAGCATTTGATTGTCAAGTGGATTTGGCGCCTTGTACATCTTACGTATTATTATTACTACTGAAAGAGCAGAGTCTCAAAGAGGAAGTTTTTGTTGGAAAACCAAAATCATGAAAACGAAAAGGGTTTATTGAGACTCACGAAGCATCTTGTGAAGGGTACCTGCATAACAATTTATAATGAGCCGATGTAAACCTATTTACGCAGTTGAATCTATTTATGTGCAACAAATCTTTACATCATACAGATTAGAACACAAAACTGGTCTCTACTCCACCTCCTTCTTCTTTTTCTTTTCTCAGTCTTTTCTTTCTCCTCCTTCATTTTCTTCATCTTCTTCTTCCTCTTATTTTTGCTGTCATTTCTCCTTCCCCCCCCCCCCCTCCGCATGTTCTACTGCTCCTTCGTCATCATTTCACAATCTTTATAGGCTACTGTATATTCAGGGTTTTATCTTATCACAAATATTAGACATGGGAAATATGGAGTAGTTTGGATGCAGTGAAACATGTGGCAAGTTCTCCGTATCATCATTATATGGATGAAAATGCCTTTCATGTACAGACAAGAATTAACTTTATTTGATGACATATAAAGGGTATAACTTGAACTTGCACTATCCATAATAATAATAATAATAATAATAAAAACGTTACTTATTAGGCGCTTACCACCGAAGTAAGCGCTATATCAATTGATTAGTGGGAATATAACAATTACACATTCCACGCAACAAAACCAACGGACTCTAAGCTAATAAATCGCTCATGTGAATGGAATTGCTTAAATTTATTAAGAAGTTGTTGCTAGAATCTTGTTAATATTGATTTGATTTATAAAGAAACAAAAAGCTAGATTACTAAAAATTTGTCATCATCTAACACCAAATCCTCACCAGTTATTATTGCTTGACACGGCTAGGAACGTCAAGTTGTATGCAATCTATATTTTGACAGTATTCGAAATCATAACATATGTAAATAACTTGTAGTTCTTAACGTTATAACATCAGAAGATATCCTAGATTAAATCATACATGCCATAGCTTACATGAGAAGAAGAAAGAAACATATCAAATAAAACGTAAAAGTGCCGGCACACTTCGAAACATAATTATTTTCTATGAAAGTTAAATCGTATAGTGTGGTGAATTATAATGACCCCAGTGTGACTGAGAGAAACAAAATTGTTCCAACGCATGTGGTAGGTTAAGGCCTAGGATATGTTGAGACTGTGAAGAATACTTTGATACAGTAAACTTATAAATATAAGAAATGGAAAACGTCCGCCTCGACCTTTCCCAAACTCTTTTCCTATTCACCAAGCCTTTAATCACGGTGGCCTTCTTGTTTTTGTCTTTGCTTTATAAAAATCCCAAGCTAGCTCTATCCTCGAAGAGAGAGGAATAATCACACGACAGAGAAAGTTAGAGCCAAGAAAAAGCGCATGCTATTCAATCCCAAGGCACGAGAAGTCTTGCGCGATAAACAAAGAAATTAACTTTAAGCTCTGTTAAAGTGATAAAACGATTATTACAAAAAAAAGACAAAAAAGACCCTGATCAGCATTGCTCTTCCACTTCCCTCTTCGGACCAAACTGTCATGTCACATACATGTAAAAACATATTTACACATTCATGTGCATGTGCAGTTCATGTGACCTTCAGTGATTTAAGTCAGTTTCTGCCTGACTGTCTTATTACAAAACATATCAGGAGCTCCAAAACATTTTGGCAGCAAAATTTCTGAATTTGAAGTTCAAAGTCCATTCTCCTTTATTCTTTATGGATTAAAATTGAAATGTACACGATTTAATGAGGTTTCTCAAAGTTTAATCAAATTAAATAGCCCTGAAATCTGTAGCGTACTACGCGAAACAACGACAATAATAATTGTGCAAAACTCGCAATGAAAATACATTAGAAAAAAAAACACGTTTGTACAGGCCGGCTCGTGGGTGGGGAACACGCAAAGGTAGAAAATGGTTCTAAATCATGTCAATGTACTCGTGCAATAAACGTTATTTATCATTTATTGTTTACGTCAGCCGTTAGAAAGGTACATGTACTATGCATTACTGCAACGGATTACTCTGATATTTTCTTTCTCAGCCTTGTACACGTATTCTATAAAGCCTTTCTTTGGAACTGCTCAACCTAGAAGTGAAGCCTCCCCCCGGCCTTCCAGCATTGAATGATGAAAGAAACTGTCTAAAGGCATTTGGAAGAGGGTCATTATGTAATACAGAATCGTCAAACAGACTGAAAATCACTTGTACAAATACAAAAAACAAAGAAAATGCAATAAATTATCAATGATTCATTGCATTTTGCCCCGAACCCATAACATACAAAAATCCTCTATGTGGCCATGCCTTGAACCACAATGCATGGCCCTACAGAGGAATTTTTCTGTTGGGGACCGGGGAAAATGCAATGAATTATTGATAATTTATTGCATTTTCTTTGTATTTTGTATTTGTGGGGGTGGCGACGTATCCTAGCACCCGCTGGGTACAGTCATGATTCAGTGGCTAAGCAATGGCCCCGTTACTGTGAGGCCCCAGAAGAAAAACCGTGTCGATCAGCTATATTAGTGCCCTGTTGTGAGGCATTAATCCTCATTATTGTCAGTTATGACTTAAGAACGTAGGTCCCCTAGTTGATTAGCATAGTAGCACACACATCATTTAGCAGTCACGCAAAACAAACACTCGCAAATTATTATTCAATAAAATCTGAGAATGTATACCATTACTTAGATCTATTAGGAATAAATCATCGTCAAAATCATTCCATAAATTGGGGTAAAATTAATTATTCCACCTTTATGACCAACAGTGTATATAGGTCTACATGCGCATGTGACCCCGCCCCCCCCCCCAGAAAAACAGTTCGGTGCAAACTTTTCAGCCAGACCCAGTTCTTGTCATGATTCGAATATGAAGGCACTTGAAGAGCAATTATTTTCAGGGGACATCTCTGTTATGAAATTCTTCTTTATCAATGAGTCTTAACTGGCCTAAAAAAAATAATAAAGCTCGCAAACTTTGTTCAAAATCAATGTTCATGACAAGGCCACCATTTTGAAGAGCTAGATGCACGATTCAATATAGAGGATTCATATCATGTCTACGGAAAAGATTATTCGTTCAGGGTGTCAAACAAAATATTGTTAAATATTAACCTAAATGACTGCTTTTCAGTCAAAACAACGCTGCCATATGAGCAGCTCTTTCTCTCCTTTTTTGTAAATGTTATTATCTCAAAGTCTAATTCGTAAAGGCGATGAGATATTGATAGTCTAATCTTTGTGTTAACACGCAGTGGTGAATCCTGGTTCCATGTATGGGGAGGGAGGATTGTAATTAGCGAATCAACGATGTAGTGAAATGTTGGGAGAGTGGAAGGGAACGCATCGTTTTTCTTCTTCACGTTCCTGTCCCCTCTTCCATGCTTTTAAACCATTTCTGCATTTCTCTTTTACTGCCATATGACAGGATACAAGGGGCACATGCCATCCCGCGCCATTTAAACTTGGCCCTTAAAATGTGATATGACAATAGGTGCATTTACAAACACTCGTATAAAGACAATTACCCCCTCGATAATTGTCCTTGAGCATTTATCAGCTCATTCATGTGCATTTAATGGTTACCTTAAAAGGGAGTCATCACTCCGAGGGATAATTTCTAAAAGTTATCATTGGTCTTTGGGTAATTTTTCTGTACGATAAGTGTCTGATGGAAATTGTGATTGGTGGTGATTATTATCCTCGGGCGTACTTGTCCTTGTGATAATTTTCCGGGGGGAGGGGGTAATTATCCAACGGGGTAATTGTCCTATGGTTGATTGCCATAAGGGGGTTATAAATGTCCTAGGGTTTAAATGGCCCTACAGATTTAACTGTCCTAATGCTGATTGGCCTGGGGTTAATTGTCCTAGGGGTAATTTTTTGGGGGTAATTGTCCTAGATCACACTAATTGATAAGGGACACATGGAATTTCCTTGGCCAGAATGAAAAGAAAAATCCTGCCGTAATACGATCATAAACATATTATGGAAACGATGACAAAAAATATCTGCGAAAATCGTGCAAAAACATGAGGAACAGGGTATCACCAGAGAGGAAGGGGTTGAACATTGCTACTATATATGATGTTTTTTCACTTGGTAATAAGAAGAGCGATTAAGATAATAATAATTATAATATATAAATGTAAAATAAAAAGCCAAATGCAACCGTAACCCTAATACCGTATATAAAGCCAGGAGCAATTGTCGCCAGATCAAATATCGGATCTTCAAGCCTGAGAATGCCCATTGTTTCCTACTGTCATTTCTTCAAGAAATATTTTACTCAATGTAGTTTGCAGGCCTAATGCAATTATAATTGCTACAATAACTGCAGATTTCGATTAACTATCAATTTTGGGGTGGGGAATGATCGAAACTATACCTTTGAAAAAACAAGGAAACAGAGTAGCAGAAAGAAAGTAAACAATGTAGAAACATTTACATTTAAAGGTGGATATATCGTTACCAGATGTTTGGCAAAATTCAATTATTACATGAGAGGGGTATTACCTACCACCATCGGACCATACCACCTGCACGTCCGACTTTGATTCCAGACGGGTTCCAAAGGGAGGGGGAGACCCCCATCTCTGGAATTCCAATCATGTCGATGAGATGCCAATGACCTATGTGATCGGAGGTCAGACAGTGTCAAATAATGCCTCTGCCAGCGATTATTTAAACACTATCGGGTGATATATATGTAAATAGAAATCGGAAGCGATGGTTGGTGATATAAAGAATACATATTATATATTTAAAGAGAAAGTTAAGTCCTGGTAAAGATATAATATCATTTATGAGCTTTTTCATTTTAAAGGCCTCTCAGTTCGCTTTCGGAAATATCTTTTACCAGACAGCGTGCATGCATCTGTACATGCATCTGAAGGACATTATTACAAAAGAAAAGGAAGATGAAAAGAATCTCTTCTGAAAAGAAATTGCCTTTAGAATACCCTCACATTCCAAATATGACAAGACATATTTTGGACCAAACTTTCATTCAAGAAAGAGGTCTGCCATCTCAGAATAATCCCGTTAGCTAGTAGTTGGCGTTCATTCAAGACTATCATCATGTGTCGTAGGTAAAACATTCTTCAGATTGAGGAGAACATCTCGTATATCAAACGAACCAAGTCTGTGACGTCATAATCGTCTGGTCTGGATAGATCATCATGACGCAAGGGGGAAGAGAAGGGGGCTTTTCATCCCGGCCAAAACTCAATCCAGCGTGCCTTAAAGGTATTATGTCCCATTTGCAGGCCAAACAAATGAAAAGATTGAATTCCAACGGCATTTAAAAGATAAAACTAATTTAGAACTTCCCTAAAAAATTCAAGATTCAAGATTCAAGATTCAAGATTATTTTATTGGTCCATGCATGCAAACATTACATAGAAATTTTGCTTCCAATGGCTTTTTTACAGTGAAAATACAATGATAGAAAATACAATATAACATTTAACAATAGAAAACTATGTACATAAATATGGATAATTATTTATAGTGTGCATGTGCCCCTCAATTTCTTATTGCCTACATTTAACATGCGTCATAAATTAAAATGTCTCATAATATAATATAGTATTTCTCGTCAGCTCCCCTCCCCCCCATCCGCTAGCTCCCGATCCACAGATGCTTATAGATTTTGCAGAAAATAACAGGAATAAATAGATTTACATTCATATTTTATAATTATAATGCGAGATAAAATTACGGCAACACTTCTACAGTAAAATGAACTCTTCACGATTGAAGAAATCAAGTTAACAATAACCGGCACAATCGTAATTATGAATAACATGCGTCATACATTAAAATGTCTCATAATATGATATTTCATTTCCCGTCAGCTCCCCCCCCCCCCCCCCCCCCCCCCAATCCGCTAGCTCCCGATCCACGGTCTCCAGCTATCCGTTTAATTGCACTTCAGTAGCAGCTATTGAAGTGCAATCAAACGGACAGCTTTCAAAATCAGCAATAACAAATTCAAATCCAGTAGGAAATATACAATTATAAGGATAGGTAGGTAGCCTTATGTATACAGTTATCGCGTCACAGTTGAATTATACACATGTATGGAATTAGGGATGAATGAATTACGAGAACGTGAAAGACGAGTACGGGGAGGGCACAGTCTTATTCCAGAACGGTTGAACCTGAAACAATCATTGAGAGGATGAGTATTGTCTGTCATTATAACTTTAACTTTTGCAAGTAAGCGTTTTTCATAAAGTGATGGAACAGGGGGCAGATCTGATCCTATAACCCTCTGTGCGACTCTTCGAGTTCGATCTACTCTTCCCTTTTGCTCGTTTGACATGTTACCAAAAGTGCAGATCAGATTGAATGTCATTACGCTTTGGATGATCGATTGGTAGAAGAGCTTCAGGATGGTTCTATCGATATGAAAGCTCTTTAGTTTCCGTAAGAAAAACATCCTTGTGTTCGTTTTCTTTTGAACAGACAGACAGTTTTGCTTCCAAGAAAGCTTATCATCAATGATTGTTCCCAGGTATTTGTACTCATGTACCTGCTCAATGACGTCTCCATGAATACGGAGTGGCTCATGTATTGTATTGCCTTTCCGGAAGTCAACGATAATTTCTTTGGTTTTACTGGTATTCAGTGATAGGTAATGGTTGTCACACCAAAGGACAAAGTCTTCAACTTGGGAGATGTATTCATGAGGGTCATTGAACAGGTAGCCTGTTATCACAGTATCATCAGCATATTTAACTAAACTGCAAGAGGGTTTGGTGCTCGTGTAATTACTTGTGTACAACGAGAAAAGAACGGGAGATAAAACACAACCTTGGGGAGCACCTATGTGGGTCATCATTTCATTTGACTGATGATTCCCAGCTTTGACTGACTGGATTCTTGAACTGAGGAAATTTTGGATACATAGAATAAGTCTCGGATTTACATTCATATCGATTAACATTCGTACCAGACAATGAGGAGCGATCGTGTTGAACGCACTCGAGAAGTCCGCAAAAAGTGAACGAGTGTACGATTTAGCACGATCAAGATGCTCATATATCTTGTGGAGAAAAACAAGGGTAGCATCTTCAACACTTCTATTTGGCCGATATGCAAATTGATATGGATCTATTAGACCCTGTGATTCTTTTAACAATTCGACGAGAAAGAGCCTTTCAAAGCATTTCATGATGTTTGATGTTAACGCCACCGGCCGGAAATCATTTGGTTCCTGAGCTTTGTTTTTCTTAGGGATAGGTATAATTGTGGAAGTCTTCCACAGTTTGGGGATAACCCCTGTATCCAAGCACATTTGAAAGATACGACATAACAATGGAGCTAACTGTTGGTTACAGCACTTCAGTAGTCTATTACAAATGCCATCTGGGCCGGTTGCTTTGTTTACCTTTACCTTTCCTAGTACCTTTCTGACATTCTCCTCAGTTACACATATTCTATTATTACCACCATTAATCTGTGAAATTAAGTATTCTAAGTGACCTTTCAATTCACTGTTTTCCTTACGAAAGTCATGTACTTCGAATCTACCATAAAAACGATTAAGTTCATCAACAAAGTCTGCAGAAAAGTCAACTGGCTTTTTCTTGCCTTTGTATCCCGTAATAGATTCCATCGCGCGCCATGCTGCCTGAGTGTTGTTCTGCGAAAAGTTACGTTCAAGTTTGCGTTTATAAGCCAATTTACAAGACTTAATCTCTCGGTCAATCCGTGTTTGAACTTCTTTTAGCTGACTTCGATCGCCGCTCCCGAACACCTCCCTTTTTCCCCGCAGCAGCTTCTTCAGCGAACTCCTGACCCATGGTTTATCATTAGCATAAACTCTTTGTTCCTTCACGGGTATTATTGTCTCAGCACAGTATCGAATGTACTCAGAAAGTACATCAACCGACTGATCCATTGTGTTGTGCGATTCGAAGAACAGATTCCAATCCGTTGATTCATAACATCCCCTAAGTTCATCTATTGCTTCCTCGGTCCAGCACTGACGAACTTTTGTTGCCGGCTTATTTCTTTTGAGCTTCTGTTTATACGACGGCATTAGTAAGACATTGTTGTGATCGGATGCACCGAGCTGTGCACATGCCTTTGTTGTGTATGCCCTGGGAACATTTCCATAGCAACGATCTAGAGTCACATCGTTACGCGTGGGTTGCGTAACGTACTGATCAAAAGTAGGCAAAACATTTTCAAGTGTGCACTGATTAAAATCCCCGATGACAAATTTCGGGCTATCAGGCGAAATAGCTTCCAAACGGTTTATCCTATTAGCAACTACCTGACTAGCCTCCCTCACGTCTGCCCCAGGATGGATATAGACAACCATCACAAATAGCTGGCTAAATTCTCTCGGCAGATAGAAAGGGCGAAGTCCGACAATCATAAATTCAATATTTGGGGTACACAGTTTTTCCTTGATTGTCCAGTCATTACACCATTGCTTATTAATATACATGCAGACACCTCCACCCCTAGATGGGGGGGGGGGGGGGGGGGCTTGAAAATATCTTTAAGTGGGAAAATAACGACTATTAGTTGTCGAATCGACTTAAGTGCTACCAAGTCAGTAAATAATAGTCTGATTTTCAGACCATTGTACCGAATGGTCGTACGTTTTGTGCTGCGCAAAGATTCAATCAGTTTAAGAAGTTACAAGAAGTGGGTTATTGATGTAGACAAATGCTCATGTACCCTTTACAGCTCATTTTATGTGTGTTATTACCAAAGAAGAAAAAAGCCAGTCAGTAACTTAATAGGGTCTTACAGTGAAGTCTAGCAAGTAAACGGGTTTCCTTGCATAATTTGAATATTAGGACACTGCTAACGTTTACATTTCACAGATAGGACATGCATGACATATTCATAATTCCTGCAAAGTTCTACAGAATTTGAAGTTGGCTACAAAAGGGATATAGTATCTTTAAAGGAAATCTCACCACCCAAAGAATAAGTGCAGGTATTCTGGAAAAATGAGATGCATTTCTGCCCTTTGATGCATAATATTCCTTACGAAAATGTACATATATAAATGAAGATATTCTTGGCATGATGTCATGCCCTTTAGCATGACATGGGCGCAGCCATTTTCTTGAAAATGTGACGTACCAGTTGAAGTTGTACATGTATCATGCACCAAGCTTAGTTGAAAAAAAACTTTTTAAGCAATAACAAAACCTTTACTTTTCAATGTGGAAAATAATAGCTGAGAAGATAGAAATTATATTTGGTGAAAAATATATAACAGGGAAACAATTTTAACTAATTCATTTTAAAATACTAAAATATAGCAGTCGACAAATCTATTTCATTTATGAGAAACCTTCATCCCAGAAGAGCACTAATTTATTTGTGTAATTTGAGTTCTGGCAATTGTAGTACAAATGATAATAACCCACGTCACGTCACGTGACTCTCCTCACTTCCGCGCTAATTCATGCAGTTTTTAGTATTATTTATTTAGAAACGATAGTGTTGATATTCCCTTCTTTTATAGCGCAGAGCATATTATGATATAACGTCCTCATGCGTTTGCGCAAACCTTTGGAAATTACCACCCCGACTTTAGATCAGCGCATTTCAAGGAAAAATACTACTAGGCACCTTTTACCTCTCCTGAGGCGAGTGAGGCAATTGCAGATTAATGTCTAGCATGGATAAAATCCGGTGATTTAACCACTTGGCCACAATACCTCTACACACCATCAGTGACCGTCCTTTAAGGTGCCTCCCCACAACACCTCTACACACCATCAGTGACCGACCTTTAAGATGCCTTCCCACAACACCTGTACCCAGCATCAGCGACCGACCTTTAATTATTCCTTGAAACGCAGCGCGCGTAACAGCTGCACTGCTAAAGCCAGGGTAATTATGCTGCATTATTGTAGAGCGCTTAGAGACTTCTGATAAAGTAAGTGTTAGGCGCTATATAAGCACTGTAATTATTATTAAGGTGCCTTCCCACAACACCTCTACACACCATCAGTGACCGTCCTTTAAGGTGCCTTCCCCACAACACCTCTACACACCATCAGTGACCAACCTTTAAGGTGGCTCCCCACAACACATCTACACACCATCAGTGACCGTTTTTTAAGGTACCTCCCCACAACACCTCTACCCACCATCAGTGACCGTCCTTTAAGGTGCCTCCCCACAACACCTCTACAAATCAACAGTGACCGTCCTTTAAGGTGCCTCCCCACAACACCTCTACACACCGTCAGTGACCGTCCTTTGAGGTGCGTCCTTTCTCACAACACCTTTAAACACTAATTATGCTGCATTATTGTAGAGCGCTTAGAGACTTCTGATAAAGTACATGTAAGTGTTAGGCGCTATATAAGCACTGTAATTATTATTAAGGTGCCTTCCCACAACACCTCTACACACCATCAGTGACCGTCCTTTAAGGTGCCTTCCCCACAACACCTCTACACACCATCAGTGACCAACCTTTAAGGTGGCTCCCCACAACACATCTACACACCATCAGTGACCGTTTTTAAGGTACCTCCCCACAACACCTCTACCCACCATCAGTGACCGTCCTTTAAGGTGCCTCCCCACAACACCTCTACACACCACCAGTGACCGTCCTTTAAGGTGCCTCCCCACAACACCTCTACACACCGTCAGTGACCGTCCTTTGAGGTGCGTCCTTTCTCACAACACCTTTAAACACCATCAGTGACCGTCCTTTAAGGTGCCTCCTTTCTCACAACACCTCTACACACCGTCAGTGACCGTCCTTTAAGGTGCCTCCTTTCTCACAACACCTCTACACACCGTCAGTGACCGTCCTTTAAGGTGCCTCCTTTCTCACAACACATGTACATACACACCGTCAGTGACCGTCCTTTAAGATGCCTCCTTTCTCACAACACCTCTACACACCATCAATGACGTCAGTGACCGTCCTTTAAGGTGCCTCCCCACAACACCTCTACACACCGTCAGTGACCGTCCTTTGAGGTGCGTCCTTTCTCACAACACCTTTAAACACCATCAGTGACCGTCCTTTAAGGTGCCTCCTTTCTCACAACACCTCTACACACCGTCAGTGACCGTCCTTTAAGGTGCCTCCTTTCTCACAACACCTCTACACACCGTCAGTGACCGTCCTTTAAGGTGCCTCCTTTCTCACAACACATGTACATACACACCGTCAGTGACCGTCCTTTAAGATGCCTCCTTTCTCACAACACCTCTACACACCATCAATGACGTCAGTGACCGTCCTTTAAGGTGCCTCCCCGCAACACCTCTACACACCATCAGTGACCGTCATTTAAGGTGCCTCCCAACAACACCTCTACACACCATCAGTGACCGTCCTTTAAGGTGCCTCCCCACAACACCTCTACACACCATCAGTGACCGTCCTTTAAGGTGCCTCCCCACAACACCTCTACACACCATCAGTGACCAACCTTTAAGGTGGCTCCCCACAACACATCTACACACCATCAGTGACCGTTTTTTAAGGTACCTCCCCACAACACCTCTACCCACCATCAGTGACCGTCCTTTAAGGTGCCTCCCCACAACACCTCTACACACCACCAGTGACCGTCCTTTAATGTGCCTCCCCACAACACCTCTACACACCGTCAGTGACCGTCCTTTGAGGTGCGTCCTTTCTCACAACACCTTTAAACACCATCAGTGACCGTCCTTTAAGGTGCCTCCTTTCTCACAACACCTCTACACACCGTCAGTGACCGTCCTTTAAGGTGCCTCCTTTCTCACAACACCTCTACACACCGTCAGTGACCATCCTTTAAGGTGCCTCCTTTCTCACAACACCTCTACACACCGTCAGTGACCGTCCTTTAAGGTGCCTCCTTTCTCACAACACATGTACATACACACCGTCAGTGACCGTCCTTTAAGATGCCTCCTTTCTCACAACACCTCTACACACCATCAATGACGTCAGTGACCGTCCTTTAAGGTGCCTCCCCACAACACCTCTACACACCATCAGTGACCGTCATTTAAGGTGCCTCCCCACAACACCTCTACACACCATCAGTGACCGTCCTTTAAGGTGCCTCCCCACAACACCTCTACACACCACCAGTGACCGTCCTTTAAGGTGCCTCCCCACAACACCTCTACACACCATCAGTGACCAACCTTTAAGGTGGCTCCCCACAACACATCTACACACCACCAGTGACCGTCCTTTAAGGTGCCTCCCCACAACACCTCTACACACCATCAGTGACCGTCCTTTAAGGTGCCTCCTTTCTCACAACACCTCTACACACCGTCAGTGACCGTCCTTTAAGGTGCCTCCTTTCTCACAACACCTCTACACACCGTCAGTGACCGTCCTTTAAGGTGCCTCCTTTCTCACAACACATGTACATACACACCGTCAGTGACCGTCCTTTAAGATGCCTCCTTTCTCACAACACCTCTACACACCATCAATGACGTCAGTGACCGTCCTTTAAGGTGCCTCCCCACAACACCTCTACACACCATCAGTGACCGTCATTTAAGGTGCCTCCCCCACAACACCTCTACACACCATCAGTGACCGTCCTTTAAGGTGCCTCCTCACAACACCTCTACACACCACCAGTGACCGTCCTGTAAGGTGCCTCCCCACAACACCTCTACACACCATCAGTGACCGTTTTTTAAGGTGCCTCCCCAAAACACCTCTACACACCATTAGTGACCGTCCTTTAAGGTGCCTCCCCACAACACATCTACACATCATCAGTGACCGTCTTTAAGGTGCCTCCCCACAACACTTCTAAACACCATCAGTGACCGTCCTTTAAGGTGCCTCCCCACAACACCTCTCACACACCATCAGTGAACGTCCTTTAAGGTGCCTCCCCGCAACACCTCTAAACACCATCAGTAACCGTCCTTTGAGGTGCCTCCCCACAACACCTCTTAACACCATCAGTGAC
This sequence comes from Strongylocentrotus droebachiensis, assembly GCA_035222895.1. Taxonomy (NCBI): domain Eukaryota; kingdom Metazoa; phylum Echinodermata; class Echinoidea; order Camarodonta; family Strongylocentrotidae; genus Strongylocentrotus; species Strongylocentrotus droebachiensis. Next base: position 163,012 of record JAVYIG010001293.1, read on the forward strand.
CGTTTTTTAAGGTGCCTCCCCACAACACATCTACACACCGTCAGTGACCGTCCTTTGAGGTGCCTCCCCACAACACATTTACACACCGTCGGTGACCGTCCTTTAAGGTACCTCCCCACAACACTTCTACACACCGTCAGTGACCTTCTTTTGAGGTGCGTCCTTTCTCACAACACCTCTAAACACTATCAGTGACCGTCCTTTAAGGTGCCTCCTTTCTCACAACACCTCTACCCACCTAAGTGACCATCCTTTAAGGTGCCTCCCCCACAACCCATGTACATACACACTGTCAGTGACCGTCCTTCAAGGTGCCTCCTTTCTCATAAAGTCTCGTTGTACTCCGATACACCCTACTTTGAAATAACCATTAACTTTGAAATTAATTTCTATATTCATGCACAATTAATTATCATATCTGTGCATAGTTTTGAACTTTTAATGTCATTCATGTCGGTCTTAAAATTTGTCCGATATTCATCAACCGTTTTGGATCACTTTTTTATAATTTGTTTGTGCTTGTATTGAAAGAAAGTTTTTCTTTGACCTGACCAGACTTTGCCTTGGAAAGTAGGTGTTACCTTTGAGATATGTTGTCTGGTCTAGACAGTGCATGCGTACTTTCAACTTCAAAACAACGTTCTTGTCCAACTGCCAACATTTGTGTTATCATTGCCACAGCCCCCTAGAACATTTTAAAACAAATTATTTCATATTTGGGAACCTGGCGAGAGCAAACAAAACGACATTTGTGTGTTGGCTTCAAGGCCAGAAATATATGTTGCGATGAAAACTCCAACCCCCTGACTGACCCCAAAATAAGGTATGTCGGGGTGTGTCGTGCTACGTGCCCAGTGATGACACGCTGTGCAATGGCTCTCCCGGACTGATAGCTACGTTTCCTCAAGATTGTGTCGTGTCCTGATCACGTGGGTTTGCCTCGATCATCTTTCTAGAAGTCAATTCACTGTCATTCCTGGCGTACCATCTGCCTCTCCTCACCCAGGTGTAGTAAATGATAACTGAATGCTTTCGGTGTCTTAGAGTAGCTGAAGGCAGAGTAAGAGAAGAACATTGTAGGTGTCTTAAGCTTTTCCTAAGTTAATTTTGTACGTACTACCTTCCCTTTGTTTCAATGCCCCCGTGGGCAGGGGAGAGGTCGGACGCAGTTGCCAACATGACAAAAATCAAATAAAGGAAGATAAAAAATAATAAAGAGAGAGAGAGAGAGAGAGAGAGAAAAAAAAGGGGAAAGAAAGAAAGAAAAATAAAATTATCAAATTAGCATCAATATAGGTTGAGGAATATCGAATTGCGAGACAGCTTACTATTTGCCTTTAGCCTATCTTCATTCTACTGTTTTTCGATTTCTGTCTTTTAATCATCGATTTGACCCTTAATGTTGATGCATAATTCTTTATCAAGTATGTTCAAATTTTCAAATTGAATTACAGTGTTCTTGACAGTAAACAAAAGGGGGGCGAGACAACACATTGGTATTTCCACCCTGTTTCTGAATGGGAACCCCCCCCCCCCCATCTACTAGTGCCCACGGAGATCACAATACACGGACGATTCCTCCTAGATGTAGGTCGAAGAAACTCCAGAAGAAGGGGTGTCGTCTCTCCCAATGTTAGGCTTGCCGGGAGGTGAAGGCAAGCCCTCCAGTTGAGAAATCCATCGACTTTGAATAACCTCTATATTAATAAGTTCAAAACACACTCTTCAAGACCACGCACGCATGTGGCTTTTTTGTCAGTTCTTCTCTTTCTTTCTCCGTACTTCTCTCGGGGCTGCAGTTCATGTCCTTTCAGGCAACAGTCATATTATATCATTCAATCAACGATGGATCAGAAACGCTGCGAGATTATCAAAGTAAGACTCCGTTGTCTCAATTATACATATTAAAAGTTTCATTTTATTGCGTCATTTCCTAAGCTTATAAATCTTATACAATTATCTAGTGCATTCGTCAGTAATTGAATGAATGAATGAATGAATGGTGGTGGTGGTTAATACCTGACTGCTAAGAAAGCATAAATGCTTGTAAGTAAGCAACCAGAAGGCCGACGGCTTTAAGTCCTCTCCGAGGGACCTGGTAATGAGGATTAATGCCTTACCTAAGGGCACTAGCGCATCGCCTTGGTTTCGAACCCGGGTCACCGGATTACAAGACCACTGCTTTACCGACTGAGCTATCTCGCCTCCTACTAATTCAAAGCAAGATTTTCCAATTTACACTGTTCTTGTTCATTTCATTTTGTGTACGATGTCACACGAGGCATCAAGAGACCCCTATTACGTCGCTGACGCAGTCATATATCAGACATATAACATCTCGTGTGCAACGAGCCTAAGACTCTTACATTCATTGTACAGTAGACGAGAGGCCATTTTGATAGCGTCCTTATCTGCGATGACCAAGCCTATGAAGGAAATTAGTGCATGCGCCATCAACGCGTCAGCAATTCACCGCAACGTTTACACTTTAGATTTTGCATTCACCTTCTGTGCGATGTCAGTCTCACAGGGTGCGTCAGAGGACCATACCGCTCCCTGACGCAGTCAAGCATTTGCACTTGACGCCGTATATGCGTCAAAGCAGCTCATTTTTAGAAAGGAAGTTATTTTGTGATCGAGATGATGAAAATTTTCGAAGTGATTTTGCAAAGTAAGTCGGCAAGATGAACTATTCTTGTATTGTGACTACTTATGTTTATATTTTCTTTTGATACATTTTGGAAAGCTGTCAAATGTTTCTTTTCTAAGAACAGTACGTTTATGTGCTATTATCGGGACAATGTCTTGTATAATTTGTTGCGAAGGGGTCGGTATCTTCTTTAGAGAAATAAAACGACCCCAAAATATAAACGGAAAATCATTCCTACTCCATTTGGAGTTTGATGCCCATTCGCCTAGAGCGAGGATAATGATTTCAAAAAGTAATATTTGGAAGCACATGGGAACACTATCCATGCTTCATATTTGTTATATCAGAACGGAGCATTATATTGGTTGTTGTTGTTAATGGTATCATTATTATTATTATTATCATCATCAAAATTATTATAATCATCATCATCGTCATTTTAATTTTTACAATCATTAAATCATTTTTATGTTGGTGTGTTACCAGGGTCGCTTGTCGTTTTGGCTGGTCGTATCAACATTAACAGTCTGTATAGGGTCATCCATGGAATTCGGATATAACATCGGCGTCATCACGGGACCATCACCGGTAAGAAGCTCCATGCTTTTTATCACTTTAAGAATGTTTGATTTGATCCAGATTCCATTAGACTATTTACCAATTTCAAATAGTCTTTAAAGGTACTATGTCCCATTTGCAGGCCAAAAGAATGAAAAGGTTAAATTCCAGCGGCATTTGAAAGATAATATTAATTTGGAACTTCCCTTACAAAAAAGGGGGCTTGAAAATGTCTTTAAGTGGGAAAATAACGACTATTAGTTGTCAAATCGACTTAGGAGCTTGATTTTCAGACCATTGTACCGAATGGTCGTATGTTTTATGCTGCGCAAAGATTCAATCAGGTTAATTTGAGGTTGGCTGCAAAAGGGACATATTATCTTTAATACAAAGGTGTATTATATAACATGAATACATTTCTAATAAGAATGATATGTTTCTTTAATGTAAATGAGTGATATTTTGTTTAAATAATTGTTTTTGGTATTTGATACAGATGCTATGACCGTCGGGAGATTTGAGGTCATGCAAGTAATCTATAACATAAGAAAAGTATAAGTTGAATTTGTAAAATCAACATTATATGAAAAGGAAACGTACAGGCATTACGTTCCCATGATCTTCGTCATAAAAATAAAAATATTGTGATGATACAGGTGTACCAAATATATATTTAATAAACTGCAATATCGTTAATTTATTTGTATCGCCAATTTCAACTAAAATTACACTGCGAAACTTGTGTAAAGAATTAACATCCATGGTTTTAAGCGAAATCAACGAAATATGAAGAATCTGAAAAAGAATATGAATGAGAAATTCTTGTTCTTTTGTGTCATGTTTGCCTAATGACTTTTATACAAAATGATAAAATTCTCTTTGATGAAAAATGTGTGGAGTTTATTTTTATGTATCATATAGGCCTACTTTAAAAAGAAATATCTGTTTATATATGAGTAGAATCTATTCATATTTGATTTTTTTTTACGAGGAGCACTATCGAAAATCTAAACAACATGAATATATTCTATTTACATCTTTATCGATGTTTTTGACAATTTGAATTTTCGATATTTAGGTCGACTTGAATTCCGGTTAAACGAGTTTCGCGTTCCAAACTAGTGAAAAACCGTTCGATTAAAAGAATCCGTTGCAAAACTAAGGAAAAGAGACTTCACCAAATTCCCTTGACATAGGTTTCTTACTCGTAAAAGTTTCAAATCATTAAATTTTGCACTCGTCCTCTCAATTTCCAGTTCATCCAGAGTTTCATCAATGAAACCCTATTCGAGCGAACGGGCGTCGAACCCAGTGAAAACAGTCTAACGTGGCTTTGGGCAGCAACGGTTTCTATATATTGTGTCGGAGGAGGTTTAGGGGCTCTCTCTGGCGGCTACTGGGCCGAGAAGTTTGGCAGGTGTGTTGGTGTTAGCTTTGCTCGTACAGTGAAAAGTTGTAGTTAGTACATGACCTCTCAGCAAAGAGCAATCGTAAGCCCCCTCAAACAAATGACTTATAGTCTTGTGGAGGGAAATCCAAACTTGATTGCACATAACTTTGAATAAATCAAACTTTGATGAATTTAACATCACTATGAAATGTCACTTTGCTTCTATGTCAAACAAGTGATTAATTGAAATTCAAGGCTTGTATCATATTTGTTTTGGTTGTCGAGTGTGTATGCTATAAATAAATACTCTCGAATCCAAAAACTTAAAAAATTCAAAACCTGAAATCAAAAGCGGAATATAAATTTGTAAACAAAAATATTAGGAAATCCCCCCCCCCCCTACAACCCCCTCCCCCCACATACACATTGCAGCTAAACGCCAGATATATTTCTTTATTGTTGATATATTCAATGAAGTAGAACAAAAAGTCATACTTGGTAGATGAATAATATTAATAACGATAACAATCATCATGATTTCAATTGATATAGATGGCCATAGTCAAGAAATATAATTGAAACCAGACATTCGTTGGGTTATTAGTAAATTGACAGGCCTAATTTATTACATTTGTTATATGTTGAATAAAAAAACCGAAACAAAACAAAAGAAACAAATCAACTGGAAAAGCGCACGTACTACAAGCAATAATGCAATATATTTGGTAAAACCCTTGACAGATTGTTTTGATTTCCTCCTATCTCAATCTCAGAAACCGCGGTCTTTTGTATAATAATTTCATCTCTATTGTGGCGGCCATTTTGATGGGATGTTGTTACACTGCCAAGTCACCGGAGATGCTCATTGCTGGCCGTTTCGTCATTGGCTTCAGCGTCGGTAAGACTCTTCGAAAGAAATGTAAAAATATCTCAAAGAAATTGCTGATGGACATTGTAACAGCCGCCAGTATATTTTCGGGGGAGGGGCACAAATTTAGTACTTGAATATTGAAGCAAGAAAGACACGTAAACACAGAGAGATAAATAGAGAAATAGACGGAAGGTTTTTGCAGTTTGTATAAATATATTTTCAGAGAAGATGAAATAATACTAAATGAACAATTAATGTGTTTAAAGCATTTTGATGTAAAACAAACTGCAATATAATCATTTTTTTCGGTATGGAGGAAATTAGTGAAAATGTATTAAACAGGTAACTGTGATCAAGTAAACAAAGTAAGAAAGGGATTTCTAAAAAGAAAGAGGTCAAATGTACTCATCAGCTTCCTTTTATCGTGACAGGTATATCAATAACCATCGTACCCGTGTATCTGACTGAGATCTCGCCTTTTAACTTGAGGGGCGCCATCACCGTCACACATCAACTACTCATCACGATTGGAATTCTTATTGGACAGGTGATTATAACATGTCATGGCCAGAGAAAGGAAAGAAGAAAGAAAATAAAACAGATAGAAAGGAAGGAAAAAGTAAAGGAAGATAAAGAGAAAGGAAGGTTGAAAGAAATATAGAAACCGATAGCCAATGGTATAGTGCATGAAAGCGGAACCGGACAATTTGTTTCTCTTCCTGTTTCTAGATGTATTCCTTTACAACTTTGTATAGATGGTCGCTTTCTATTGTTTTGGCATATGAAGTGTAAAGTCTAAGCATCAACTGTTACTAAACAGCATTTAGAAAATCTGGGTTAGGTCCCAATTCCGCCATGGGCTATGCCAAATATACCCGGGAATTTGGCTGGAGGCCAACGATACATGATTCAATTGTCGTGTTTGTCATCTTTTGATTTTACCTGCTGGTAAATCACACCTGTCTAATGGGTTGTCCTTGGGATCCACTCAAATGTTGCCATTGTAAAAAAAAAACTTTAAAAAACATGAGTATTTCATTATATAATTTTGTTAAAATATCACAGGAGGAATGTCCTTCGCGTAAAACTAGATTTCTATCTTCACAAATGATATGAAAAAGTAAAAGAAACAGGTGTCCATCATTAAAGTCAGGAATGATTATCGAAGCCTTTATGTCAATCAGGGAGTGGCCGGTTAAAGGTATTTAGAATTTTTAGGATAGGTTCCGAAGTCCTAAATGCACGGAACATCAGACAATAAAGCTGATAGCCAATTTTATGACACGATACATTTTAATACTTTCTTTCTTTTTTAACTAACAATTGTACTTTTGTTGTGATTTAAAAAATGCTGAATGTAGTTTTGTCTGAGCATCTACCACGAGTCAACAGGGTCAGTTGGCCAACGTGGGTTGAACAGATCAATGCATGAGCAAATCTATCCATCCATCAATCAGTCAATCAATCAATCAATCAATCTAACATTCAATCAATCAACTAATCAATCAATGAATAAATCAATCACCATGCCAATCAATAGTTCATACAATCAATCTACCAATCAACTCATCATTCATTTCATTGATTTATCATTTAATAATTCAATCAATCATTCAATTAATCAAGCAGTCTATCAAGAAACGAATCAAGCAAACAACCGAACGACCAATAGATTAATCGACTAGTCAGTCGGCATTTAATCAAACAATCAATCAATTATCAACTGATACCACCCCCCCCCCTCACTCAGTGTTATTTAGGCTACGCATATGAGTGTTCCCAGCACCCCCCCCCCTCCCCCCCCCCCCCCTTTTTAGCATAAGTCCGGTGTATAAAGCCAATACGGGTAGACCTTTTTCTTTTGTTACGAGCCGGATATTTTGGGAACACGCATGCGGTCCCTCCGTTCCCGGAGTGGTGGTGGTGGGGGGGGGGGGGGGGGGGGGGGAGGCGGGAATATAACTCAATCCCAATCTGCTTTTGTATTCAGTGTTTAGGATTCTTCGCCTTCTACAACCCTTCGACATGGTCTGTGGTACTGGGCCTAAGCGGGGTAACAACTATCATTGAGTTCGTTATGCTGCCTTTCTGTCCCGAGAGTCCGAGATGGTTGCTCATCAGAAAAAACGACGAGGAAAAGGCTTTAAAAGGTAGAAAGTCTTGAATTATACTGGTAGCAAAGTTGAGAAATCTAAAACCACAACACCTCAAATTTATCCCAGTTTCTCTTCCGAGAAAGACAGCCTCTTCTTTTTTCTTCCATTCTTCATTTTCTTGTTTTGTACAATTATTGTTCAAATTAAAGATAAACTTGAGTTCTGGTTAAAAAAAAGAATATGAAATTTCACAGAATCAAACGAAATTTACACCGTATGTTCAAGATTACAAATAAATGTCACTTGCCAAACAATTTTGGTGGGAAATGTATACTGGCTGAGTAAAGAGCATAGAAAGATAAGGAAATCAAGGTAAGTAGCCCCGACACCATTTCTGTGGTCCCATATACATATTTCTGGGTACAGTGCTTGGTATTTTACCAAGACTGGGCTAAATTTATTATGATTTTGATGACTCCGAGAACCTTGCAGTACACACCAATACTTACATGCTACATGATTAACTTTTTCTGATCCATTCCGCACCTTTTCTTTCACAATGCAACCGCATGACCAGAACTCCACTTTATCTTTAAATTGAAAACAGTTGCTGTATTTTCAAAGTTAATATTCTATTTCCCATGAGCACGCTAATGATAATATCGTCCTTGTTTTCACGAAGTGACGGTAGTGAGGAAAATCGTAACGCAAAGTGAATGCAATTTTTTTTCACTACCGTCACTTCGTGAAAACAGCGACGATATGTCGCAGTGCTCATGACATGACTCTAGGGTATAACATTATAGGTCATGTATTTCCTTTACTGTATGAATTAATAAAATTTGAACACAATGTAACTTGTAAACGTTTGTATCTATTGATAACTACAAAAAAGGCATTGAGTCATATTAAATGTGATAAAGACCCAACATTTCCAGACAAGATTCGGATAAAAGCGACGTCGTTTTGAAATCGATTTTTTTTCTAATGTTGAGCTCCATTTTACTTTCTTATGCTGCACGGCAGGGACAGCTTATCAAATCAGTATTTCCCGTAGCACAAAAGATTTAATTCAAATTGCATTATTTTCTTTGGTTATCAGGCTTATGAATGCAGATTATTTGTCAGCTCCGCGACAGGAGCAAATTATGATATCAGTTAAACCCCGTGAACAAGTGGTGTTATTTCGACTGCGTTATTATCTGCGTTAATCAGGCTTGTCTAGCCAAACCAGCATTAGAACAAGACAATCTCCTTGTAGAATACCCTGTTGACTTATGTTCAGATCTTTTTTTTTCCTTAATCGCTTAGCACTTCGACAGCTCCGCGGGAGGGACAACGTCGGGGACGAGATTGAGGAGATGAGACGAGAGCACCAGAACGAAAGCAACATCGAGCGCATCGGCGTGTTCGATCTCCTATGCCTTCGTGATCGCTCATGGTTGCTCCCTCTTATCATCTGCATTGTCATACACACCGGTCAACAACTCTGTGGAATCAATGCTGTAAGTTTGTCAGAGGCGTCGCTGTGGAGAAAGGGTGGGGGGAGGGGGTGATGAAGACACTCGATTTAAATAGACATAAAATATGTACATTTCGTCCTTGTTTTCACGAAGTGACGGTAGTGAAGAAAATCGTAACGCAAAGTGAATGCAATTTTTTTTCACTACCGTCACTTCGTGAAAACAGCGACGATTTGGTCGGGAAATCTCGTCCGATATTCACCTCCAAATTCAAAGTGCAATAATTTGAACCTATTTTCCTTCTTCCAAATATTTATATTTCTTTGCCCTCCTCGATTTGGCTTGTTTTGTAATGTTTCATCTGATTTTTTTTTTTTTTTTTTTTTTTTTATAGATTTTTTTTTTTTTTTGGGGGGGGGAGGTCGCGTCTCTTTCTCTCCACAGTGCCACGTATTTGTTTGAATGCTACATATTTGAATAGTTGTTAACCTCTACTAGCGGAAACATATTCACATTTATACAATAGACTTACGGGTGCACCATGTGAGAGAGAGGGAGGATTGAGGAGTCCTGAAAAGGACTCTCGGTAATCTTCTTGAGGGTTTGTAGTCCTGACATTTGGATTTTCACTCGTAGATAAAATTACCAATTTGAATGCGGTGTTAAATTTTAATTAATCTTAACGTACATCTCTATCGCCCCTTTCTTACAGATTATCTTTTACTCTACTGAGCTTTATGAGGCAGCCGGGATGTCCGACAACGAGGTCGCTTATGCCACGGTAGGCTTCGGGGCACTCAATGTCTGTGTTACTGTCATCTCCGTGTTGGTTGTCGAGCGGGCTGGACGACGACCCCTTCTTCTCTACCCTTTCGGCATTATTGCTTTGTGGCTTATCGGTCTCACCATCTCTCTCGCTCTTCAGGTAAGAACATCTTGAAACCAGTAGAAAATTACCTGTTTCAGTATGCTTTTACTTGCGTGCTGCAAGCTTGAGGTCTGAAAAAGGCTTGCAGCATGCAAGTGAAAGCTTACCGAAAACAAAGTAAACTTCTACTCATTGTGAGAATTTTTTTTTTCTTTCAAGTTACATCATTTGATTTGATTTATTTGATTTGATTTATTGGTTTCTGCATCTTTTTTCTTTTTTTCATCATACATTTTCATGAACATAATATGGCTTGATACAATATTTCAAGTGTATATAATTCTATACAGATAATAAACGATATTAAACAAATATATTGAATTTAAACAAATATATTGAATGCATAATTAACATACATTAGATGCAGGAGGGCTACAGAAATAAGCAAAGTAGCTTGACGTGCCGGCAGCCCTCAACTTAGATACAACAATACAAATAAACATAAAAAAGAGTGACTTGCAGAGAAGAAAAGGAAAGAAGAGAGAAAGAGGTGGAGGAGGAGCGTTGGTAATAAAAAAATAAATCTCATACATCTGCTGATTGAATGCAGGTTCATTCATGAATGGAAAAAAAAAAAAAAAAAAAAAAAAAAAAAAAAAAAAAAAAAAAAAAAAAAAAAAAAAAAAAAAAAAAAAAAAAAAAAAAAAAAAAAAAAACGATGCTAGGTCATGGACGATTACACATCATTGTTGAATATACAGTCAATGTACACACGAACATGAATACAGTAGAATTACACACGACATGATCAATACTTAGACAATAACATAGTTTTAACTGCCTTCTTAAAAGAATACAATGTCCTAAGGTTTCTTATTACAATGGGCAGAGAGTTCCAGATGTCTGGGCCGGCGTGTCTAATGGATTTGAGAGCCAATGCGGTTTTTGGATTTCTTAAATGGAATTTTTCAGTTTGTCTTGTGGGGTAAGAGTGGATGGTTTTATTCAAATTAAATAATGGGGGAAAGTATGAAGGTAGTAGACCATTTTGTAAGCGAAACATGAAAAGTGCTATTTGTAGAAAATTTATATCATCAGCTTTTAGAGTTTTTAGTTTTGAAAACAAAGGATTGGTGTGGTCGCGATAGGAAGAATCAGTACATATACGCATGGCTTTCTTTTGTAACAGTAAAATGGCGTCAACGTTGCTTTTCGAATTTGCCCATATAATGTTACAATATGAAATATAAGGCAGTATCAATGAATTATATAGCATAAACAAGATATTTGAAGGGACATAATATTTCAATTTACAGAGAATACCAATATTACGTGAAATAGTTTTAGAAATATATTGCACATGATTATTCCATCTCAGATTTTCATTGATAAAAACACCAAGGAATTTCGTACTATCCTTTTTTTCCAATAATTCACCATCCAAAGTAATTTCAATGTCAGGAATATCGGTATTCTTTCTGTTCTGAAAGTAAATATAGTTTGTTTTCTTTAAATTAAGAGACAGTTTATTACTTCTAAACCATTTTGATAATTTTGGTAATTCAGCGTTAATATTTCTTAAAAGGATCTGAAAATCTGAATTGGAACAAAATGCATTGGTGTCATCAGCGAATAAAATATACTGTAGTGCATTTGATGAATTATAAATATCATTTACATATATCAGAAATAACAAAGGGCCGAGGATTGACCCTTGTGGCACTCCACACGTTATAGATACTAATTCTGATTCATTTGAATCATAACATACATATTGTTTTCTATTTGTTAAATAATTTTTAAACCATTGTATAGCAACACCCCTCAATCCATAGTATTCCAATTTACGTATAAGTATTGTATGGTCAAGAGTGTCAAATGCCTTGCTCAGATCCATGAATACTCCAATAACATGCTTATGATCAGCTAAGGCATTTGACACTCTATCAAATAATTGTAACAAAGCTAACTCCGTTGAATGAAATTTTCTAAAACCATATTGATTTTCATACAACAGTTCATTTTTTGTTAGAAAATCATACAGTCTATTATAAGTCAGTCTTTCCAAGACTTTAGAAATACTTGGTAAGATAGAAACAGGTCGGTAATTTGAAACTAGAGAAGAGTCGTCTTTTTTGTATATTGGAATTACTTTTGCTATTTTCAGAGAGTCCGGAAATACTCCCGTTGTAAGTGATAAATTACAAATGTGTACTAGAGGCGTTACAATACTTCCTGCTATTTGTTTTAAAAAGTGCGTACTCATGTCATCATGACTACAAGAATAACTAATTTTCAATGAATTGACAATATTCAAAATTTCAACACAGTTTGTAGGCATAAAGAAAAACGATTTATCACATGGATTTGAAAGGAATTGTAAATAATCTGAACCATTGGAATTTATTTTCGATGCCTGAATAGGGCCTACATTTACGAAATACTTATTAAAACAATCTGCTATATCTTTAGAGTCTGAAATTGTCTGACCATCATTGTTAATATTAATTTTGGACTTGGTCTTTTGCTTTCGAAGAGTTTCTTTTATGACTTTCCAGGTAGATGCCATATTGCCGTTAGCATTTTCAAATTCTTTTACATAGTACATTTTACGAGATACTCTAATTATTGTTGTTAATTTATTCCTATAACATTTATATTCGTATTTATTCTCGTTACTTGGGTCACGGAGACTACGTTTGTACAATATATTTCGTTTCTTAATTGAACGAAAAATTCCTTTCGTTATCCATGGATTTTGTGGTTTTCTTTTATTTTTATTTTGTTTAGTCTTTGGAATACATCTATCAAAGTGGGCTGAAAATATATTCCAAAATAGTCCATATGCAGTATCAGTTTCATTACAAGATAGTACATCATTCCATGTTTCCATCATTAAATCGTTATTTAAACATAATATATTTTCTGCTTTAAATTTACGAGACATTGATATTTCCTTTTGTTTTGTACGAGACATGAGATCATTATTACAAATAAGAAATATAGGAATGTGATCAGATATTTCACTGTAAACTAGACCAGCATTCATATGTTCAGTAACAACATTCGTAAAAATATTATCTATTAAAGTTGATGTGTTCTGCGTAATTCTTGTAGGTTTATCAATGGCTCCAATGAAAGAATTCGCTTGTAACATATTCACAAAAGTATTATAATAATTATTATCCGAGTTCAACAGGTCTATATTAAAATCACCCATCAAGTATACATCTTTATTTTCATGATTTATCCGTTCTAATAAAATGTTTAAATCTTCCAAAAATATATCAACGCTCGTATTTGGAGGCCGATAGACCGTACAAACAATAACATTTTTTGTATTATGCAAGTTAATTTCTACACTTTTTGAGTCAATGAAATTACTGTTGAAGGTAAGATCTGGTCTTATTTTATACGACAACAAATTAGATATATACATCGCAACTCCACCACCTCTACCAGATTGTCTATCAGAACGTATAAGTGAATAATCATTGATATTATATATAGGTGGTGAGTTGTCCCTCAACCAAGTTTCCGTAACACCTATTACAGAAAAGTGTATAGTAAGAGAAGACAAAAGAAGGTTTAAATATTCATGGTTTTTGGCAAGACTACGAGCATTGGTATGAAATAGGCTGAATGACTGTTTATGATTCATAAACTTTGAATTAAATTCATGAGGAAGGTAATATTTACAAGCTATGGCATCGTGTATACTTGGGTTTATCTCTTCATCATCAACCATCGTTATATAATATTGTACCTATGTCGTCCATGACCTGACACATATCATGCAATAGTGAGATTATTATTACCAACAAAGGAGAGGATAGAAAAAGAAAGATGCAAGTCAAAGAGGGTGTACCAGGTGAGGTACATGGGTACATTATAATACAATTTATAAGTGAAATAACAGTATGTCACATATCAACTCTCCGTATTAATATAAACACATTATATATGGTCTAATTCTTATCAGACATCATCATTATTATTTACATAATTTACGTCAAGAGTAAATAGAGTGATAAATAGAGTGATAAAGGAGAGAGAAGATGAAAAATGCACAGAAAGCAAGAAGAAAGTCATCATTACATAGCATTCAAGTGTGTAAAATACATACAAAAAAAAAAAAAAAAAAAAAAAAACATGCATTCATTCCACAGTCTTACTTGGCGTTACTGGTTGGCTTGAAGATGTAGGGGACTCCAGCTTGGTTTCGCCATTTACCACCGGAGAAATGGAGTTTCACGTTGTTCCTATACAGTTCCTGAACAGATGTATTCCATTTTCTCTTCTCGATGAGATCTTCGTAGGTGAGGTCGTCAGTCATATAATAGTTTTCATCCGCTAACTTCTCACGCTGGTTCCTCATGAGATCGATTTTCTGACGATACGAGAGGGTTTTGAGCAAGATGTGCCTTGGGCGACCTTGTGATGACTTCCCGTCTCGATGCGCTCTTTCAACCTTGATGTCGAGCCCGAACTTGACCTGCGCGATGTTTTCCACGAGAGCTACGCAGTCCTCTTTGCCGGTGGTAGGCTCCGGGATTCCAACGATGCGTACGTTGTTCCGCCTGGAGAATCGCTCGCTCTTGTTGATTGCTGAGGTTTGCTTCGTTGTTTCCAGTCGCAACGCTTGAACTTCCTTTTCAAGCTTACTCATTCTCTTTTCCAGCTGTCTATTCTTCTCCTCAACCTCCGTCACTCTTTGACTTTCAAATTCTATTGCCGATCCTAGCTTTGTCTCGACCAGCATGATGTTTTCGACGAGAGATTCCACTGCTTTCTCTATCATACGTTCAAAGTTCTTTGTTGCCTCTTTGAAGTATCGTGCAATTCCTGCTGCTGTAGTTACGTCATCCTCTTTGTCATGAAGATCGCCCGGAATGTCACCAGGCGGCAGGTAGCTGATGGGTGTACCCACTGTCGATTGGCCTGCAGCTGCAGAGGCGGTCTTTGGACGAGTACTGGGCCCTGGAGTGTTGGCGGGTTGGGTCGCACCAGTCCGTTGAGCTTTGCCTTGCGGGGAAGCCTCAGAAGATGGAGAGTTGACATCGTATGGTTTTGGCTTCAAATTCCCCTTTCCGTCTTCTTTAACCTTCCGTGGTAGCGTCGTTCTTCCAGCTTCTTTCATAATGGTGACTTGGGATGATCAAAATCGCGCAATAAACAGATATTTCCAATAGATATTTCCAAAAGATCGGGAGAGTTGACAGTTCACTGTGTTATTCGTTCGCCATCATTAAGCCATGTTCATCAATCAGGTAAACCTCTGTTTAAATGGTTTAATGAGTTCACCGGGTCTATCAAAAGTTAACAAAATCCAACCCTTTAATCTGTCCCAATCATTCAAGCATTTAACAAACCGATCAACCAATCAATTGTTTATTATATTTAACACTCCATCATGCTCCGGCAACAATTTGTTCCGCAGTCAATATCCTAGTCTTGCCGAAGTCCGCACTTTAACTCCGGACTATACAGTGCGTCCCAGAAAAACGAAACCCAAAATTATCGACTTAAAAAAAAAAAAATCATAATTTAATCACAATTATAATTAATAAATGACCCATATTCGTAAAGCTTAGATCCTCCTCTTTCATTTGATGCAACTCATATGATGCATATTTCACGCATACGTGATGATCAATTTGAAGAAAGGGTACCAAACAGTCATTTGGCGGACGGTATCTGATTTCCAAAGGGAAAATCACATTTCTAGAAAGTTTATTTTCTGCCCTTTCATATGACACCTATATCAGGAAAAATGAGCTATGAATAACAAAGTTTGTTTAAAGAAGTGCTTGTATTTCCATAATTTTGATATTAAACGAATTCGTATTTGAACATAGATGCCTGCCGTAGAGTTGACAAAAGACTTAACTCCGTTTTGTTGACATTCAGCCATGCATAAAGTTGTTCGTCTATTTTTCGTAATGTAACCGCTTAAAGGTATTAAATGTCCCATTTCATCCAACATCAAATTCTGTAGAACTTTGCACCTGGGGCATGACTCTGTCACGTATGTCCTATCCAGGGGGTTGTAATGAATGGAGATCCTGTCCAAGAAGCCCCTTAGAAGTCATCCGTGGCACCGTGCGTCTTTTGTTTCCCCTACCGTAATCCCCTTAATCCCCCCCCCCCCAGAGACCACACAGCTCCCTGGTAGTACTAAGCCCTCCCTTTCCACCCACAGCCTAGCCCAGCGAGCAAGGCGGTTTATGGATGGAAGGCCCGTACTTGGGGTGAAAAGTGGTGATGAATTGACAACTTCTTACCCTCATCCAACAAACGCGCCAACATATAAAACAATTTAATTTAGGTCATTTGGGGGATAAACCTTTGGACTACCTTCCTAGCTATGTACACATTTCGGAAATTTTCGGAAAAGTAAATAATTAGATGAACAAAATCATGAGGATGGGAACCTTACATTCGCTCTAACTCACGATTTCCATGGTCGATTTCGCTGGTTCAAATAGTTATGTCTTCATTAGAAAAAAGCATTTGATAGCCAATAGAAAATTGCATTGGTCATATGCTGTGAATTCTGTATTTTATATGTTATAGCTTAATACATCTTCAATGAACATGACCTATTTTACGTGTCGGTTATAATACGCTTAACCAGCCGGCCCGTGTATTGTTCGTATTAATAAATTAATCAATTGACGGTCACCGTATTTTTTTTAAGTGGAGCTGAATTTAGTCTGAAATTACCTTCATAGCAATTTTAGGTCCTAAAAGGGAACTAGAAATGTCCTAAATGAGAATAAGAGCAATGACAATGCACTGTGAAGGCATTTGCCGTCTGAAGAAAGAACTCAACTATCCCTTTAAGTGCCTCGATACGAATTATTTCATTCAACCGTAAAGGGCCTATCTCACTGAGCGGCGAATGCTTGCGAACGTAGCGAATTTGGGGTTTCGCCAGAGTTTGTAAAATGTTGTAAAAGGTTGCAAGAAAGATCGCAAACAGTTTTCTTTGTTGTAAACAGTTTTTCTTGTCGCAAACAAATTTTGAACATGTTCAAAATTTCTTTGCGAATTTATTTTTCCGCAAACGTTTGCAAACAGTTGTAAGCGTTTGCAAAACAGTTGCAAGCGTTTGCAAAACAGTCGTAAGCCTTTGCAAACGGTTGTTAAATGGTTTTGCTCTTTGTTTTTCGTCAGTTCTCTGTGTTTCGCCAAAGCTAGCGACCACGTTACCATATGGTTTCTTTATAAAAATCGACCCATTGAGTACCAGTAGTTAGCAAAAGGTCTTAAACGTTCACAAATAGTGGCAAAGGATTGGCAAATAGTTGCTAATCTTCGCAAAAGTTGTCGCTAACATTTGTTTACAGTCGCTAATAGTCGCCAACTGCCTTTCGCAAACACTTTCGGAGACATTCGCTCAAATGTTGCTAATTGTCGCTAAACGTCACTTAATGTCGCTGATTTTCGCCAACATTCGTCAGAAAAGTTGGCGAATCCAAATTCGCAACGTTCGCAAGCATTCGCTGCTCAGTGAGATAGGCCCTTTAGCAAAAGGTCTCAAACGTTCACAAATAGTGGCAAAGGATTGGCAAATAGTTGCTAATCTTCGCAAAAGTTGTCGCTAACATTTGTTTACAGTCGCTAATAGTTGCCAACTGCCTTTCGCAAACACTTTCGGAGACATTCGCTCAAATGTTGCTAATTGTCGCTAAACGTCACTTAATGTCGCTGATTTTCGCCAACATTCGTCAGAAAAGTTGGCGAATCCAAATTCGCAACGTTTGCAAGCATTCGCTGCTCAGTGAGATAGGCCCTTTAGCAAAAGGTCTCAAACGTTCACAAATAGTGGCAAAGGATTGGCAAATGGTTGCTAAAGTTCGCAAAAACTGTCGCTAACATTTGCTTACAGTCGCTAATAGTCGCCAACTGCCTTTCGCAAACACTTTCGGAGACATTCGCTCAAATGTTGCTAATTGTCGCTAAACGTCACTTAATGTCGCTGATTTTCGCCAACATTCGTCAGAAAAGTTGGCGAATCCAAATTCGCAACGTTCGCAAGCATTCGCCGCTCAGTGAGATAGGCCCTTTACGAAAAATTGTATTTAAATAGCTAAAATACAAATTGTTTAACAAACTATGTGGTGTTAGGTAGGGCAAGCCATAATGTTTTTCATATCTAGCAACAATCAATGTATGCAATTTGAATTCTGTCTATTGAGTTACATTTATTAAAAACAGATGAATGATAAAATTCGTATCGAGGCGCTTCACACAGGCATATGCATACATTTGGTTACATTGCAAAAATTGCCTTTTGTGAATCACCATCAGCCTGCCGATTAACAATCAATCAGTTATCCCCCCCCCCCCCATGAACGGAGGGATACCATGCGTGTTCCCAAACTCTCCGGCTCGTAACAAAAGAAAAAGGTCTACCCGTATTGACTTTACACACCAGACTTTTGCTGAAAGGGGGGGGGTGCTGAAAAAGGCTTGTATAACAAAAGAAAAAGGTCGACCCGTATTGAATTTACACACCGGACTTTTGCTGAAAAGGGGGTTCGCTGGGAACACGCATATGCGTACCCTAAATAACAATAAGTGGGGGGGGGGGTATTTTTTACTATATATTAATCTTTCTGATAATCAACTAATCAGCCAGTTCACCTCTCATTATACATGTATTTGCAACCAGGCGCAGCATGACTGGCTAAAGTGGGTAAGCTTGGTCTTCGTCTACCTGTACATCATCTTTTTCGCCATCGGCCCCGCCCCTCTGCCTTACCTAGTATCAGCTGAACTCTGGTCTCAAGGGCCACGCCCTTCTGCTGTCAGTGTCTCGATACAGGTGAACTGGTGGACCAACTTCATCGTCCAGCTTACTTTCCCTCCAATACAGGTAGGTGAGACTTACGTATTGGTGGTTATGATGATGATGATGATTAGAGATGGTGATAATGATGATGATATGATGATGATAGAGATGATGATGATGATATGATGATGATGATTATGATTATAGGTGGTGATGATGATGATTAGAGATGGTGATGATGATGATAGAGATGATATGATGATAGAGATGATGATAATGATGATGATGATGATATGATAATGATATAATGATGATAGAGATGATGATGATGATGATGATGATATGATGATAGAGATGATGATGATGATGATGATGATGATGATGATGATGATGATAATGATAATGATGATGATGATTAGAGATGATGATGATTATGATAAAGATGATGATTATAATGATGATGATGATGATGACGAAGCTATACATAAGAATATAGAGAACTTTGAGGGGAAAAAGAAACAGAGGAGGAGGGGGAGGACAAGAAAGAAGATGAAGATGATGGATGATTAGATAATACCAAAAAATTATGATGATAATTATGATGATGATTCAGGTGGTGATGACGATAATGATGATTAAGAAATGGTGCCAACGATTATGATAATTAGGAAGATAACGTTAAGATGACAATGGAAATGGTGATGATAACGATGATAATAAGGATAGCGGAAATGTGTCGTTCAATCTAATAATGATGATACTATCACAATATTGATATAAAATTATAAAATCGATGATACCGATTAAAGACCATATCCGTTTAAAATACAACTTCATATTGTCCCTTTCAGTATTGCACAAAAGCAGATTTAAACCTTATTTTCGGCACCCCTCCAAATACGGGTCATGAGGGCTCAAATTTGCCGCAGTTACAGTGACGACAAAACATATGGACCCGATCGTCTAACGTGGTGCAATCAGCAATTAAAGTCATTGTGAATATGCGTAGTTGACATAAGACGTTTTCATCAAGTCGATAGTTTATTTTTAGGTCGACACGATCTCAGAGAGCTGTTACTCCTCTCTCTAACAGACACTCACATAACAATTGATAGTATTGTAATCTATGGCCCATAATTGGCTTTCCGTTGATACATAATTCATATACTTCATTTCTAATTAGGACAGGGTCTTCAATGCGCTCTAGTTCTTTTTGAACGGCACTCACGTCGTTTTATCCGTCCTTTCCATTCATCAAAGTCCTTTGACAAATGCCATATAATCGCGGCTTATTACAATCGTGTAAATGTTGTTGTTGAGTATTTTTGTTGTGGTCGATGTAATTTAAAACGCTGATTTTATGTCATAACTCTTTATTTGTATCTTTGACTGTTTACAGGGAGCCATAGGTGAGTATATCTTCCTCATCTACACAGTCTGCGCGATCGCTACAACTATCTTCATCTACTTCTACGTGCCTGAGACCAAGAACCGAAGCTTTGACGAGATCGCGTCGTCCTTCCGCAAAAATCGGGACGGCAATGGCAATATGGGGTTGGAGAACCGTCAGTAGTGAGTTTTTGAGAATCATCTTCAGCTCACACTGATAATAAATCACCAACCAACAAAATAAATGAATGCTGCTAGTTTGTTGTGTATATACATATAGAAATATTTTGGTTAATGATCATGATAATGATGATGATATACGTTGTATCAACATGTGCTTTTCACAATCACGTGTACAATAAAAATGATTATTGTGTACAGGTAGCTAAGATTTGACGTTTTATAACATGATTACGGTGAGTGTGTATGAGTGTGTGAAAATAACCGGGGTCTTCCTCCGGGAGGCGGACTATTAAAGCCAAAGTTAATGTTGCAGTTTGGACCGGTCTGTTGTTGCCTAGAGAGTCAGTTTTTAAGAGTTTAGGAATCGAAGAGTTTACCACTCGAAGAGTGTATACGTGTGGCGAAGCAAGGGCGGATCCAGCCGGCGGCGAGGATGGCCTGGGGGCTCAAGAGGGGGCCTTATTCGTTAGAAAATATTTAGCGGGGACTCAGCCGGCCGGCCGAATAAGGGAGGGGGGGGGGGGTTGGAGCCCTTTTTATTTTCTCAACACCCCCCCCCCCCCTTTGAGCAAACAATAAAGAATAAAATAATTTACACAAAAATTCCCTGGGGGGGGGGGCGTTTTCTTCACTTTATAGGTAAAATTAACGTCACCATCTTTTTTTTTCAACATATTTTTTTTTACCAGGGGGGAGGGGGGCAGGCTCCTGCCATCCTGGCTCCTTCCCTATGGCGAAGAATCTGTCCCTTCGTGGATTTGGTTCTGTCACAAAATACACCGGGTGAATTTTGGTCATTTATTGGTCTGTTAAAATGACTAATATAATTTCCCTTCGAGTTTTTGTGCTTGTCGCTGTAATCATTATCAACGTTAATATCATTATTGTTAACGTATTTGCAAATTTCATTTAGCAATGAATGGCTTTTCGGTTGCTTTGCACTGAAAGAAATAATGTTGTACACTTTGTTGATTTAATAATAAAACCCGTCTTTTATGAATATAACTGCCGTATCTATACTGATATCAAACGTTTATAAAACCAGGGTGTATTTTAGAAGCTAGGTAGGCAAGATTCCACAGACCTTAAAAAAAAAACAGCCGTGAGGGGGTATTTCACTGAGCGGCGAACGTAGCGAATTTAGGGTTTCGCCAGGGTTCGTAAAAGGTTGCAAAAGGTTGCAAGAAAGTTCGCAAACAGTTTTCAATGTCGCACACGGTTTTTTGTCGCAAAGAAATTTTGTTCATAATTTCTTTGCGCATTTATTTTTCCGCAAACAGTTGTAAGCATTTGCAAAACTGCCGTAAGCCTTTACAAAAGGTTGTAAGACGGTGTCGCTGTTTGTTATCGCCAGTTATCTTTTATTCGCCAATGCTGGCGACTACGTTACCATATGTTTTTTTTTTAATTGACCCATTGAGTACCAGGAGTTAGCAAAAGGTCTCCAACGTTCACAAATAGTGGCAAAGGATTGGCGAATAGTTGCTAATCTTCGCAAAAACTGTCGCTAACATTTGCTTACAGTCGCTAATAGTCACCAACTGCCAACCGCCAACTGCCTTTCGCAAACTTGTTAATTGTCGCTAAAGGGCCTATCTCACTGAGCGGCGAATGCTTGCGAACGTTGCGAATTTGAATTCGCCAACTTTTCTGACGAATGTTGGCGAAAATCAGCGACATTAAGTGACGTTTAGCGACAATTAGCAACATTTGAGCGAATGTCTCCGAAAGTGTTTGCGAAAGGCAGTTGGTGACTATTAGCGACTGTAAGCAAATGTTAGCGACAGTTTTTGCGAAGATTAGCAACCATTTGCCAATCCATTGCCACTATTTGTGAACGTTTGAGACCTTTTGCTAACTACTGGTATTCAATGGGTCAATTTTATAAAGGAACCATATGGTAACGTGGTCGCTAGCTTTGGCGAAACACAGAGAACTGACGAAAACAAAGAGCAAAACCATTTAACAACCGTTTGCAAAGGCTTACGACTGTTTTGCAAACGCTTGCAACTGTTTTGCAAACGCTTACAACTGTTTGCAAACGTTTGCGGAAAAATAAATTCGCAAAGAAATTTTGAACATGTTCAAAATTTCTTTGCGACAAGAAAAACTGTTTACAACAAACAAAACTGTTTGCGATCTTTCTTGCAACCTTTTACAACATTTTACAAACTCTGGCGAAACCCCAAATTCGCTTCGTTCGCAAGCATTCGCCGCTCAGTGAGATAGGCCCTTTAACGTCACTAAAAGTCGCTGATTTTCAGCAACATTCGTCAGAAAAGTTGGCGAATCCATATTCACAACGTTCGTAAGCATTCGCCGCTCAGTGAGATACAATCTTAAGGCAATTTTAGTAGCCATATTTGTCACCTATTAATACGAACTTTACAATATCATATTATGTAATCCGAACATCTTGACTTCAGGCAATACCATAGGGTATTGACATTGACCTTGAATACATTTCCTGGAAGTCTTTGCGACTGTGGTTATTTTTAAAAGAAAAATAAATAAAACGAATAACAAGAAGAGAATATGGCAGAAAATATTTTACGTTTTGGGAGGGACTAGTTATGAGTCTACATAACATAGAGACCATAATAGATGGTTAAAAATGCTTTCGAAAACCTAATATATTTTAAATAGCCTTCTCCATTTACTATTGAAATACAACGAAATCAAAATAATTTTGTCCTGGTTTTGGTATGAATTACAAGAGGGTATTGAAATTGCCCCTGTCCTGATTCCTCTTAAGCCTTTGTGATCCTGTTTTTAAAGGCATCATTCGTCGTGCGTAAATGTTCCACAGCGTACCTTGTCAATATATCATTTGTGTGTTCTTCCTATGCTATTTCAGTTTAAAGAATATTTCTTGATAATTTGTTTGCGTTTTGCCTGTGTACTTGTCATACTTTCACTTGAAGTTTTGAATAAAGCTATGAATCTACCATATGCCTGCATTATTATTAGTAATGCTACGTTTACACTATGTTCCCGGCGGCCACGGCAGCCCCGTTTGCCCGAAACGTAGTGCGCCGTGGGATTTAGACCATTTTTATCTCTGGATTCAAGTTTTGTTACGTCTTGCCAAGTTTTCTCACGGTCTACCACGGTATCCGTGACGGGCCGTGGGGGGAAGGGGATGCTGAGTCCCGGAGGCTCCAAGGCGCACTACGGTTCGGCCCGCGTTCTACCACGGATGCCAGAACGTTCCCTCCCGGTCCGTCACGTTCTGATGGGGTCCCTCACGTTTCCCACGTTCTGATCAAGGTCTGACACGTTTTTCACGTTTCGTCAAGGCTTTGTACGGATGAAACGTGGACGCCGGGCAGCTTTGGAGCACGTTTGTGCCGGCGGTATAAAAAGAAGGTCTCCGAAGCAATAGCAATCATGGTATCCTGAGACCTCGCGTTGTGTCAGACCGTAGTAGAACGCAACGCGCCGTAGCATGCCGGGCACTTAAACCGTCCCACTACGGACCACCCCCAAGTTTTGTTACGGCCTATTACGGACTGTCACGTTTTGTTACGTTCACCCCGGTTTATTACGGCCTACTAGGTTTCTCATCCGCACCGTGACTGCCGTGGCAAATTTTTTGACAGTTTAAAAATCTGACACGGTATCCACGGCAATCACGGCCTGTCACGTTTGCCCATACGGTCCCCCGCGTTGTGTCACGTCAATCCCGTTTCGTCCACGGTGGCCTGAAACGTGGTTGCCGTGGCCGCCGGGAACATAGTGTAAACGTAGCATAAGAGTGTAATAATTATATTGCTTCATTTGTAAAGCTTTTGAGCTGTTAACCCAGGGTATCTGCGGTTTCACCCTCCAATTTGATGACTTAAGAGAGAGAGAGAGAGAGAGAGAGAGAAAGAGGCCTGTTGGGAGGTTAATGAGTAGTTCAGCAAACATGAGAGAAAGGGAGAGAGAGAGAGAGATAGAGGGGGACAGAAAGAGAGAGAGAGAGTAAGGGAGAGAGAGAGAGAGTAAGGGAGAAAAAGAGAGAGAGAGAAAGAGAGAGCGGGAGTGGCAGACAGTCAAGGTGAGAGGAAGATCGTGAAAGGAAGTAAGAGATACAGACATGTGGATGATGTAAATACCTGACATTTATCATTACAGCTGTCATTTCGATTGACGTCTTATTTAACATTCGTCTTGGTAATAGTATTCTGCACGGTAAAAGGAATTGACAATGTGACTTTAAAATCAAAGCCCCTGTTTTTAGTGATCATTTTGAGACTTGACTATATTTGTGATAAAGTATCCGAACCGTTAATAAGTGTGGTAAGAAACCATCTAACAACACACCTGAAAACACAACTCCCTCACAAGCCCACAACCCTCGCCCACACTCGTACGCCTACACATTATGCAAGACTCAAGTAGGTATTTTTAAGCTACATTTTTATTCATTACTTGCGTGCAAACAAGAAAGAGACGAGATCAACTAAATGCCCTATAATTGCGCATTGTATTAAACTCCAGGTATCATTTCCAATATTGTATTTCACAAACAAGTTGTTGAAATAATTTGTTTATTTTGAGGGAAGTACAGCAATAAACGAATTTGTATGATAGCAATTACAATAATAATAATGATCCTATTTGGGTTCAAGGCAGGTTTGTGCAATAAAGCATGGACTACAAAATGCAAGTAACACTAATAATGGATCTACAGCGTATCTTTAGGAGAAAACCTATCGACATTTATATTAAGAACTTATAAAATAAGAATGTAAGATAATTCATGAAAAGTGAGTTAAAGACTTTATTAATATATCAGTGGTGTTGGTTGGTAATGCTGATTAACTAACTTACTGCATTAACTTAAATCTAGTCTGATTAATTAAACAAACAAAACACAAAAATGGAAATTCATTATTACCCCTACCCTAGCCTACTAATCATATGAGATTTGATAATCAAATTAAGTCCTGGCAATACGGATACAAACAGTGTAATTGCACGATGCACTAGAATAATTATAAACACACTTTCATTATTTACATGCGAAATGAACCTTAAACATACCGCGTATAATATTTCTTGAAAAACAGTTCAATCAGATAAAGTAAATGCACAAATATATACATTAGTCTATTAGATGTTAGGCAAAATTCACCTACATGTATATTGGGTCGAAAGGGAACATGCATGTTAGTTGTATTACCTTAAGTTTTTTTATTCTTAAACTTGCATTAATCTTACCCAATTTGGGAAATATTACACAAAACAAAACCACCGTGTAATGTTTTACTAAACAAACATGCATGTTCCTTTAATACCAAATAATGGATGTAGTTTTTACCCAATTGATTTACGACTGCAAAGCATTTTATTAGAAAATGAACGTATTATCGCTAATAAAAAAATTATGTATGTCACCTGAAAGCGTAATTCATATGCTTTCCATTGAGACGATGCGTGGATGAACTTAACATTTCGTGCATCAGTTTTACCGGCTTTCATTTAAAGCACATTGAGCTTTTCAATTCTTCCTGGCTAGAAGTGAAAACCATCGATTCTCATCATGGTAAATTTAAAAAAAAAACGTTATATACGTTGTAGAATGGGAGGCCCTTGCTTTTCCGAAGGTCCCTAATTCCGAAAACACGAATTTCACATACCATGGGATCATCATTCCGAAAAGTGACATAGGCAATGTTTTGTAATTCCGAAAATAAAAAAGGGATCATAGTTGCGAAAATGACATAGAGTTTATCTTTCCGAAGGTTCGTGATTCTAAATATGATACATTGTTCTTTGTCATTTTTGGAATATGAATTTCCGGAAATCTTGTGCCTTTCTCTTTACCATGTTTACAAAATTGAACCGCATCTAATATTCGGGATTACGAACCCTATTTCACTTTTTCGGAATTATAACGCTCATTTACAATTTTGGAATTATGAACTATGTTCCCCTTTTTGGGAATTATGAATCGTGTTTTTTTTCTCGGAAATACGGGCCTTCTGTATTATGAACCTGCTGATAAACGAACCTTCGGGCCTGGAACAATGAACCTTCAGAACTATGAAACTCAAGGCCCTTTTACACTTTCACGGATCGCATCACGGATCATCCCGGATCGTCGCTCCGGGATCATCCGTGTTATCTCCGGCATTACCGTGTATACACCGGGGAGGCATCCGGGGTGATCCTTGGCGTACCTGCATATCCGGGGAAAAAATTAAGCTTGCTTAATTTTTCATCCCGGAGTTCACGGATGAAAAACAATCAGTCCTCTTCCCTGTAGGCACCGTGTACCTCCGTGTACCTCCGTGTAGCCGCCGAATACATCCGGGACAGTCCGTGTAGACACCGGGAGGTCCGTATTAACACCGGTTTCATCCGGGTTTGAAATTCCGAATATTTTGCCGAGAAGGTTAATGATCAAATGAGCCCCTACAAGCTCAAGTCACCCGTCAACATTCCGGAGATATCCCAATAGACAACGTACACCTCCGTGTAAGGACCGTAAAAGTACCCAGTGGCCTCCGTGCTCTTCCTTGAAATCCGTGTTAGCTCCGTATGCGTTTCCGGCGTGGTCCGCGTTACTACCTTGTCTGTCCGTGGAGACACCGTACTTGCCCGTGTATAC
The DNA here is from genome assembly GCA_035222895.1 of Strongylocentrotus droebachiensis. Classification (NCBI taxonomy): domain Eukaryota; kingdom Metazoa; phylum Echinodermata; class Echinoidea; order Camarodonta; family Strongylocentrotidae; genus Strongylocentrotus; species Strongylocentrotus droebachiensis. The sequence continues at coordinate 189,881 of JAVYIG010001293.1, forward strand.
ACCCAGTTCGGAACGTATCCACACCGGCATCGAGAAGAAATCGTGGTGTCGCACGCCGGAACACCCCGGATTAAGATCCGGGATGATCCGTGATGCGATCCGTGAAAGTGTAAAAGGGCCTTTAGAGAAAACGACATGAAAGCGGTATTGGGCTAGTCCAAACTATTTTGTCCCGAAGGCATCTCAGATTTGAACATATTTGATAATTGTATTGAGTTTATAGCCGTACCAGAGCTTTCGTAAGAGCAAATTTAAAGTAAAATTATACATATGATGTATGTTGATGCCTGGTAGTGTATGGGACACCACACTCAGATATTGCTTTGATTTTTCACAGTCAGCCAAAAACGCAGACTGAAGAGAAAAAAGGGACCAACTGCAGACTAAACACCAAACGGTATTACCCCGTTTGATTTGGGTTTAGCTGTGTGGCCTGCTTACATGTGTGACAATGATTGCCCTACCACACATACACACGTGTAGACGTTTGTAGTGTAAATCGACGGCTCATGATACACATTATATTCTTTAACATATTCGAGGACACACATTTGTGTAGAAATATAATATATCGAGGCTTAATAGGCGTCGCTAGAACATTTTAAAAGGAGAGGGGGGGGGGATAGTTTTACTCCCAAAGCCGAGATATGGTGTGCTCTAGTCCAGCACTTTTTCGATTTACATATTCAATCACGGCACCCTTTTAAGTTATAAAAGTTTGGCGTAACTCTTATCACGAATTCATTACAGAACATTAATTTTGCAACAATATGGTACTCGTCAAGTGCAATGTACATTGTACATATGTGTTTCTAAAATTAGTGAGCGAGCGAAGCGAGCTATCAATTTTGTATTTGTAGTATGGTACACATATTATTTTGTAATCGAAACACACTAGATGATATATGAAATTATACACGAAGATGAGAATCATCCTGCTACTAAATATTCCGAGGAAGTGAAGCGAACAAGCGTTGTAAAATATAATCTCGTTATGAACAAAATCTGTAAGATATAATCGGGCATCTTGGGCACATCGATGTAAAATAGTATGGTGGCACCTCGTTGTTCAAATATAGATGTACTCAGGCACTTCACTGCCTGAAATGATTTTTTGTGTGTAAATGTTGCGAGCGAGCGAAGCGATCAAAAAAATTACCGCCGTCACTTAATTCCTTCCTTCTTTCCCTTTTTTCCTTCGTCCCTTTCTTTTCCTCCTTTCTGTCTATTCCTTCTCCTTTTCATCTTTATTCCTAACTGTACAAAGCATTTAAAATGGTGATGCGTAAATATTTATAATTCATTTTACCAAATATTCCCATTTGGTTACCATACCTTCATAACAATAACAACTTGATTTGTTTTTGTTAACGTTTCTAAACTATTCTAACAATCAATCTAGAAATCAATTATTCAATAAATCAATAAGTCAAAGTATCAAGTACTAGCATTATGACAGATGTAAAAATTAATGCCTTCGGCACGTTCGGACACTTGATCATGCCCACGTTACAGTCTTATAGTCAACAAGTTAATCAGTTACAAAATTGAATAAACATCACAAGTTCGTGAATTAATGGGATGTACCCAGTGGCGTCCCCGGGTTCACTAGGATGATTTGATACACACCTACATTAAAAATAAGTATCGCTTTATCATTTATGTTCTCACCAGGTTTTCTAGCTTATTGAGCCTTGCCGAACAATGTGCACCCACAACAAAAAGTGAGTCATTTGACACATTTAAGCATAATTTTCGTGAGTCAGGTGTAAATTGACTCATTAGTAACAACCAATGAGTCTCTATTGACTCATTTATATTTCACCAGTGTGTCAATCATGAGCTGACGCATTTGCAAAATGCTTCGACTGACTCACATGGTCGTAAAAATGAGTCAAGATCGACATAAGAGCATTTTAGAAGAAAAAAAGTGAGTCGACTTGAAAGTGAGGCTGTATGCATGCGCGCGCATGCTTTCGTGACGTCATCCAAAATGCGCATTCTCGAGCCATATTTGAATTCCCGATCGACGACGCGACGTCGCCATCTTATATCTTGGATTCAGAAGAGTTTTGACTGCAGCTAGTGAAAAATTGGTACGCATAATTATTCATATGGTTTTAAACGATGATTTTTATGACTGGATTCGTGGGCTGAATCTTCTGATTATTATACAAATGATGCATGCGTTCATTTTACGATATCCGCACTCGAGTTGATGAGGCTGTGTGTAACTTAACTATCACTATGAACATGACTGACAATGAGAGCAGACAAAATGTACAGTTCCTCAGGTAGACAAAGGAACATCCCTTCACTGCTATTATGTAAAAATGTGTAGAACAGGTGTCACATGCATATTCACCTTTTTACATAATAGCTGTGAAGGGATGTTCCTTTGTCTACCTGAGGAACTGTATATTTTGTCCGCTCTCATTGTCAGTCATGTTCATTTATTTATTTATTTATTTATTTATTTATGCATGTTCACAATTTCACAATTCATTGAAGTTAACATCACATGAAAAATTAATTTAATATAACAAATCATATTCAATTTTACATGGATCATGGATGAATAGGTGTAGAAAAAGAATATAACATTGTTTTATCAAAGACAAGTTGCAACTTATATACAGTTTGAAGAATGAACACACAAAGGTGATGAAACATAAGCAAATAGAGCTTGAATCGTTAAAACACCTTTCAAATATATAATATATGACAAAAGAAAATTCCTAAAGTTTTGTAGTGAACTATTTACACTATTTACAAAGTTAAAAAAAAAAAAAAAAAAAAAAAAAAAAAATCGTTAAGCCTAGTAACAAAATTATGTTAGATTTAATTAGAACTGATAAATAGATTATAATGTAAGTAATATCTTACATCTGTGAAATGATAATACATTTGAGTGCTCTTTTAAAGGAGTTTGTTGATTTCATATTTCGAATATCATTAGGTAAAGAATTCCATACATCTGGACCTCTGTGTCTGATTGATTTCTGGGCTAATGTAGTGTGAGGATTGACCACATGTAAATTCGATGACTGCCTTGTTGAATACGAATGAACCATGTTATTAGGTTGAAACATTGAAGATAATGACGTAGGTAATAATTTGATATTAAAACGGAACATAAATATGGCAATTTGGAGGAAGTTAATATCATCAATCTTTAAGCATTTCAGTTTAACAAATAGTGGGGTAGCATGGTCACGATAACCAGCTCGGGTACATATACGTACAGCTTTCTTTTGCAGCAGAAGAATATTATTAGTCACACACTTGGATGTTGCCCACAAAATATTACAATAAGAGATGTGTGGTAAAATTTGACTATTATATAGCATAAGTAATATTCTATCAGAAACAAAACATTTTATTCTATACAGTACGCCAATATTTCTGGAGATTGGTGTAACAATGTGTTTTACATGGTCGCTCCAGTCAAGTTTTTCATTGATATAGACACCAAGGAATTTTGTACATGTCTTTCTCTCTAGAGAAATATCATCTAGTTTAATATTAAGATCAAGGTTGTCATTAGATTTTCTACCTCTAAAATGAATATAATTTGTTTTAAGAACATTGAGAGAGAGCACATTACTTCTAAACCATAAAGTCAACTTTGGTAGTTCCGAATTTAGTTTCTGTTCAAGAGTGTTGATTTCACGATGAGACAAGAAAACACTCGTATCATCTGCAAATAAGGTATAATTTAAAGTTTTAGATACATTACAAATATCATTGATATAAATAAGAAATAATAATGGGCCCAGGATGGATAGATTCTACTGTATCGCACGAAGCCGTGTCGAATGAAAACATGCATGATCTTGCATCATTGTTTTATACAACGAAACTCCTAGATCCTTGTTATTTGATGTAAAACGAATTAATTCAAGATTGTTTCGTGACAGTATGGGTGACAAATAAATCTCAAGTTAAGGCTTAATTTAGTGCGTACAAAGTAGATTTTTCAGATTCGGGTAGCGGGGCCACCGATTACATCGCTAAAATGTGATATTTTAGGATATATTTTCCATTGCAAATGTGGACAGTGACTCTGGCATGGTATGGTATGTGTGTGATAGGCCTAGGGAGTAGGGGGTCTATGTCATGATGCACCCACAACAAAAAGTGAGTCACCCTTACTCAAATTGATGAGTCACTGGTTTGTCCGTACAGCGAAACACTTGAAGGATCATGTGAGTCACTATGACTCGATACAAATGAGTCTTATTTATCTAAGACTCACTTCAAGTGAGTCTTTAAGACTCATTTGTATCGAGTCATAGTGACTCACATGATCCTTCAAGTGTTTCGCTGTACGGACAAACCAGGGACTCATCAATTTGAGTAAGGGTGACTCACTTTTTGTTGTGGGTGTGATTTTCTGAACCCTTGTTTTCCTTTTTTGTCGGAAGAATTAAAAAAGGAAAGAAAAAAAGAAGGAGACGAAGAAAATAAAATTGATCTTCTTTTTCTTGTCCGGTTTTCGACACATTCACGAAATTTCGCTTAGTGACCTCCTTACTATACTTTATCCCCCACAAAATAATCAATCAACATTAAAAAGTATTAAAAGAACATAGATATAGGTCCAAACAAAAGATGAACTAGAATCATGTAGTCGGTGATGATCTTTTCCATCATTACTGAAAGTAAATGTAACTATATTCCGACTAATATACTTTTAAAATAATGTTACGGCATAATGTATAAATTCAATCATTTTCTAACAATAAATATACAATTGAATCGGTTACGCTTCTTTGTAAAAAGAAGAAACTACTTACATAATTTGTCGACACAGTCACGAAATTTCGCTTAGCGACCACCTATCACTTTATCCTCCACAAAATAATCAATCAACATTAAAATGTATTAAATGCGAAGTAATAACAAGTAGTAGAAAATTAAATGTCGCTAAATTGACATATATATAAGAACAAACAAAAGATGAACTAGAATCATATAAGGGTGAATTCGGTGATGATCTTTTCTGTCATAACTGAAAATAAATGTTACTATATTCCGACTAATATACTTTTTGAAATAATGTTACGGCATGATGTTTAAATTCAATCATTGTCTAACAATAAATATACAATATAATCAGTTATGCTTCTTTGTAAATAGAAGAAACAAACTACACGAAATAAATAAATAAATAAATGATGTTTTGGTGCTTGAAGATTTGACATTCAAAACATTGATACATGTGACCGTAGGCTTGTAGATGCATTTTATAAAGACCTACCCAGAAAAGCGAGATAAAACGATAATAATTTTTTTAAGGAATACATTAATTTACTCTTTCGTTAGCCGTTTAGAGCAGACTATGGTCACATTGAAATCAAGACAACCTGACTATTGTGTTTAATATCGCGACCCTATTTAAAAGACTGACAGACCATACGTTAGCCATGCTCACAAATGAAATGTTTCGCTCAAGAACATTCAGTATAGACTATGGCGGTACATTTGTAGGATTCTGAATACCATAACTGCGTATGACCTTACCTTGAGCGTCTACACCCCTGTTGTTTGTGGAGCTGGGCTGGAAATGGTTTGTACCTGACCCTTAGGTGGCCGTCTTGAACAACAGAAGACGGTCTTAAGTCCATGCTGAAATTTATGATACTGGAATACATAGAAAAATGGGTTTATCCAGATATTTATGAAAGAAATACAAACTGTTACATAATAAAATGTTCCTGACAAGTCGACGTCAACACCGAGGCAATAGAGTAGGTAGGTGAATTGGTTAGGTGCCCAGCATATAGCGTAACATAGACTCAGTGACAGCATTGTCTTGAGGACGTTCTTCCGGGCGATGTCCCTGTAGTCGGTGACTTGGTGGACGGTCCCTATCCCCTGTATAGGTCCCTCGCGAAGCTTCTTCCACATGCGGGCATAAAGGAAAAACATGACGGAGAAAGGTACAACGAAGGATATCAAGAACGTGTATATACCTATTCCCGGTTGAAGTGTCTTATTAGGCCACACGAACAATACACATGATTGCTCTTTCACCTTGCTTAAAGTTATCAGGTAGCACATGTGGAGAAAGCCACTCACCCATGGGATCATGGAACAAGCAATCACCAATTTATAGTTCATATGTTGTCTGTACCGTATGGGATAGAGCACAGCAAAGTACCTCTCGAAGGTCAGGATTAGTAGGTTGACCAGGGATGATATCAGTGAGGACCAGTAGGGGAACTGGGAGAACCAAAACCCGCAGAGGAACCTTGCCAGGATTAGGTTGTTCCGGGGAAGGGGTGGCTTAGGAACGACGAATATGGCAAGAAGGAGGATAGAGGAGACGCCATCGATGAGCGATTGGTTTGCGATGAACAGATTGGTCGTATCTTGAAGATCCTTCACTTTGGCAATGACGAAGAGAACGAGCCCGTTGTCGATCACGCCGACGATCCCAAATGAGATGTAAATGACGAGTGTTGGCAATGACAGGGAACTTCCTGTTTCACTCTCATCGGGAATGGAAGTCGAAGTTACGTTCATTTTCACCCCAAATACGACAATCCTTCTTCCTAATCAAGAACCTTTATTTCAATAGGTAAATATGTCAACTGGTAAGTCACTATGTAGAGTTCTCATTTACCAAGTCCCACAATGTGACATTAAACAGAGTGTCATCTGAAATTCTTACACAAAGATCTATGCCTTCTTGTAATGATTCGGGTCAGTCGACTAATCAAAAACTTCCTTCGAAAGATTGGCAGTGTCAAAATGTCAGTTATCAAACTATTCGCTCCCTCGTTCGGTTTAATAGATGACAACTTCTGTCAAGAGCAGTCATACAGGAAGGATGGTTGAAAGCCAACCCACTGCGTTATCTTCTAATGCATTAAAGATTAAAAAAAAACTGGGAGCCTGGTTGGTTTGGCAGCTAGATATGACATGTATAAATGGAAATCGTAGAAATCAATGTTCACACATTTTCAGTCTGCTCTTATCCGAGTCGATATGATATCGAGTTACTTTAGACTTCAACTTCTCGTCCCGATGGCCTGATGAGAAAAATGGTACTCTACCCGTTTTATTTATTTGTATGGAGAGGCGAACCAACCAAAGCTGTCACGGGCGGCTTATTTCATGTGTATGTTTTATATTAGAAAAAAGCGCCCTCGTCGCTTTTACTCCAAAATAATTAAACCATATTACTGAGATGTACAATCGAATGAAAATGATTGACAGCTATATTGCAATCTCGAAGTCGCGTATTGTTGAAACCAAATTCGATCGAGCGGAAATTGAGATTCGTCGTTATATTTGTATTTAGGAGCTGACAAGGGAGATTCAATAACCCCTACATCTTTACACACTTTTGTCCAACTTAAATGACAACGAGGTGTCGTGCATGGACGTTGTCAGAGCTTGTTTGAGGCGACTGGCTGGTCGATTAACGTTTCCAATCTTTTCTTTATAAAATTAAACTTTTCATGAAAATTAAGGCCTTGAATATCAATGAGCTCTTCGTTTATAAGGAATTTGACGTTGATTATGTCAGCATTAAATGTGGCGCCATAAAGATATTTTAAATGACAACTATCCCATAGGAGACAACAACTACATAGGACAATTTCCTCCCGATAATCACTCTTGGAAAATTGCCCTTAACATGAATTCAGTTGGCCTAATTACCTTTTGGTCAACCATCGGGGGAGTAGCTAATCCCGGGCAATTTGTCCTAGGGGTAGTTGTCCGGGTTTCCTATCACGTATCTTCCAGAGAAGGTTAACCGAGAGCACTTATTAGCAAAATCATCATAATCATCATCATTATTATCAGTATCATCAACACCATCATCATCATCACATCATCATCATCATCATCATCATCATCATAATCATCATCACCATCATCATCATCATCAACACCATCATCATCTTCATCATCGTCACCATCATCATCATCATCATCACCATCATCATCATCATCATCATCATAATCATCATCACCATCATCATCATCATCAACACCGTCATCATCTTCATCATCGTCACCATCATCATCATCATCATCACCATCATCATCATCATCATAATCATCATCACCATCATCATCATCATCATCATCATCACCATCATCATCATCATCATAATCATCATCATTATTATCAGTATCATCAACACCATCATCATCATCATCATCATCACATCATCATCATCATCATCATCATCACCATCATCATCATCATAATCATCATCACCATCATCATCATCATCAACACCATCATCATCTTCATCATCGTCACCATCATCATCATCATCATCACCATCATCATCATCATCATCATCATCATCACCATCATCATCATCAACACCATCATCATCGTCATCATCATCAACATCATCATCACCATCACCACCATCATCATCATCGTCATCATCATCACCATCATCATCATCATCATCACCACCATCATCATCATCATAATCATCATCACCATCATCATCATCATCAACACCATCATCATCGTCATCATCATCACCATCATCATCACCATCACCACCATCATCATCATCGTCATCATCATCACCACCATCATCATCATCATCATAATCATCATCATCATCACATCATCATCATCATCATCATCACCACCATCATCATCATCATCACCATCATCATCATCATAATCATCATCACCATCATCATCATCAACACCATCATCATCGTCATCATCATCATCATCATCACCATCATCATCATCATCATAATCATCATCACCATCATCATCATCAACACCATCATCATCGTCATCATCATCATCACCATCATCATCATCATCATCAACACCATCATCATCGTCATCATCATCACCATCATCATCATCATCATCATCACCACTACAGTAATAGTTAAGAAAGAAAATGTGAAACCCATCCATCCTTTAATCTAATACGATTAACTGAAAATGTTGAAAAATCGAAGAAAAATGTGACCTTCATTTGTTTGTGATCCAAAGAATTATTTGTTAAATGCTAGAATTATGAGAGGATACGATGACAAAGTATGATATTTAATCTGAAAGAAACAATTTTCATTTTCGAATTTCGATTTTTAAAACAAAATGTGAAGTCCTCTCCTGACTTCCTTATAGTTAGTTCTTTTTAAATTTGGGATGGGGAGAATGTCATATTGATTTGGGTTTCTTCATTCAATCTATATCATTTGTAAGGATGGGTTTTATTTTTATTACGAACTAAATGATTTTCATTTTCTCGTCACCTTGAGGTTTCAATCACAGGCGAGAGGCAAACATATTTACTTTTACTAATCGCTGACAAATATACGATAGAACTTTAAATCTAAAAAGTGATCAAAGATGAAGCGAAACAAGAATCACAATTTCAAAAAGCATATAGTCATTTTGTATGGACTATTTTCAGTTTCATATTCGTTCGAGATGCGCGATTGAATGAAATGGCGGTTTGTGAGAGTCGGGTGAAATGAAGTATAAAGAGACGTTTTATATCAGAATCAATGCTTCCCAGGATTATTTTCTATATAGGTTGAGGATAATAACAATTTATCGATTTAAGGGTTTCATAGTATTTTATTCATATGATGTTAAGAGAAACCTCAGAGGCCGCGAAGTTTGAGAGATAAAGAAGAAGCAGTAGTTCGTTTTGATCGATGACGCAAAATGTGCCTCAATCGCCTGAGCAAAAGAAAAATTGATCGAATAATTTCCCGGCTATTTGCTTTTAACCATGTAGACAAAGAAAGCGAAAAGAGGCAGAAGGAAAGGTTTTAATATCAATTGGAGCAAGAACAATATAGCGAAAAAATAGTGACTGAGCATGATGATAGCTTTGTTCAAGGCAAGGACGCAAAAGATGCGAATGAAGTTACGATACACGAAGCGAGACAGACACGCTGTCCTTAGTTCGGTAAATAAAATGAGTGATGTTTTACTTTTAGGGTCATGATGAAAACTTCACTTCATCGGTGATTTCGAGACTACACTAAGAAAATTTTCGAGATCACCTTGGGAGAAAGTTGTACCCGTGCCCCTCCGAGTATTTGTATATGATATCCCATACATCGATCTTTGATGCCTATAACATGCGGTGTTCCTCAGGAGAGCATTTTAGGCCCAGTTCTATTTACAAGTTAGATCAATGATATGTGTATTTGAATAAGAGACTTTCAATGATTATTGTACGCAGATGACAGCGTACTACTACAGTGGCGGATCTAGGGGGGGGGGGGTTGGGGGGGTTGCAACCCCCCAAAAAAAAAATCCGGGGACCATTTTTTTAAATCTTATCGCAAGAAAACGCCATTTTCACACACAGATTTTCAAAATTTTTCCCTACTGTGGGAGGGGGGACACCCCCCTCCCACACCCTCCCCCCTCGCTCGCTCCGCTCGCTTGGACTCGGTCGCTACGCTCCCTCGCATACCAACCCAACCCCCCCTTTATAAAAAGCTGGATCCGCCCCTGTACTATATTCAAATCCGAATCCAAAATATCTTGAGGAGAGCTCAGTGAACAAATGTCTTAGTATGTCGATTGTATGACTGATCAGGCGCGGATCCAGGATTTCTTAGGGGAGGGGGCCAAATTTTTCTTCTTCTTTGCTCCCGAAAATTCGAAAATCGCGCCGGCCGAAAATTCGCTCAGTGGGGGAGGAGGGGGGGGGGGGGGGGGTGGGAAGGAGGGGGTGGTGGTAGTGAACACTAATTTTTGTTTTGCTCCTGAAAATTTTAAAATCGCGCCGGCCGAAAATACGCTCAGTAGAGGGGGGGGGGGGGGGGGGGGGGGGGGGGGGTAGTGAGGCGAACATTTTTTTGTTTACCCTCGAAAATGTAAAAAATCGCACCCCCCCCCCCCCCCCCCTCCTTGAGCGCCAGGGGGGTGGTCCAACTCCAAAAAAAGGTAAAATTCACGTGTTTTTACACGTGGTTTCCCCAAGGGGAGGGGGGCCGGACCCCCCCCGGCCCCCCCCCCCCCTGGATCTACCACTGTGACTGATAATGAGCTTTCTTTACACTTGGGAAAGACAGAAAGCATTTTGTTTTGTTCTGAAAGTAGTTATAACAAGTCATTTGAATTCAAAGTGACACACTAGAATCAAGTAATCAAGAACAAAGAATCTGTGAATTATATGGGCATTGAGTTGGCTAGCGCAATTTCATGTTCATCTTTGGTACAATCAGTTGTTAAAACAAGCAAATTCTCGTCTGACGCTTTTGGTACACATATCAAAGTTGTATGGATTTAAAAGCAAGACGTATACTCTGTTTGCTCTTATTCAATGTGTACATGACTGTGCTAACCCTGCATGGTATAATATCATACACAAGTCAGATCAATAGAAGTTGAAAATTATACAGAACAAAATGGTGAGATGTATCAACTGTTCTGGTCCAAGAATTCATGTTGGCTACAGCGAACTTTCTAAAGCTGGTTTTCCTGAAGTCAACCAAAGATCAAAACAACTCATATTGCATCACGTGCATAAAATATATCATACGTATACTAGGTCGAATCATTATATTCGATCCAACTTCGATCTTGTTACTGACTTACATGATTATAATGCAAGAAATAGCCGATTCAACTTTAACTTACCAGAAAAGGTAGGTAGTATTGGAAATTCGTTTTATTACATTGCCATTAAACATTGGAATTCCCTTCCTACTGATATAAAGGAAATAGAAAACTTTGCTCATTTTAAGAGGAATTTAAAGGAATACCTAACACTTAAGAGTCAGAGGGAAGAAGCGAATGACATGTTATATGACTGAAATAGCCTGAATACAGATTTCTTTTTCTTCTGTCGGTTCATACTTTTAATTTTGTATATACTATGTTTGTGTGGGTTATAGAAATCCTACATAATTATTCATCATTTTTTTCCTCTTCGTTCTCCTCTTCTTTTTCTTCTTCTCCTTCTTCTCTTTCTTCGTGTACTTATTATCATTTCTATCATCATCAGTTCAATGTTGTTATTATTATTATCATCATCGTTATCGTTAATAAGTTTTTGTCTTATCTGTCTGTAAATATTACTATTTTAACTAATTAATTTTGTACATGTATGTCGGGGACCCCACTGAAAATAAGCTCTCGAGCTTTCTAGGGTTATCCTGTTCAAACTGACTTAATTTTGATCTGTTATTCTTGTACATTGTTGTATGTTAGAAGCTTGGCTAATAAAAATCAACCAATCAATCAATCATAATGATACCAGAACATGAGAGGTCACATGACAAAAGATTACATACGAATGCTTTTGAAACAACCTGAGAATTTAGAAAAAAGAGAAATTGTGGGTTGTGCCACATCGGGCAGCTGCCACCTGATATTCAGGCGAATCTACTCAAAACTTAACAAGAACGTTAAATTCCGAAGATCTACTGAGCGGAATATATCTCAACTAATCGAGAACATAAAATCCGAAAATTGAGAAGATCTTTTATCGTGCAATAACACTGAAGAAAAGGAAATAATGTGATACACAGGACCAAACTACTGGAGCAACATTGATCCAAATCTGAAACAGCTTAAAAACTGTGGCAGCTTCAAAAAATATATTAATTGCTATTATTGAATTCGTACGTGTAATGCACAACTACACTTTTTTCCCGACTGTGACTACCGACCTTGAACATTCTATTCTGAAACTTCTTTTCTCTCTTCTTATTCTTCTTCTGACCCCCATTTTTTACCTTCTCTTCCTAATTATATTCTTTCCTACATCCACCATCCATATCATTTCATTGATTTGTCTGTATACCTTGCTTTTTAATTATTATTTATCTACCTTATTATGAATGACACTGTGTCAAAATTATTTTGAGGAACTTAAATTCTACCAGCTATATGCTTTTTATTATTAAAGTTCCTTTTTCCAAGGGTAATTTCGAAATTATTTAGTGTAAATGCAATACAAACTTATGCCGTGTAGATGTCTTTATTATTCACGAATATCAATTTTGTGAATATGCTATGTTTGTCAATGTATTGTTTTGTATGTGAAATAAAAGAAACTAAACTGAAAATGATGCATATTGCTTATTTTGGATACAATTTGAATATTAACCCATGGGTAACAAATGGAATTCTCACAGCCATAAAGAAAAGAAACAATCTGTATAAAATATAGTTTAAACCACCCTACCCCTTCATATTTAAGTATGTCTAGGAAATATAGAAATAAGCTTCATAGGCCATCCAAAATAATTATCTTTTAAAAAAAAAACTCAAACATGCTGAAGGTAATATATCATCTACATGGAATGTCATAAGAGTCGTACACTTACTCAACAAGCCTTTAATATAAATGTTCACAAAGTAGATGAGCCAGATGAAAAAGAAAACTAGTTGCCTGACCTGGCTTCCAAAATCGATAGACATAATCATGACGTTAAGGAATTTCTCCCAGAGTCATCTTACCCTTCGCTCATTTTATATCCGACAGATTTGATTGAATAATAAATGTTGTTTGCTCATTAAAATCAAGCCATTTTTAAAGCCATAATGACGTTAGCACCCATTTGATTAAAATAATTATAGGTAGTATCCTATCACCTCTGGTTTACATTTTCATTCTTTCCCTGTCTTCTGTTGTTGTTCCAACCCCTTTTGAGACAGCTAAAGTCATACCAATCTATATTAAAGATGACCCCTCTTTTTATCGATATATCGATCGATATCCATATTACCGAGCTTCTCTAAAAAAAAATGAAAATATCATTTACAACAGATTATACATGTATAATTTTTAAACTCAAAATGACTCGCTGAACACAAATTAGTTTGGTTTCAGGAAGTTTCATTCAACTGATTTAGCATTACTACAACTATTAGATAGAGTATCAAATGCCTTGGCTGATCAAAAGCGTGTCATAGACAAATTCATGGATCTCAGCAAGGCTTTTGATACTCTTGATCGAAAATTAGTTATCATCAAGAAGACAATATATTTTACTCGATTCAGCTACTTCTAACGTATCGTCTATTAGATGTACAGTGCCACGAGGTTCACTACTTGAGCCACTATTATTTTTGATATATTTCAATGAAATCTCTAATGTTTCACCAATTCTACAGTATTATTGTTTGCCGATGATACGAATGTATTCCAAATCACATTCTGATTTAAATTCGCTGATCGCAACCATGAACATTAAACTACCTAAATTATCACAATGGTTCAAAAGCAACATATTATCATAGAACCTAAAGAAGACCAATTTTATTCGCTTTAGAAACTCAAGAAATCATAACATTCATAATTTTGAGTTGCTTGTTAATAATGTTCCAAAAGAAAAAAAATCATCATTTAAATTATAAGGGTGTATACACTGTTGGTCATAATGGTGGAATAATTATTTTTACCCCAATTTATTCAATGATTTTGACAATGATTTATTCCTAATAGATCTAGATAATAGTATACATTCTCAGATTTTATTGAATGACAATTGGGGAGTGTTTGTTTTGCGTGACTGCTAAAGCATGTGTGTGTTACTATGCTAATCAACTAGGGGACCTACGTACTTAAGTCATAACTAACAGTAATGGGGATTAATGCCTCATAAAAGGGCACTAATATAGCACATCGACACGGTTTTGATCATGGGGGGCTCACAGTAACAAGGCCATTGCTTAGCCAATAATCCATGCCTGTACGCAGCAGGCGCTAGGGTACGTCGACGCCCCCACAAAAAAAAAAGAAAAAAAAAGAAAATGCAATACATTTTCAATAATTCATTGCATTTTGCCCCGACCCCCAACATAAACAAATCTTCTACGTGGGCATGCCTTGAACCATAATGCATGGCCCTACTGAGGATTTTTTCCTGTTGGGACTGGGGGAAAATGCAATGAATTATTGAACATTTATTGCATTTTCTTTGTTTTTTTGTTTTTGTGGGGGCGTCGACGTACCATAGATATGAAAATCGCATGGGACTGTTTTAGAAGTCTCAAACGATGTTTTAAGATGTTTCATCCAGAAAACATTAACCTTGACCTAAAAAAAATCAACATTACATAGCTATTTTCCCCACAGAGACAAAGAGTTGATTTCTCCTTTAGCAGTTTAGTACAATGAGTTACAATATATAGTTCGGTATTTCCTTTTTGGGGGACAGGGCCCGTTGGCATAATTATTTACTGACTTCATGTTTGAAAATTTAACGTAAAACAGGAAGTGGTTTCCGAAACATTCTCGAAAATTGTATACCTTCATTTTGTTCGATAACATGTGAATGCGACGTACAAAGGTTTGCGACTATAGGGTATATTATTTTGTTGAATGTGTTCTAATTCTTTGTGAAACTTTGTTCTTGAGATTATAAAATCGCTTCAATATTGAATAAGAAGTGACACCAGAGAGCTAGGGGCCGGGTAACGTACCCATCATTGCCCGCCTGTGTATTTTCCGTTTTAAGCCAAGTTGGTAGTATTCGTTTTGACGTCAACTGTCTCTGCTCCTGTCGGAAATTTTGAATCTCGAAGCCTCAGCAGTCGCCGGATACCATCCTGAAACTTCTGGTACTTGAAAGTGTATATGAAAGGATTAATGCAACTATTAGCAAAATGAATGCACTGGACGGCCGCATTCTCGATGCCAGTTAAATTGATGTTAGCACCAAAAGCGTAAGATACATATAGGAGATTGGAGGGTGTCCAACAAAGCAATGACGTCACCGTGACAATGATCATGGTTGTCATGACCTTCCTCCGGGCGATCTCTCGGTAGCTACCTGCAGCGCCTGCTTTTGGTCCTGCACCATGGTCCTGAAACTTCCGAGTGGCGCTACCTCTCTTTAGAACATGCCCTATGTATGTGTAGATTGTAATCATGATGATGAGAGGAAAAACGTACAGAACGAGGATTGTTAGTCCGGATACAACTGCTGCGGTGTCCTCAGTTGGCCAGACCGGCCTTCGACATATTCCATTCTCAAGGCGCGAAGAGGCGGGTAGGAACCAACACCATCCCAAACCCGTTATCCAAGCTAGGGTAGATGCTACTATTGCTGGCTTCACGGTGATTTTGCTTCGATATCTGATTGGGTACCTGACGGCGTAGAATCGCTCAAAACTGATGAAGACCAAGTTGAAGATGGAGGCGTAATTGAGGGACCAAACGAAATAATGGGTGTACCAAAAGAAACAGAGATATCTTGCCAGTGCGGGACCAGCAGTCTCGAACGACGGTACACTGACGACGTCGAAAACGATGACGGAGAGAGACCCGAAGAAATCAATGAGGCTTTGGTTGGCAATCAGGAGATTGGTAGCATCCCACATGTCACGTGTATTTAAGAGGACAATCAGAACGAAACCATTGCCAAGAACACCGGTGATGCCGATGATGATGTGAAATATATATATTACCGTATACCTCGGTAGGCTGTTTCGTATGTCTTCGGGAACATCCTCAGGAGCCAGCATCAAGTTTAAATTTGTTGTCATTGCTTCGGTTATATCTTCAGTCATCTCCATGTTGACAAATAGATTAAAGAACTGGTTCAACCTTTAATACAGTGCAAGTTGAGAAACCTTTCGTATTGAAACCGCTTCAGTTTTGAATACTCTGTCACAAGGTACAGACTTTTATATCTTTAGATCTCTATCTATTTAAAAAATGACTCGATAAAAGGTGGGGTAAGTCAATTGTGAAATATCCGTAGAATTTAAGACCTACAAAATAACAAATCGCTCAACAGAAGTTGGTTCATCTACAACGTTTTTTTAAGAGATGTCTTGTATTGTTTTGACAAAAGGACCTGAGAATCGAGAAATAATTTGAATAGTGTTTATGACATTGGCAGAATTCAACCAATTGAATCAGAGTCATCTGACTCTTTCAAGGATGCAGCGGTGGTATCTAACAGAGGGTTGAGTGCAGTCAGTTCCTGTTTCCCTTGTCACATGACCCAGATTGTACAGATGAACGGGCATTAAAAGAAACATTTTTACCTCCTCCTGCTCTAAGTGTATCTACATTGTTGTTTGTTCCGGCGGAAAAAAAACTCTTTAAATGTCGGTTAAAAGTATTCAATCGCAGATAGAAATAATCAATTGAAGATTTATTTTCCTCATCTGAATGCATGACCTCTATTCCGGGCCTTCATGGCCAGGCATATAGTTTTATTAATATATTTTCACGATACAATAATTTTTATCTTCGATCTCCCTCTTATTTTTATGTCGAGAAATAATATTTTTTTTACAAAACACTAACTTCCCATTTTCTAAAAAATAATACACGTTATTAATGGTGTAAGTGGTAGAATTTTGTTGTCCTCAAAATACATTCGATAAGACATACAATTGCATATAGATCAAGGTTGTGTCTTTAAAGGAATTGAGATTGACATGATTGAGTTACAACTTGATATTTATGGGAATGGTATCCTCAAGAGATAGGAAAATGAATCAAATTGAATTAAACTGAATGTATTAAACATCATTGACATAATTTTGTTTCAACGAGACAAAAAAGGAGAAAAGAAAGTTAAGCAGTTGATTTCATTTCAAATTGGCGTTTTCTGTTTGTTTATCAAATTTAGGTCCAAAATTTGGAGATTGCAAAATCACCATTATTAGAGGACTTGCGATCGGTTTGGATCAATCACAACTCTTTATAAAACAGGGCTCCAAGCGTTTCGTTGCAAAATTTAGCCAACCTATTGAGAAAATTTACAATCTTACTAAAATTTATAGAGACATGGTAAAACTTTTCGTCTTGCATCATCAGGATAAACTTTCAGTATGTCTCTATTTCGTGCTATTCTTCGATTTTGGATTACCAAGCTTCTCTGGCAATCTTAATAAAAAGGAACGTTCAGCCTCCTCCTTCCTGGGTTCTAAATATGAATATTGAATTGAATTATGGGAATTAAGGGTTTACCTTCACAAGTATTGATATAGCTTCGAAAATAATTAATTTCTTATTTTACGTCACAAACCTATACTTCTCTTATAAAAGGAAGGATCGTATTAATATACATGCAGTTGTTAAAGCCACATTGTAACTTGTAGCTACTTGCTCCCTCTATATAGAAAGCAATGCCTAATCGGTGACCATTGGTTCCCCATGATCCTCTTTTTTGTATGTTAATTGAGAGCTGAGTTGATGAGATAGCCACCTGTCAGTGACCACCCTGTGTGGTCTAATCCCTCCTAGCCAAAATAGTACAGACGGTCCTTAAAAGTTACATAACAACATTGCTTTTTACATATGAAGAAGGGCCCGGGAGATAGAGGGTCTAACTCGTCAAACGTCATAACTTCATTCAAATCAAGTTTCAAGTTTATTTCACATTTCACAAGTAAAAAGAATTCACATAATTGACAAAATTAGAACATAATATGAAATATACTAAAAGTGTCACATTATAATTAATTCTTTGAAAAGACGTCGAAATTAATTGTAATGAATAGAAGGTTATACAGAGTGAAATGTGAGGAACCTATTAAAAAGCTCAGCTTGTAGATTATAGGTTCCAATAAATAAAACTAACATTTGGTTGAAGTGGTTGTAATGGTAGAGGACGTAACAGTAACTAATAATAGGTGGGCAAGAAGCCTTGACATAAGATGATT
Source organism: Strongylocentrotus droebachiensis (assembly GCA_035222895.1). Classification (NCBI taxonomy): domain Eukaryota; kingdom Metazoa; phylum Echinodermata; class Echinoidea; order Camarodonta; family Strongylocentrotidae; genus Strongylocentrotus; species Strongylocentrotus droebachiensis. The sequence goes on from JAVYIG010001293.1 coordinate 208,494, forward strand.
ATACAACGTGAAACAAGCAAAAATTGCAAAAATAGCAAATACAGCAAGCAAATTAATTTGTTACCAAAGAAATGAGACGATAGTCACTTTAAAATATTGAGGTCATTAAACGAGGTCATTGAACGAAGTCACCCGAGCGAGGCAGTAGACATGAACAATCACGTAATACAGTAATGTATACAAATGGAGTAGACCAAGGGCGGCGGAGCCTCTTTCAAAGTGGGAGGGGGGGCACCAACAGAAAATGGTGTTTTATGGCAAAAGGGGCACCTACAAAGGGAATCTAAGAGCAAACATATTTTTGTTTAGACATTGGTATATACCCCTACATTGTGTTTACATTACCAGGGATGATTTAAATGTTTGTTTCTCTCTTCACATAGTCGAAGTTACTGCTTAAGCATCATACTTTGCATTTGGGTGTGATGGTCTGAATAGTTATTTGCGAGTGAGCTAGGCGAGTGAACAAAATTGATTTGTGTGGTCGCAGCGCAAAAAAATACATCTTACAAAGAGGGGAAACAAATTCTGATTGGGTTTTAAGCACATTTTAATCAAGAAAATCTGAAGAGATACTTTTTTTAAAATCATCATTAGGCCTATATCAATTTTACATGCGAGCAAGCGGAGCGAGCGAGCTTTGGCTGAATTTTTGTTTTTAATGGTTCTTATTCGCTTTAAATTATGAGCACGTTCTATGATGAAAGGAATATGGGGGGGGGGCATATCCAAATGAAAAAGAGCACTTATTAGCAAAGAAAAAGAGCACATGTAAAGTAAAAAGGGGAATTATCAGAGGTGAAAATGGGCACTTCTCGCACCTGATAAGGAGCACACACCAGAGACGAAGAAAGGTACTTATGAGAACGGGAAAATGACAATTATCAGAAGGTAAATGGAAATAACTAGAAAGGATAAGGGCACTTGTCAAAATGGATGGGGCACTTTTTAGAAATGAAAAGGCGCACTTATTAGAAAGAGAAAGGGGCACGTGTCAAAATAAAAGTGAATGGATGGGGCACTCATCAAAGATGAAAGGGGCACTTATTAGAAGGAGAAGGGGCAAAAGAAAAGTCCATTTGTTAAAGTAAAATGGGCACCTGTCATATTTGAATAGGGTTAATCACCAAAGGTGAAGGGGGCACTTATTAAAAGTGGATTAGAGGCACTTATAAGAATCTGTAACGGACACCCATCAGAAATAGAAAGGGGCACTTACCTTATGTATAAGGAGGCATATTTCCTATGTAAACAGGGGCACTTTAGGGGTACTTGAAAATGTGGGGGGAATGTGCCCACCCCCTTGCCTCCCCCCGGCTCCGCCGCCTCTCGATTTGACCGAAAGTTCATTGTCTCATTACTTATTAGCTTTTCTTTTGTTCCCGATCAATGCAATCTAAACGACAATGTCTTTATTTACCCAACAAATAAATAACAGTTCTGTTTATTCATTGCGCTGTTGGGATATCTTATACCCTCGATGTGGGTCACGTTTAACTACTTTGGACTCTGTATTTCATAAAATATAGGTTGATTGTCAAGCAAGTGAGCTCCGATGTGTTTAAATACAAGGCTGATTACAACCAATTACATAACTTCTTCTTAGACTAGAGAACATCAACGTATCGTGCTTGTGATAAGAACAGATCAGTAGCATTTCACTTGTGAAAAACAAAAGGCTAAAAACTACCTGAACGCAGGATGGACGAAAAGCTGAAAAACGCGGACTATCACTCCGACAAAGAGGACAATGATGACGTCAAAAATGGTGTTGGAGAGGTATGTTAAACAATGTTTCTATTTTATCTATTCTAATATTTATGAGTTATGCTCTCTCACATAATTTGTTATATCATTTAAAAAATATGTTTGACGATGTTGTATTTGTCCTATTTGTTTGAATGTTCAGTATGAGTTTAAGATCCAGGAGTATTTTACCAGGGGTATAATTATCTAAATATACAAGGGGCTGGGGGAAGGACCTGTCCTTTGGAATATGCTTCTGAATAGACGTATTTACTGGATTGTACCCATTCACGGCCTTTTAGCATAGACATGTTGCAATCTACCGTTAATATAGACATTTTTAAATGTCCAATATTTATAACATCAGACTTAACAAATATTATATTTGTATATGATATAGGCCTATTGTCGGATCATTTATTGCACCCATTTACATTGGATAACGATTATCTTCTGCCCAAAGAAGTGGGCGTATCCCACAATATATAATGCGACAATTAGAATGTAAGGATTTTGTTGTCTAAGTTTACTATTTTTGTAACAAACGAGTCAAGGTTTTATCTTAATTTACGTATAAGAATAATAAAATGATACAAATTTAGATATAATATCAGATATATATTTCCTTGATTCGTATTATCGTCAAGATATTTTAATTGATCTTCTCCTTTGGACTTTGCAGTTATTTATTCAGGTACACCCTTCCAGAAAAACAAAGCGATTTGTCAAGGAGCTCTTTGTTATATATTTCATAGACCATGTTCCATAGTCCTCCTTAATTATATAATCAAAGAAAAGCATATTTACAGATATTTACCATGTTGTTATCTCATTTAGATCTAATTCATGTATCATCATTAATCAATTATTAAGTACATAACAGGGACATAGTTCTGAACCTTTGAAAGCAACTACAATCAAACATTACAATGTGAATTTAATGATATTTTTAAAGGTGTACAATTCTCATTCTATACAAAGGAATAAACACTCCTCAAGAGCACAGTTGCAAACGATTTCCATCAATCATGAAAAAATATTTCACCTGGGTTTGTTTTGCTTGTGAGAAATTTCAGAGTTAATTACGCCTCTGAAAATCAAGGATCTATGAAAGCCATTTGGCGTAATGTATTTTACATCTACTATGCCCTGTTTATTTTTCCAAAATATCAGAGTCGGAGGGGAAGGGTACCAATAATGCTTGTTCTGCCAAATGAAAATTCGGTTATTATTCTGTCATACAATGTTATGCTTATGGTATATTTGCAGGGGCAACTTACTTTCATGTTGGTGCTTTGTACTGCTACTGTGAGCATTGGATCCTCAGGAGAATTCGGCTACAACCAGGGAGTTATCACGGCACCTTCAGTGGTGGGTTGAAGTATTAAGGAAAGAGGTGAAATGAAGTGGAGCAAAAGAAGAGAGCTAGAGAGAGAAAAGAGGGAAGGAGAAACAGAAAGGGAGAAAGAGAGATAGAAAAAGGGGGACAAAGCGAAGTATTTGAAGTGGTGGATAGAGAGAGAGAGAAAGAGAGGAAGAAAAAGAGGGACGAAGCGAAGTATTTGAAGTGGTGGTTAGAGAGAGAGAGAGAGAGAGAGGGAGAGAAATTGAGAAATGAGAGGTATAGCAAAGAGCGCTAAAAGGAGTTAAACTTTTTCTCTCTATAACATCAACAGTTCATCCAAGCTTTCATTAATGAGACGTACTTTGAGCGTTCGGGTGGGAAACAGCTGAATGACGATGCCCTAACATGGCTTTGGGCTACTGTAGTTTCCATCTACTGCATCGGGGGAGCTCTAGGGGCCCTCGCAGGAGGATACTGGGCTGACTATTTCGGCAGGTAAATACCTTATTGTTTGCATTCCAATTTTTATCTCAAAGAAATAATAGAATCATAAGAACTGTTCTTAGAAGTTTAAACAATTAATTGTTACATACATTACTTGATGGCTTATTGCTTTTTTCATCCGGGGTACCGTAAGACATCTCCTAGGGTGCCGCGAGAGAAATTAATTTGATATTAATTTTTGATCTATTTTGATATAAACGTATATTTTCATGAGAACAAAATATCATAAATCCATGAGGCGTCTGTTTACTTAACTCACTACGCTTTCTTGCATTATTAATAAAACAGGAAGAGTCCCGAATACCTCCATATTTGGACAATGAGATGCCAGAATATCTATTTGAAAGCTAATTGTCGAAAATTGTCACATTCGGGCAGCAAGGTGTCCGAAAATATTTTTTACATTGAAACATAAAATGACCATGCTCGGTCGCCTCGCTTACTCCGAACATTTGATTACAAAATTACATTTTTAAATACCATACGAAAAATGTCATTCTATTTTGATCGCTCGCAAATTTGATAAACAGATTTGTCCGTGCGCGTATGCATGGCAATTGACGATGACCTGAGTGATGCAAAAATGAATAATAAATTTGGGATAAAATAAATGGTGACGCGAAAATGTTCGTTTCTTAAAAGGGTGCCGTGACTATAAATATGTTGAAAAACGTTGGCTTAAAGTATCTGTAATGTGAATTAATTAAAGTTATTATTCATGTTCCTATCTACAATTAGCCTGTCGTTTCCCATCAATTCTTTCCATCGGCTGTCCCTCGAATAGAACGTTACATTGAGATCTCGTATGCAGGACAACCATCAACTTCCCGTCCCAATTCAATTTCGTCAAGAAGGGGGGGGGGAATAAAATCCGCAGTAGAAGTGGTAAAAATGTATATCCCAATCACTTATACCGGAGAGAAAAGACCAGAGGGTAGTGGTGTTTAAGTTCCGGTTTCCCCTTTCAGGTGCAGCCACATGTGACCACAAAAATATATAACAGTACTAAGTAAATTCCACATATTATACCCTTTTTTTCTACAGAAACCGAGGTTTGATTTACAACAATTTCATCTCGATTGTTGGCTCATTATTGATGGGATGTTGCCAGATAGCTGGCTCTCCTGAAATGCTCATCATCGGCCGGTTCGTCATTGGATTCAGTGTTGGTAATTGTAACCTTTGATGACCTCTTGAGTTACTTTCATCCTTCCTTTTTTAAACTTCGATTTACCTTTAAACTAATGTTTTTTTCTGTCTTAAATATGATTTGAATGAAATGATTATTCGAATCTATCGATGTTGCCTATGTATTTAATCTTAAAAACTTAAACACCTTTTATGAGCGATTAATAATAGAATGACAAAGGAAAGGAAAATTTTAGAGAGTGGATATATAGCAATATTACATTTAGTATCCAATTACAAGGTTCAATTCTACAATGTGTGAAAAATGAATAACGACAAAGTCTACGCTCATACATATTTGAAGATAATTTGTGACACGATCCCTTTACAATTTATATTTCAAACTTGTTTAATTATCAAAACATAAGTTTGAAAATATCATTTTGGACATGAAAATATATGAAACAACCACTTTCATGCATTGAACCCTTAATAAATCTTTACAGGTGATGGGATATTCGATTCATGGACCGAAAATTGTACCAAAAACACGGATGGAATGTGAAATTGTGTTACATCATTTGATTTAATTTTTTTTAATAATCCCGTTTCGAAATTGGTATAATGGTATCGTCCTTAAAATGAGGAACTATATCAAAGATGGACATATTGTTCGTAATCAGACATAGGGTTTTCGTAATAATTAGGTTAAGGGTTTAGGTTTGGTCCATGGTTGAAGCAATGAATATGGTTACCGTAGGATACTGACCTCGAAGCAATTGTTGCAGTTACATGTGTCCACAACTTGTAATTGTCTCTTGCTTCTTCGCAGGTATGTCATTGACAATCGTACCCCTGTACCTGTCCGAGATAGCACCCTTCAATCTACGAGGAGCTATCACCACCACCCACCAGCTACTCATCACGATAGGCCTCCTGCTTGCTCAGGTAAAAACCCAGCTCCCATGGGCCATGAGACCGATAATATGGAGATGAACTAATTCATTCACTTGACTCTCAATCCAAGGGTTGAAGGTTCGAATCCCGGCCCAGCATTAACGTCTTTTGGCAAGATATTAATCCATATTTGCTTCTCTTCACCCACGTATAAATAGGAACCTGGCAATTATTGGCGAAAATCATATTGCGAAAATCATCCAACGACGATGGAAAACGCCCTAAAATCCAACAACAGCAACAACATAGGGGTGATAATAGACGGAAGAAGAACAATATATTTATACTAATGTAGCTATACCCTGGGTAAATAAGACCTAAATATTAATCAATTATTATGATAATGTCAGGTTTGTCGACAACGTCATTTTCCGGCATTCTGACTACTTTTTTTGGATACAATAGAAAAAGATGGCCTACGAGACCGACAGCTCACTTGATTGAAAGTCTCGGAAGCATACTGACAACATTTTTGAGGGTTCACTTGACCGACATGAGCAGTGGCCTTGAAACTAATGGCTGACTAGACACCTCGTGGGCTGTTCGACAACTTCCTTTTCAGGACTCAGTCCTCCCTCTCTCTCACATGGTGCATCCGCAAGCCTACTGTATAACTTCCTAGAGCTTACATTGTTATGTATATTTACAATATATTACATGCCGATTGGAGTTGCACAAATTTTAGCAGATGCTGGTTCTGAGTAGCATTATCCATTCTGTCGTCGTTTAGTCAGCAAAGAAATACAGAGGCTAGCTTTATAATCATACTATAATTCAAACTTTCCTTACTATATTATGCAGGTCTTGGGGTTCTTTGCATTCTACGATGAGTCTACATGGCCGATCGTGCTGGGACTAAGTGCAGTGACTGGTCTCATCGAGTTTATTGTCCTACCTTTCTGCCCAGAGAGTCCAAGATGGTTGCTTATCAAACAGAACCAAGAGGAGGAAGCTATTGCAGGTATTGACTAAGCTTGTGACTGTTCTAGGACGTTTGGCCCATATTCTACTAAATTTAAAGAAATACGCTGGGTTTGAGTTAGGTCTAAAAGATTCAACTAATTACTGGCCATTGAGTTTCGACACCCGACTGTTTAAAGATCTTGCCAAATAATAAAGAGCAATAGTCTTTTAAGCTAGCCTTCGATTGGTAAGTTAGGTTATTTATTTGATAAGGACAAAGCAAATGTATTTTGTATCAAGCTATTAAATATATCATTTAAGGTTTAAAGCCCATGAAACTTACAGCTAACGAGACCAACCGCTCAGGAAACCTACAAAGTCGGTCACATAAGCCCTCTGAAGGATATATAGGTCAAACGACCAGCGAGACCATCAACCCACGAGATCGACATACCAGCCTAATGGGCTTTCTAAAAAAAATTATTACGGTTCAAACAAATCGATATTTTCATTTGACTAGACTGTCAGTCTTCTTTTTTTCTTCAATTTACTGAGATGTCCCCCTAAATTAATGTTCTTGTATATCTCCAAGCTCTTCGTTTGCTTCGTGGCGTGGATGACGTGGTAGCTGAGGTCGATGAGATGAAGCTTGAACAGCAGCACGAGGCCGAGACCGAGAAGGTTGGGGTCCTGGACCTACTCTGTCTTCGTGACAGGACCTGGTTGATGCCGCTGTTGATCTGTGTTGTCTTGCACGGTGGACAGCAGTTATCAGGGATCAATGCGGTGAGTCCCTTTAATGAATCATTTTATCTAGAGTTTTCGTAAATCAAGTATGGAGACAAAGGCCTCTAAAAAAACTTCTGTACCCAGTCAAGTTTATTCACGCCACCCGATATACTCTAGTCTATAGACTGTATATAACAACTAAATTCGTAAAATATGTTGCTCAAATTTTGATTTCTCGTGATTAATGATTTTTACACAACGATATTTTGATCTTGTTTTGTTGTAATTGATATCGTATTGTTTCAACGTTCCTGAGATTGAATTTAAATAATTTGGATATAATTTACCTTGAACTTATTCATTCCATGTGGATTAATGATTCTTATTATAATATCCTTTGTTGAGGTATGTTGTTTATTCGATTTGTCATCTCTTTTTCTAGATCATATTTTACTCAACAGAGCTGTACCAATCTGCCGGAATGACAGACCCTCAGATAGCCTACGCCACTGTCGGATTTGGCACCCTCAACGTCATTGTCACTATAATTTCGGTCAGTGCTTTATGAATCATTTGCTTTTTGTGGGTTGGATTACGAGATTTAACGTGCTTAAAGGGAGTGTATCATGGGAAATAATGGTTGACGCCGTCTACGTTTTCTTTTGGACAACTGCACGTAAATGAATGGACTTGATTAACTCGGTCAGCGCGTGCTAGCGTTCGCGAAACAGACCGAAGTTATCCTCACGCTTCGGTTTCGCGTATTTTGCACTCACGTGATTCGTGAGTGCAAAATACGCGAAACCGAAGCGTGAGGAGACGTGAATGCTGCGGTCGCGTCGTCCGTAGTCGTATTATGCCCGATTGGCCCCGAGTAGGCCCACGGAAAAGACACATAGTCTCGTCATGACACATTCCCTTTAACATGTGCGTGGGTGTGACAGGTTGAGTGTGCGCATAGACATGTGCGTACGAAAACCGGAGAGGAAAAGATGAAGATTAGAAAGATAAGAAGAGGAAGTGTAGAAAGAATAAGAAGCAAAAAAGGAGAAGACGGAGGAGAAGACGAAGAGAAGTGGAAGAGAAAGATAGAGAGAGAGAGAGAGAAAGAAAGAGAGGGAAAAATAGGGGGAATATTAATTTGTTGTTGATGTTTCAGACCTCAAGAGAATGTAGATGACTATTACAATAAAAAGTCATTTATATAGCGCTCTTACTAACTAACTGTTGTTTCACAGCGCTTTACATAAAAAAGTTATTAAAGAATCTATTGTTGATCATGGTCAAAGAGGAGAGTTTTTAGACATTTTCGGAAGACATCCAGCGAAGGTGTTAATCTAATAAAACGTGGAAGCTCATTCCAGAGTCGCGGAGCACATGCATGGAAAGCATTGTCGCCAGCTTTAGTGTATGTTCGAGGAACGTGTAGCAGGGTGCTGTCAGTACACGAGCGAAGGCCAGGACTATTAACAACATTTCCAAAAATTCTACCCTAATTCCGTAGGTCCTAGTGGTAGAGCGCCTAGGTCGTCGTCCCCTCCTTCTTTACCCTTTCGGGATGTTATCTGTTTGTTTGGTTGGTCTCACCGTCTCACTCGCCCTTCAGGTTTGTTTATATCCTCTAAGATTTACCATATTCAGTCTTTCTTACTTTCTTTTAATTTATAAACAAATCGTTTGCCCTGTTTAATATATTATTACGCAATAACCTAATCTTATTGTTTCATTATTATTCACTGTTGGAAGTTTAATATTGCAGTGCTATAAAATCTTCTAACTTGCTTTGATGATCGATGATTGTTTTACCTGACTGCTCAGAAAGCAGATAGGCCTATATGCTTGTATTTAAACAAACATGGGACCGATGCCTTAAGTCCTCTTCGAGCGACTTGGTATTGAGGATTAATACCTTACCAAAGGGCGAGACCTACCGGTTATGAGATCACTGCTTTATAACTGAGCCATCGCGCCTCCTCTATTGGTCATCAATAGACAGTTACCATGTTTGACCATAAAACAAAGAAATTCATAATCGGAAACATTTTCTTTAAAAGCCCAATTAGAGGTAATCCTATGTTTCTAAAAGCGTAATTGTCCTTTACACGGATTTTTTTTTTAAATTGACAATTTGTCAATGTTTGAAAATTGTTTGAAAATATTTCCCCACTCGATGGGTGGATAACACAATAAATTGACGGGACTCAACTGCCTATTTTGCTCATAATATGCCAACATCCATTTCCTGACATGTAATGATGAGCAACCGTATCGATAATTTTGAGTACATTTCTCTCTTTTCATTCACCTTTATAATGAATACACAATTTCATAGTTTTAAAAGGCGACATAGTCAATAGGGATTTTTGACCTAAGAGTCGAATCTTCATATTAGAGAATTTTAAAGTTTCTGTTATTTTCCATTATTTCTAGGAGGAAAATGACTGGACGAAATGGATGGGCCTTGGTTTTATTTATCTCTATATCATATTTTTTGCTATCGGACCAGGTGAGGATCATTGATATAAAATTTGTATAAAATAATGTTGTTATTGGCGGATTTTGCTGAGCCAGCTAAAGAAGACACGTCAGTAATATTTTATAATGTCATATATACAATATATTTTAGGCAGCCGTGAATATGTGAGATTTTATCTTATTGGAGAACAAAATAATGATTAGTAGAAGTGCTATAAAGAGGAAACAGTCAGAACATACAGAGAGGTCTTTTTCATTGGGATGGAGGCCAGTAGGGTTTGTAGAAGTTTATTGCATATTAGTATGGTTTTAGTACATTGATACAATATTGTCGATCCCGAATGTGAATTAACTAAGTCAACATTATGATTTGACGAAATTTAAGTCAGTGTTCAGATATTACTCAGCAAAACGTGTTTTTGTTTTTTAAATGATGATGCTAAGTGTAATACGGTTCCGTATTCTGTATTTTATAACACAGAGTTCAATAAATACGCGGGAGTCATTTGTTATGCGCAGATACCATTAATTTACACGTTAAAAAAATTCGCGGCAGATTTTTTTTTTGGTGGCGGTATACTGCGCAATATCGGAACAAGCCTGAAAGGTTATTTTCGTTTTCTTTTTTGTAGCCCCCCTGCCGTACGTGGTATCGACAGAGGTGTGGTCTCAAGGGCCACGCCCTGCTGCTGTTAGTATCTCAATTCAAGTCAATTGGTGGGCTAATTTCCTTGTCCAGCTCTCCTTCCCATCTATACAGGTAAGACAAATATCGGACATCAATCGCATCTCCTATCTCTCTTTAGCACAAAGTTGCGACTGATATCAATTGCAAATTTGTAATCAGTCGCAACTCTTTTCATAAGATAAGACCCTGAACGACTACCCCGTGTACTATGACGCTGCGGAAAAAACCCAAGACAACTGCTCCCGGACAAACTCCCGGAAACAGCCCATTTTATAATTTTGACAAGATTAGTATGGATGACATCTTTAAGAACAAAAGGCACATGACCTAAAAAAAATGTGAATTCTATCCAATCTTATCCGGACATCTACCCCAGGACAATCACCCCCAGATAACAACCCCTAGGAAAACCACCCTCTAGAACAACCCCCTTCTATGACAACAACCTCCTAGAGCAACCACCTGCTAGGCAGGCACGTAGCCAGAGTTCGATGTTTGGGGGGGGGGGCACATACATTGTAATCGATCGAGGTAAAAAAAAAGGGGTCTAAAAAAGTTCAACCGATCTTGGAAATTTTAGGGGGCACGTGCCCACCCGTGCCCCCCCCCCCCCCCCCCCCGTGGCTAGGTGCCTGCTGCTAGGACGACTACCCCCTAGGATAATTACCCCAGACAACAACCCCCAGACAACTACCCCCTAGGGCAACTACCCTTTAGGACAACTACACCCGGACAACTACCTCCCAGACAACCAACCTCTAGGACAAGCACTCCCTGACAACTACCCCTAGGGCAACCGACCTCTAGAACATATACCTCCCTGACATCTACCACCTATGGTATCTACCACTCAACTACCTTTGACAATAACCACTTAGGGTAATTATCAATTGGGGGTAGTTGTTCTAGCGGATGGTTGTCCTTGGGGGAAGTTTTCATAAGGGGTAGATGTCCAAGAGGGTGGTTATCCTAGGGGTGGGTATCCGGAGGTTGGTTGTTCAGGAGGTAGTTGTCCTAGGGGTGATGGTCCTAGGCGGTAGTTAGCTGGGGTAATCATCCTAGAGGGTAATTGTCCCGGGGGGGGGGGGGTAGTCGTCTAAGAGGGTGGTTGCCCTAAGGGGTGGTTTTCCTAAGGGGTACTTGTCCTAGCCTCAGAGGGTGGTTATCCTAGGGGTGGTTATCTGGAAGGTGGTTGTCCAGGGGTTAGGTGTCCTAGAACCTTGTCAATAGCATGTTGATTTACTATTGAAGGCATATTAATAGACTGTCTAACAAAAACCACCATACTGATCATGTTGATGACAAGATTAATTCATTACACGTTTGCAGGGTGCGATTGACGAGTATACTTTCATCATTTTTATCTTCTTCGTCGTCTTGACAACCCTGTTCATCTACATCTACCTGCCTGAGACGAAAAATCGCAGCTTTGACGAGATCGTCACAGGATTTAGAATCAAAGGCAAAAACAAAGAGAATGTTGAGCACGAGATCGAAGACAGATATAAACCCCAAAGCTTGACCAACGATGACGGGAAGAATGGCGACGACGTCGAGATGAGATATTCGTACGTGAACAGAGGGCAACAAACAGACGAATAGTATGTGTGTCTCTCCAGGTGCTAAAATATATAGGGACACTTCCACTTTAGTTGGTGTATATCCTAGATGTTACCATGTTACCAACATATAATGATAATAATACAACTAATTTCTTATACAGCGCTTTACCATTAAAAGATCAAAGCGTTTACATTATTTTAGATGAACTGCCGCGTAGCGTAGCAAAGCACATATTAATTTCGTCAGAATCTATCTTTTTTTCTTCGTTTCCCTTTCTTTCTGTATGGATTTCATTTCTGCGTGTGCCGTCCGTAGTAGTTTATTAATTCAATTATTTCAATTGTATTGTGTTACTGATACTAATCTTAGCAATTTGAAAAAACTTTTAGCAACCATTGACCTAAACTTTAATAGTTCATAGACGTTTCGTCAAACCTTAAAATGGACGCACGCGCGCATATACAATAATGCTTCAAAAATCTTCACAATGGCTGGTAACCCCCAATTATGAAGTATAAATTAGAGATGCGATTTCATGTTAGAATGCTTTAACGCCAGCATAGTGCCACTTTAGGGAAACAAGTGAATTTGTTTCGATTGGGTAATATTTGCCGCTGTTGTTTTGAATATATCTCGTCTATCTGTACTCTGATGTCCCCAATATTTTAATATATTGTAGCTGAGACTTTACTCTACAAATATACTGGCTTTCAAATTTTGATCAAAAGATGAAATCGTGGTTAACATTCCAATTTAAGGTGAAGACTGCAAAATCTGACATTATTGTTTCTAATTGTACGTGCTACGTAGTGTAGCAAATCTCCTATTAAGCTTGTACATAGACGTGTTACAAGAGTGGAGGCCGGGATCTTTGTTTAATAAAGACCGAATCTCCCATTCTACACGTGTTATTATAGATCACCTGATTCGTCACTGTGACGAATTCATTTTCTTGTTATTATTACCCCTGTCACTGAATTAAATTACTATTTAGTACATTGTTGTCACACCCTCCAATCCCTGGGGAGCATGACAGCTAGCACGTGCTAATCCAGTTTGCATTCTTGTTACGGATTGCTTGCTCCACCCGTCTTCCCATGTCCTTTTCTAACTAAGGACAGATCACACAACACACAGACAGAGTGGTTAAGATTTAGGAACTAGCATTGTTCAATCTTCGTTTTTAGCTCCGTTCTATAACTAAAACTCACTCAACTCGTCCACAAGACGAGTATGTACAGTGTATGTATAATTATACATCGGTCTATACACCCATCACAATCATACCGGGTACCCAATTAGCACATGGGGGAGAGGAGCAACGTTTATTAAAATGCCTTGCTCAAAGACACAAGTGCGTAGCCGGGGCTCACACTCACGACCTTTGTATTCGAGCAAGTGATTAAATCACTCGACTAATAGTATTGTGGATTAATTTGTTAACAATAATAGGCCATTTTCGTAATGTAATCAAATTAATGCATAAGGGTTAGATTTTTTATTTTTAATTAAGCATTTATTTTGTATTTTGTTTTATTTTTGTTACGACAGAATGTCTTATTTTAAGCCATGTTCTATCTAAACCTAATAATTATCAGCTATGTTATCTTATTGTGGATTAATTTGTTAACAATAATAGGCCATTTTCGTAATGTAACCAAATTCAATGCATAAGGATTAGATTTTTATTTTTATTTAAGCATTGATTATCAGCTATGTTATCTTTAATAGAGACGTTGCGCTTCAAACATTTTTTGTTTATGTACTGTTCCTACTATGTATTATATCTCGATGTAACCCACTGAATGTTATTATCTGTAAGCAATTATTCTATATGGTGAAAAAATAAACAAACAAACAAACAAATAAGTCTTTGTGAAGTGCCTAAATACAAATTATTTTATTCACCTGATAAGAATGCTAGTGATGCAATATACAGAATCCAAACTGCATAAATTAGTTGTTGCCAGGTAGTAAAAACATTATGGCTTGACCTACCTAGCAACACTCAATATATGCAAGTTCGCATTCTGACTATTATTGAAATGCTATTATTCTTATCAGGTGAATGAAATAATTTGTATTGAGGCACTTCATTATGATAGTGTTTTTTTTAGGTACATTATGATAGTGTGTGATTTTTGTCAAGAACAGGTACATTGAGGGGGTTCTAGGACAATTACCCCCTGGGCAATCACCCCCCGGAAAATTACCCCCCTGAAAACTACCCCCAAAGGACAATTACCCCCTGGAATATTACCCCCCGGAGAATTACCCCCTCCCCCGAGGACAATTACCCCCCGAGGACAACTACCCCCCGAGGACAATTACCCCCTAGGACAATTACCCCCCGAGGACAATTACCCCCTAGGACAATAACCCCCCGAGGACAATTACCCCTTAGGACAATTACCCCCCGAGGACAATCACCCCCCGAGGACAATTACACCCTAGGACAATTACCCCCCGAGGACAATTACCCCCTAGGACAATTACCCCCCGAGGACAATTACCTTCTAGGACAATTACCCCCCCCAGGACAATTAACCCCCGAGGACAATTCCTCCGATGACAATTATCCCCCGAGGACAATTCCTCCGATGACAATTATCCCCCGAGGACAACTACCTCCGTGGACAATCAGGATTCAATAGCAAAAGACGATCTGACACATTGAGAGATGGCTACGAGCCCATACGATCCCCTGCATGAACCCATATTGTTTCAAATACTATATCACGTTGTCTTCCTCATTACTACACATTTCCCTTTTATTATAATTTATGCAACGCCAGTGCAGTTGCTAATTTCCACGAAGGATGTAAGTTTTAGGAAATTGTCCAGCGCTTTTCAAAATGCATATTCGGTCATGATCTTGATACACGAATTTGAGGATATTCGTGCCTCTCGTTGCCCTTATTTACCTTGCTGTCAAAATATTGTCAGCGAGCGAGGAATACAGACACTTAAGTATCGTCAACAATTTTATTTTCTCATGTAATTACATATTTTAACCGGTTCTGGTATTTGATGTTTTTTACAAAATCAATGTTTTCCAAATTATTCTCTTGCGGCACCCCGGTTGAAAAACGCTGTGCTGGCGTTACAAAATCAAACGAGATGAATTACCAGAGAGCGGATATTTTTTTCTTTTGACATGTCACCGTACATATAATTTGAAGGCAATTTCTATTTCAAAATAATTTAACGTACACAAAAACATATTACACTTCAGCATGACAACAGAAATAATAGATAACGTGAAGAAAACCTTAATTATGGATCATGGCATGGATGAGGGCCCATTATACATACAAAGACAAATACACGATCAGCTGATTAGAAAAGTTACAGAGGATGCATACAAGAAATCTTACATCCTAATTCTTTGTTGTGCCATTGATGGTGAGAGAAGCTGTAACGCGTACTCATCTGCGAGCAATGTATTGTTCAATTTCTAAGAAATGTAATTTCTGTTCTTTACTCGGTAGCAAAACTACAGGGGAATTGGGCAACCTCCACCCCCCGTATCGAATTGAATAATTTAAAAAGACGGAAATGAACTTCATAAATAACAAAGAAAATGAAGGTTTATGCAATTTTCTGTAAATAGCCTTTTGGAGAGAAGCTTGCGTTATACCTCACAGTGTTATAAATTCCTCGGGGGTGATTGTCATTGGGGGTAGTTGTCCTCCGGGGGTTATTAGGGACTTTTAGATTCGCACGAAGACAATGGGGATTGCTACGATCGACGTCCTTTTAATGCACTGCCTTGAATGGACGTCATACGTATCAGTCCACGCAAATCTAAAAGTCCCTTTTGCGATCGGAGGGGGGGGGGGGGGAGTTGTCCTCGAAGGGGGGAGGGGAAGTTGTCCTCGGGGGGTAATTGTCCTCGGGGGTAGTTTTCCTGGGGGATAGTTGTCCTCGAGGGTAATAATAATAATAGTAATAACGTTTTATTTACCCAGGGTAGCCACTTCAGTTATGAAACTGCTCTTCCAGCGGGCCCTGCATAACATAATATGTTATTACTACCCTTCTCCAATCTAATATGCTGAGCGCCTAGCTAGAAGGTAGAAGGTCCCATTGTTATAAGTCTTTGGTATGACTCGGCCGGGGTTCGAACTCACGACCTCCCGTTCATGAGGCGGGCGCTCTAACCACTGAGCCACCATGCCAAGTAGTGTCCATGGGGGGTAATTGACCTCGGGGGTAGTTGTCCTTGGGGGTAATTGTCCTCGGGGGGTAATTGTCCTCGGGGGTAGTTGTCCTCGGGGGGTAATTGTCCCCTGGGGGTAGTTGTCCTCGGGGGGGGTAATTCTTCGGGGGCTAACTTTCCGGGGGGTAATTGTCCTTGGGGGTAATTGTCCTCGGGGGGTAATTCTCCGGGGGGTAATCGTCCTACGGGGGTAGTTATCCTGGGGGTGATTGCCCAGGGGGTAATTGTCCTGATACGGATTCTAACAAGTTTAGAGACAGTTCAGCTCGTTGTCATCTCGTTCTTATAATTAGTGCGTTCGAAACGCTCTCCTAGAGCGTGTGCAATCACGTCCTGGCTCAAGGGTTATAAAACCCCAGCGCGTCCTTGTAATTCCTTATTCCCATTTAACTTCAACGATTCAAGCTGTGCAAATCAAGACATTCAAGTGAACTTTATGGACGGGCTCGGACTGGCTTGGACGGGAAGAGTGCTCTAAAACTTTGAGCCTGTTCAAAATTGTCCCCGTCCTGCAATTAGACTGACTGACAACGTACTTAGAACGAGATGGACGTACTACGAACGGAATTGCCGTACTTCAGTCCTACTAGCAACGTGTTACATACTAGCTTGACGTATTGGGAATGAGGTAGAACTAGTTATGAACTTGTTTAAACTGATAACGGAAGGGCCTGGACTGCTTGGACAAATTTACCCGATCTGAACTTGATATAAACTGACTGTGGATGGGGTACAAACTAGATGGACGTATTGAGGACTGCTTATGGACGGTCTAGGATCGTATTATAGTCATTATTTACACATTCTACATTCGACATTACGATTTTCTAGGACGATTCCGGAACGTAGTGAGAACTAGTTTGGTGTGATGGGGGCTTAGCTGCTGTTATTTGATGCTCGACCACAGCATGTTGTAATATGTTCTTATTAACATCGTAGTACGGCGATTCCGTTCATAGTACGGCAATCAGTCCATTTGTAGTACGTTCTCCTCGTTTTTAAGCACGTTGTCACTCCATCTAATTGCAGGACGGGGACAATTTTCAACAGGCTCAAAGTTTTAGGGAACTCTCCCGTATAGCCAGTCCAAACCCGTCTATGAAGCTCTTAAACAGATCGGTAACAGTTCCTACTACGTTCAACTCCGTTCGCACAGAGTTTGAGCACGTTTGGCAACATTTTCCAGAACGTATAGAGAACTAGTTCGGTGTGATGGGGGCTTTAGCAGTGAGGACAAGACCACTGTACCAAACGGTCTTGGGTTGAGAGCATGTTGCTTGCCCAACTTTGCGTGATGTCTACTTGGTCTCTGCTGCCTTAATTCTGTGCTTTTCTAAAGTGGAAGCGCCTTTGGCGAGAACATCGTGCCAAACAAATTGATTCTTAGCAGATTTACCAAATGATGTGGGTTTAATCCCAAAGCCTTTTTAGGATGCCTGCAGGGTACGTGTCCTTAAACTTGTTCCTTGAGCCACTAAAGGATCTTACATGCATTGTACACCGGTACACTATGATGTGAGAAGTACCTCTGTTAGTCAGGATTAGGAGCTTACTGTCAGAACCGTCAGCTGATTGATACGATTAGTAACATGACTTTCACCAAAA
Organism: Strongylocentrotus droebachiensis; assembly: GCA_035222895.1. Taxonomy (NCBI): domain Eukaryota; kingdom Metazoa; phylum Echinodermata; class Echinoidea; order Camarodonta; family Strongylocentrotidae; genus Strongylocentrotus; species Strongylocentrotus droebachiensis. The sequence goes on from JAVYIG010001293.1 coordinate 226,359, forward strand.
AAAATATGACTCTGTCTTCATCTTTCTGTCTCTACTTTTTCTCTGTATGTCTTTTTTTTCTCTCTCTCTCTCTCTCTCTCTCTCTCCCTCTCTCTCTCTCTATTGCTTGCTGTCCTACCCTCTCTCTGTCCCCCTCTTTCTTCCTGCTTATCAAATCCCTCGTCTCCTGTCTTCCCCATGTCTCTTCCCCTATCACTTAGGCTACATCAAAATAATGAAACTACATTTTTTACTAATGATCAATAAGAATGTGATGAATTTCAGGACTTTGTTTGGTAACTTAGACAAAAACTTGTAAGGTGCGAATTCAAAGTTTCTCTCACATTTTAATAATCAATACCAATTGTATTTCGTTATATATATTTTCACAATAATTATACACCAACAATGTTCAAAATAGTATATCAATTTGCTACATAAAAATGAGAAGCACCCTATATCGCCTTCAGGGCAAACTAAACATTATATTACGAGGCACAACGAACATGAGAAATAGAAAAGCTAGCTGTTAAGATTGCCGTGATAATCATCGTACCATTTGTCACGTCATGTATCAGATAAACTACATATTGGTCAAGAATGAAAACTGTAGATGAAATGCATGTCTTAGGGCATATACGCAGGGTTGTTATTATTTATTGGAAGTACATATATAAAAACGAAGCTATGCTCCTACCGAACATTGGGGAGGTAGTTTAGCCCCCCTTTAATTCGAATTCATCAAATTGTTTAATTAAACTTTTACGTGATTGCAGAGACTGCTAATTTTAAATAGCACGGGTCGACTCATAAAACCTATATCAAATTGATACAAAATCCACGTTGTTGCTCTTTCAAAACTGTAACATCTTGAAATTAAATGTTTGGTGTAAGACAGTTTTCTATGAATGTGCGATGAGGAGCAATAGCCCAATAATTATACATGTCTACAGTGAAATGGGCAAATAAAAGCCGTCGAACGCAAACAACTGAATACATAAAGTGCTTGCCTGACTGTTTCAACAAAAAGTCAATTTCTGATTCGTACTATCAATCACATGCACTTAACTATAATTGAAGAATCAGGCAATCCGCCGATTCTGGTGTAAACAGTTTTTAAATTCTATACATTGGAGAGAGAATTTAAGTGGAAAGAAGAAGAAAAAACTACGACTGTAAACAGTAACATTGATTACTTAGAGGTACAGAGATATGTTACTCTCCACAAACGTACACGTAATCACCAAAATAAAGATCGTTATCAATACAAAAAGTGTTCGCTCATCCATGTACAAACTTTTGCCGTGCAGGGCGAGTTTTACCAACTCACAGCACTATAGGAAAAAAATGTTGATCGAAAAAGCATATTTTATAATTTGCAGGACATTTTCGTGTCCTGTTAACGATTGAAAAATAGAATTACTGCCCTCTACGTACATTTGTAGGCAGAGGAAACTTAAAGGCCTCCCAAGAAAGAATAGGTTTGATCATTAGTCATTAGTTTAATTAGTTTAAAAAATGGAATTTAAGGTTAGGGTTAGGGTTTCATACCGGTTTTCATGATATCATGTTAGTGTATCGGGTTATATATAGATGTCCTGTTAAAACAGCAACTATATATACAAATTCTAATTGCACAAACATACTGTAAAGAGGGTAAAGCAGTGGGTCCGCATGGAATTGGTGAAAGGAATGAACGAGGGGACAGATGGGTTCAGTGGTGTGAGGGGGAGAACATGGTCATCACTAATACTTGGTTCAAAGAACACCCTAGACGAGTATACACTTGGAAGAGTCCTGGCGACATCGTCAGAAACCAGATAGACTATATTGCCATAAATAGTAGATTTAAAAGAGCAGTGAAACAATCAAAAACGTATCCAGGGGCTGACTGCGGAAGTGATCATGTGCCGGTGATATGTACACTACAGTGCAAATTAAAGAAACTCAAGAGACCAAAAGTTGTGAAAATATTGGATTTTAAACAGTTGAGTAAACCGGACATACGTCAAGAATTTACTGTACAAGTAAAGAATAGGTTTGAGTTGCTCATAGATGAAGGTGAAGAAAACACGTGGGAGACGATGAGAAATATTCTGGTAGAAACAGCGGAAGAGTATGTGCCGACGAAAGAGAGAAAAAGAAGGAACAAATGGATGACAGAGGAGATTCTTTTAATGATGAAAGATAGACAGAAAATTGGAAATAGACAATGCAAGAAATATAGGGACCTAGACAAACAAATTAGGCAAAAATGTAATGAGGCAAAAGAGAGCTGGCTAAACGAACAATGTGTAGAAATTGAAAATCAATTCGATAAGAATAGTAATGTTTACCAAAGAATAAATGAGATTTCAGGCAAAAAGTCTGGTTGTTCAAACCCTGGCTGTATCAAAGGAAAAGATGGGTCCATCCTGTTTGAAATGAAGGACAAAATGAGTAGGTGGACGCAATACATTGGCGAACTTTTTGAGGATAGTAGGGAAGCAATGCCGAGTTTTGCAGATGAAGTCAAAGGGGAGAAAATTCTTAAATCTGAAGTCCGTTGGGCAATGTCAAAGATGAAGAAAAACAAAGCAGCTGGACCAGATGGTGTGGTCACTGAAATGTTTGAAGCATTAGAGGAATATGGTGTTGATAGATTAACAGAAATTATCAACAAAATATATGATGACGGAACATTTCCAGATGAATTGGGCAGATCCATTTTCATTACTCTCCCAAAGAAACCGGGAGCCGTGGATTGTGAGCAATATAGGACAATCAGCCTTATTTGCCATATCACTAAGATTATTTTGAGGATTCTGCTTTTGAGAGCAAGAAGAAGCACTCCCATGGTCGGAAGGGAACAATTTGGTTTTGTAAAGGATGCGGGCACAAGAAATGCAATATTTGTGGTTAGAAATATAACGTAGAGAGCAGTCGAAATGCAAAAGGATGTGTACATGTGTTTTATTGATTATTCAAAGGCTTTTGATAAAGTAAGACATTCAGAACTTTTTGAAGAGCTGAAAAAGCTTGATATATATAGGAAAGATCTAAGACTGCTACAAAGTCTATATTGGAATCAGTTTGCATGCATCAGGGTAGAAGGAGAGTGTAGTGAATATATCAACATCAGACGGGGAGTCAGACAGGGTTGTGTTATGTCGCCAGACCTGTTCAATATGTATAGTGAAATCATTCTAAGAGAATTGGAAGATGAAAATGGGATACAAGTGGGTGGTCATTCAATCACAAATATTAGATATGCTGATGACACTGTTTTATTTTCTGAATCAGAGAAAGATCTCCAAAGACTCCTGAATGTAGTTGTAAAAGAAAGTGAGAGAATGGGACTAGGGATCAACTATACCAAGACAAAGTGCCTGGTGGTATCCAAGAAGAGCAGTCCAAAATGTAACTTGAAACTGAAAGAACAGACTATTAAACAAGTCTCCTCATTTAACTACCTCGGCAGCATGATTACCGAGGATGCCAGATGCGAGACAGAGATCAAGAGAAGGATAGCTCTCGCTAAATCTGCATTTTCAAAGTTAGGCAAAATTCTGACAAATCGAACAATGTGCATGAGGACCAGAATAAGGATATTGAATTGTTACATCTACCCAGTACTTATGTATGGTAGTGAAACATGGACTTTAGCCTCTGATACTAAAAAGCGTTTGGAAAGTTGCGAAATGTGGTTTCTAAGAAGAATGATGAAAATCCCCTGGACTGACAAAGTTAGTAATGAGGAAGTTCTTACACGAGCTGGAGTGCAAAGGAAAATGATACGTGAGATGTTGATTAGGCAGTTGAAGTTCATGGGTCACATTACACGTAAAGAAGGCCTAGAGAACCTTGCTTTGACAGGGAAAATTGTGGGAAGAAGGAGTAGGGGAAGAAGGAGGATACTTTGGATGGACAGTCTGCAGAAATTGTTGGAAGAGAGAGGAGTGAAAGAACTGGGAGTGGTACTAATACAGAAGGCTAGGAGCCGAGGGTTGTGGAACAGCATGATCGCCAAAGTCAAACGATATGGCACTTAGAGAGAGAGACTGTACAGACTAATTTGCCAATATTCAGCTTTTAGGCTACAGGCAGACATACATTTAATGCATGAAATTGTCTAGGTTAATTTTTGTGTTTTTCCCCCTTGAATAATTTCTCCTACCTATCAGGCTAACATGAAAACTTACTTTAATACATTATTTCATTTGTACAAATGCAACAAAAAAAGGAATAACACAGTTACGAAATTTAGCAATATGTTGGGCACTCACTTAACGTAAAAATATTAAAATTAAGCTGATCTCATTTCATACAAATAAAAGCACCATAAAATGAAAATATATATTGCAATATAAAAAATCTAACATCCATTACGAAACATTTGCAATGATGTTTAGTCAGATAATTTTTCATAGACGTACAGGTAAATTAAGACTGTTTCCCGACATCTCACATTAAACAACCTGGCATTTTCTTCACTCCTCTATCACTCTACCACACATAAACAAACGAACCTACATATTATTAGAGGCCCATATTACAAAGGGAAAGCTCGACCGTCGCCCCCTTATCAAACGTTTGGGGATACCACTGTCATAATACCTACCGATCTATGAAATCATTCAGGGGGATGAAGCACTTTAGAGATGTTACCAATTTGAATTTCTTTGCATTTATTGAGTCACCCTATATTATTATTATTATAATTATTATGATATTTACTTTAATATACCGCGCTTTTTCCATAAGGCCCAAAGCGCTTACAGTAAATTACATAAATACATGTAATAAGGAAAAATAATCTTACAATTACATACTGAAAAGGGGGATTTTTGTTCTTCTTCCAATGCCTTTCTAAAGGTAATAACTAATGAAAACCTGTCTAATTCTAAGTGGTAGATCATTATTCAGACACAGTAAATGTCCCATCATAGTCTTATGTGCGAGTCACTATGTGAGACGGAGAGGATCACTGGCTGACCTCAATGCCCTGGTAGGTGTATATATAAAATTCAAACGGGTAATGAGTATTGTGTAGACAAACAAGAGTAATATAAAAGATATTCTTTGTTTCGAAGGAAGCCATGGTATGATCGCAAGAGTGGCTGAGACGGATGGTCCCTAGAAAACTGAATTATCAATCGAGCTCCTCAATTTTGCCCGATATTATTTTGCCCAACTTTGTGTCTATTTCCCAATATCTGTAATTAAAAAGGCAGTTATCGGGCATTTTCACCACTGCCGTTCTATCACATACAAAAACATAAACCCACGTGCATGGACGGGGGGGGGGGGGGGGGACATGGCTGTGGCCCTTCTAATGAAATAAATGTCAGTTATTTTACACATGGGACCACCGCACGGCTTGGTGCCGTTATGATACTTCACTAAACAGATGGAAACAAAGTTTTGAGATTCTGCATCACAGCGTGGATAAAGTGTATTAAAACGATAATGTCACAACCCTGCATTTTCCATGAAATAATAACAACAAAATATTTCACCCTGTCTTTGTTTTCTTTATTTTAGTTGCTTTGTAGGCTGACTGATGATATAGCCTCAAACATCCAAAGTAATACTGATTCAGAAGGTCAAAGTCACAGCTTGCTTCACGGCTTTCTAAACAAATATATATATCTGTAGTATGGGCAAGATATGTAAATGATTTTATCAAATTCGTTGATAAATTGTCTTATACACTATTTGAACTATTTTATATGCATTTTCTTAATTCAGCAGTTTTTTCATTGTAAAACTATACTTTCATATACAGTGCGTCCCAGAAAAAACGAAACCGAGAAGTATCGATGTTTTATCATAACTTAATCACAACCATAATTAATGAATGATACATATTTGGAAAGCTTAGAGTCTCCTCTTTCAGTTGATGTTACTCACGTGATGCATATTTCACGCATGAGTGATTAAGAGCAATTTGAAGGAAGGAAACCAAAAAGTAATTTGGCGGGCGGTATCTGAATTTCAAAGAAAAATTCATATTTCTAGAAAAATCATTTTCTGCTCTTTCATATGATACCTCAATCAAGAAAAATGAGCCAGGAATAGAAAAGTTCTGTTTGCTTAAAGTAGCCCTTACATTTTCATAATTTTAACAAACGAATTCGTTTTCACTGGATGCCTGCCGTAGCAAAAAGCAGATTTGACAAAAGACTTAACTCCGTTTCGTTGACAATCAGCCATGCATGAAGACTCTCGTCTACGGCTGATTTTCAACGAAACGGAGTTAAGTCTTTTGTTAATTTCGTTTATTGATACGGCAGGCAGCCAGTGAAAACGAATTCGTTTAATAAAATTATGGAAATGCAAGCACTACTTTAAACAAACAGAACTTTGTCATTCCTCGCTCATTTTTCCTGATTGAGGTGTCATTTGAAAGGGCAGAAACTCAATTTTCTAGAAATGTGAATATTTCTTTGAAATTCAGATACCGCCCGCCAAATGTCTTTTTGGTTTCCTTCCTTCAAATTGCTTTTAATCACTCATGCATGAAATATGCATTATTTGAGTAGCATCAAATGAAAGAGGAGACTCTAAGCTTTCCAAATATGTATCATTCATTAAATATAGTTTTGATTAAGTTATGATAGAACATCGATACTTCTCGGTTTCGTTTTTTCTGGGACGCACTGTATAATGAGTTATTTTCGTAGCCGATTCTCTATCTCTGTAAATAATCTACAGCAACCATTTTCTAACAGGAAGCGAAATACTGAACGATTTGCATCTTAATAGCACCGCATTGTATGCAGACGACCTTTTCATGGGAAACATTCACTCAAACAAAACATTCACTAAAACAAAAAATTCACTTAAAAGTGACATCACTCGGTAGACTGATCGAATATCTCAGGAGACATGAGTCGTTGTCGGTACGTAACAAGTAAAATGTTCAATTTTTACCCCATCATGAGCACGTCGAGGTTTTAGCTAAAGTCTCACTTTCTTGAGCTTCATGTATTTTTCTTATACGTGAGTACTGGTTTTACTCGCGTGCCTTCAGCTGTCACATTTAGCAGTCTCTTAGACTTCAACTTTTCGCTTAACTTCTGGGCAGTTTCGTGTACAACTAGGACACTACTAGAATCATCATCATTGAAATCGTCAGTTCTGGGCAGTGAATTCGATGTTTTGTTGTCAACGACAACATGCCTGATAATTTTTGGTGCGGGTTGCGGAGGTAAAGGTTTAACCTTCGGTAGCGATTCTTTTGCTTTGCTTACAGGTTTTGCTTTAGGCACCGCTTTAGGAGCAGACTTAATCGGTTTCGGTGGCTTTGGGCGATTGAGAATGTACTTCGCAGACGGATAACGCCGAAACTGCTGCATATCGAATGGCTGCCCCACGTGTGGTCGAGGTCTAGGAGCTGACCGAGCCTTCGGTAACTGTTGCCTTCGCCATATGGCAGAGAAGAGGGTACGCTTTGATTCTGCGATCTGCGCACAGAGCTTATTTGAATCACTGCGTGGTTTGTACTCTATCCAGTGGAAGTAATGTCCCTGCGCCTTGACTTCCGTCTCACCCACACACGACTCGAAGGTCTTCTTCAAACGTCTGCGAAATTCTGAAAGGTCAGTCTGGAAATCAGGACCATATTTCTTGATCTTTTCCCACAGTGTACGGTTGAAGTTTTCATACAGCCGAGTGTCGACACTGTTCCATTGCCTCATCTTATTTCGTAAAGACTCTGGTACATTTGCTGGATTTGGTCGAACGTTCTTTGCGACGTAGAGGGTGTCCTCTAGACTCCAACAGAATAATCTCCTCATAACCACCAGAGATTCCTCAAAGTACTCAGTAATCAAGACTAAACTGAACTCGCGATCCAATTTATTGATATACTCTTGCACTTTGTTTTTATCACTATGATACACGTGATCCAAACCAAGGTCAAATACTTGGTTGTTCTTGGCATAATACCACCTCAGACCCATTTTCCCTTCCCAGGTCATAGACTTGAGACGCTTCCGGTAAAAGTCTGGCTTCGCAAAGAACTGCGTCAATCGCGCCTGCATTGTGGTATGAACCTTCTCGTGCATGAGGAAAGAGTCATCCAACTGGAAATGCGTGAAGGCTGACTCAAACTGCGTCCCAGGGTCCCGGATGATGGTTATGTAATGAGTGTTCGGTTTCATAAAGGTGTTCATTGCCTTGCGGTCGTAGCGCACATGTACCGCAAGCATGTTGTACTTGTACCTGGAGAAGTCCCCCGGTTTAACCCCTATGGGAGGGAGAAAGTGCGTCCGGGGTGAGTTGACATTGAGGGGGAGGTAAACAAGGTGTCCATTCCCAGGGCTAAGACGGTTGAAGACAAAAGACAAGTTGTGGGAGAAGCCGTAGCGGTTGACAATGTGGCTGAGACTTGTACTCCCTGTTTTGTGTGTCTTGATGAACACTACATTGTCCTGGTGAATACAGGACGTTGGGTCTCCTGTCTTCTCTTGAACATCCTGTTTTATCGTATAGGTGGTGTTGGCATCGAAGGCAATAGGTGGAATGACGTCACCAGTGACGTTTTCCGGCAGAGAAGACGGTGTAGCAGAAAGGATCAACTCGTTCGCAGTGTTTTTTCTGCATAGTCATATTAATGAAAAAAGCAAGCAAACATTTCATTGATACATTCGAGCAATGTCTATAGAATGACGAAATCGTCTCGCAAAAAGTGTAATGAAATATAACTTATAGATTACTGAATGCACCCATCATCCTATTTTGTTGGTCTCTCTGTAGACAAGACAAGAGAATCCGTCTCCTTATTATGTTCAATAACTACAATTTAATTACGCCAAAAACAAAATATATATATATATTTGAAGAATCAATTGATCACAAAAAGGCGTATTTAATGGATGTCAAATGCTTGTATACATGTCATAATGATAATAATAATAATATTAATAATAATAGTACTACTACTACTGCTAATAATGATACAAAATAATATTAATAATAATAATAATAATAATAAAAACAATAATAATAATGATTATTGGGTCTTGTTTACTAATGATAGCACCATCATTAGTAATGCTGCTCTTCCTGCGGGCACTGTGATTATTATTAGGGCCTACCCATGCAATGGCCAGGAACCCTATTACGCCTGGATAGAGAATGGCAAATATGGATTAATTTCTTGCCAAAAAAAAGGCTTAGCGCCGGATTGGGATTTGAACCTTAAACCCTTGGATAGAGAGTGAAGTGAATGAACCACTATACTGCGACACCTCTGTGTGTCGCACGTTGTTAATTCAAATTTTTCAAAAGAAAAATCAGAGTTGAATGCATCCTTCAATCTGCAATCTATATTCTTCATTCCTCCAATATGCTAGTTAGAAACCGAGGATAGAAGTACTAACTCACCCCTTGGAAACAGAATCCTTGGAGTTGGACGACCTAGAGCGCCACCACACGGCAGGAGGCCAAGATCTGCGGATGGGAGCTCCGTGAGTAGGTGCAGCAATGTTAGTGAAGTGGGCCTGAGGTGGATCATAGAGCTTTGTCATGTACGTCATCAGAATGGCTGTACTCACCACGCACATTAGAAGAAAGATGCTCTGCTGTGGAATGTAAGAAATAACAAATATATATATTTGAGATGAGGAAGACATATAACACGATCGGAACTACTTTCGAAAGATCGACCTATTTAAGGCAATTAGGGAGTTTACAGATAGCACATGGTACAAATGACCCCAAATATCCACAGATCTTTGACACATGGAGAAGTTCCACTTTGAGCATATTAGAATAATATCTGCCAAAGTCCTAGATGTGCTTCATGAATACATTTTGTTTGCCCTCTTGAAAAGAATACTTCCACCTGCGTATCATAGAATGTACCATTGGTGCATAAATGAATAATGTTACATAACTTTCATGAGCGCACATCCAGTATTCATCTCTGTGGGTTTTACCTTTTTGGTACAAATGACCTTTATCTGCCCATGCGCAGATTGTATTTGTAAACTCCCTTATTCATTAGCTTCATCAACCCCTTTAAAAACTTGCGAACATTACAATGACGCGTTACGTCAATATAAACATGATCTATATTTTATATACAATGGGGGTATTGACATTTTCCTTAAAGGGACTTGGTAACATTGTTCAGATGAGATATAGTGGTGCTAAGGTAGTGACTTCAATGCTAAATGTACAGTTAAAGATAATCTGAAAAATTGATGAAAACGGACCATTATTAATGTTTGTTCTGTTTTTGTTGTTTGTTAATATTGTTGTTATTGTTTTTGTTATTATGTTTTCCCTCATAACGCCCTTCTGTCGGGCAACAAACAATTGTTTGTGCTAGCATGATGAACACAACAGGAAATAGAAATATGACAAGGAACAATGGCATGAGAAAGTAGGGAGGATAGAGTAAAGGGGGGGGGTGGGTGAAGAAAGAGGTACATCGGGTGAGGAGGAGCAGGGGGTAGGGCTATAACACTTAGAGGATCGACAAACCAACCTAAAACATAATAGGCATAATAGAAAGATTAATGTGATAAGGAACAATAATAATAATGTTGATTAGATTTGTTTTAAATGCTTATAATTGATTTGTATTGTTTTGTTGGAAACATGAATAAATTTGAAATCGAAATTGAAATTGAAATGATAAAAACTGAACTGTTAGATCACCATTTAAAAGGGCCGAGGAGTGACAACCTTATCAAATTGATAGAGTAACTCTTTGAGCATGCTGGATCGAACAATATAAAGGTTAGATGTACCATGCTAAAAGTGCTATAAACTGACATTCTGACTCCTCAGTCGGCCCTTTTAAATGGTGATTTAGTTCTATACAAACCCATTTCATTCTCTCAATTGATTGCAACCACAGCCCTCAACCGGAGGTCAGTGATGACGGATGGATATCGTCGAGGGAATGGAAGAGGTCCTCATAGACTTGCTTTCGAAGATTGTTAGTCATTGATTCGAGTGAGGTGACGTCTCGGAGGATGACATTAAAGGAGTCCAAAGGGAATATGTTGATGAGGTAATCATCGTTGAGGACTCGTCTGAAGTTCTGGTGGATGATAACATTTGAAAATAGTTATGATAATGATATATTGCACTTTATAGTGCCATTGATTGATAATAATAACATAATACACTTACATGTAGATTTTGTACCATTCGTATCTCTACGTATATATATTTTGTCAATTCAATTGAAAGTAATATTTTTTTCTTCCAACATGCAAGATATGTGCCCGATTCAAGTGCTTTCATTTAAACTCAAAAAGTTAATTGTTAGTGCTACCTTTATAATCCAGGAGATACTCGATCAAGGAAATCTTGGCAGAATCTGACAACAGTTGAGGTCATCCTATAGGAGAAATTGAGAAACATTGAAGCAGGCAAGTTTTATACAAAATGTGGAATAACATCACAGAAACAACAAAAACAAGACTGCGTTAGATTCGAAATAATAAAAAATAACAGACGTTATCGATAGAAAATAAAAAATATGTAGGATTAAATAAAATATACAAATTTAACTAAAGGGAAAGACTTTTTTGACAAACTATGTAGAGCATACGTTTTGGCTGGATGACTGCCCCCCCCCCCCCCCCCTCCAATTTTCCCGGTCAGCCCTCCTTATCTGTTTGTTGTATTACTTGCAATGTGGATCTAGTATCTTCGTTGATGGTTTAACACTTCGGTTGCTTCTGTCATCTCTCTCCACGGTCGCTCGTTTGCCACTCATGCAATTTTGCAGAAAACAAAAGGCACCAATTGACGAAAGGATTGCTTCTAAACTGGATTAATTAGCAAAATTGTTCATTTCCTGTCTTGGTTAGCTCAATGAAAACCCTTTCAACACTGGTAGAGTTTGTTTTGCACTATAAGCGATAAAATAATATTTAATAAACTCCATGGCACGCATATCCAACATTTCGTGTTATCATCATCTTGATTTGTTCTTATTTATCTTTCGTTTTCTGCTTATCTTTTCATTAAAGAGAAGGTTGAGTTCTGGGAAGAGGTGAAAAATAATTTGTGAGCATTACTCATTCTTAGTATGCAAGTGTGGAAGAACATCAGATAAGACATGTTCCCTGAAAAGCATGGCTCTTCAAATGCCTTCATATTCTAAATATGCATGTAAAATCGTAAAAATCGGGGGGCCGGCTTTTTACGCCACGTGTTCGTGTAGTCCCATATACATCTTTCTGTGTACAGTGTTTGTAACTTTACCAAGACTTGGCCAAATTTCTGATCATTTTTGATGATTCCAGAACCTTGCAATACACACAAATTCTTATATGCTAGATGATCAACCTTTTCTGGTCGGTTCCACACCGTTTCTTTCACAATGCAATCGCATGACCAGAACTCAACGTCATCTTTAAGTCTTCTCCTTTGCCTTTTTTCCTCATTTCTTTTCACCATATATTTTTGTTTAGTTTTGTTTTTTTTGGGGGGGAGGGGGCTCATTTTTATTTGTCTGTCTGTTTGATAGTCTTTTGGGGGTTATTTTTCTGTCAACACTTTTGTTTATCGTTTACCTTTTTATCACATTCAAATAGAAGTTGGGGCAGTTCGGTTTCAAATATCTATTCCCAAAAATAATTCCTATCACATTTCGAATTGGTACAGATCTGAATAGTGCGAACTACATCGCATCCTCTATCACGTACTTCAATTACTCTCATTTTGTTCGCCATTCGATACATGGTTGACTGAGGACACATGCAAAACACTTTTTGGCCTCTCCTATATTCATGGCATTTTCGGCTCATTGCCCTCCAACACCGTCTGCTGGTCGTATTCGCCCTGTTTTCCCCCTTGGTGTTTTCCCGCCATTATGACGTGTTCTAACACATCTCCTAGTCTCTAACCACCTCTCTCTCTCTCTCTCTCTCTCTCTCTCTCTCTCCTCTCTCTCTCTCTCTCTCCCTCTCTCTCTCTCCCTCTCTCTCTCTCTCTCTCTCTCTCCCTCTCCCTCTCTCTCTCTCTCCCTCTCTCTTATGGGCGCCATTTTGAATTGGTAGAATGTACAGGTTCCTCATAAGATTCATTGATGACAATAACGGTAGATTTGGTCTCTGTAAAAATAGGAAAATACATATAAACATATATCTAGAGGTGTCGTGGATGACTGGATACGTCGCCGGACTGTCGGTCACAGGGTCCGCGGTTCGAGTCCCGCCGCGACACTAATGACCTTTGGCAAGACATTGATCTACATTTGCCACTCTCCACCCAGGTGTTAAATGGGTACCGGCAGGAAGGGAATTACTTAAAATGCTGCGAGCGTCGAAATCGGCAGCCTAGCATAGCCGGGTAATGTTGGAGCGCCTTGAGGACCTTGCACGGTCGATACGTGCGCTATATAAGAATCCAATATTATTATTATTATTTATATTGATGTCACCCTCAGATTTATAGGAGTGCGTATGTATAGGTTCTTATTCTGGGTTCTTTTTCAGCGCTCGTGTCTGTCTGACTTGAAACTCCTGGCGCTCCATGAGAATATGCTGCTTTAGCAAGGCTACTCGTAAGGCGCTCGAGCATTTTAAGGAATTAATTTCTGACAGTTACCCATTTACTTCACCTTGGTCGATCGAGTGTGGCAAATGTAGATCAATGTCTTACAAATGACGTAATCGATGTTGCAGGGATTTGAAGCTCATGTGGCTCGCAGTCCGGTGGCTCTATCTCTAGACAACACAACACATACCATCACTTATCGTTATGGTTACCCGTAATATGTGACAATTCGTTTCTTTTTGAAAAAGCGAGTTTCCCCTCAGCGGGTTAAATAAATGACATTTTCACGCAATTCTAACAGTTACACCTGCGCTATAATCAACACCCTAAACTATATACGCCAGTAATAAAACACATTATATACCTCACTTAAGTAATCCAGCCATCTGATTGGTCGAAATTGCATTCATAAACTTCAACTGTTCCTGTAAAATTCCCGGTAACCATGCTTAAAACATTTAATATTTTTAATAACCATGGTTATTAAAAAAATAGGTCAGTCTCCATGGTTACCCCATAGGTTTACATGTTAAAAAATGGTTTGAGCGATGGAGGATACCGTATGTGTGCGAATAATTGGTCGGTAATTTCAATACAATTGAATCTCGATCGATCTTACCGACAATTTTATCTTGCATTGTTGACATGAAGACGAAAATAAACTTCCAAAAACAAAAAAACAACATCTGCCGATAGATCTTGATCTAAGTTCGTGCCAATATGCATTGCAAAAGTAAAAGAAGAGTCCGTATATGGAGCTTTTGCGAAGCATTCATCACACGCGAAGCCGGTTTCAATCCATTTTAATGTATATATCGTACAAAACTGCCAAGCATGTTAACAGCGCGCGATGGCCGAGAGGTCTGAGGCGCTGACTTTAGATACATCACCTTTTGTACGCAAGAGTTCGAATCTCATCTTCGACAAAAAAAAAAAGTATTTTTTATTTTTTAGTCTATTTTTTTTCGGCATATAAAAGTATTAATGACTGCTTTAATATTCGAGAAATAGTTGTTTTTATACGCTCTCGGGAAGGTTACAATTGGGCTATTCCCCTCGGCACGCCTCGGGTAATAGCACAATTCTAACCTTCCCTTGAGCGTATAAAAACAACTATTTCTCTCAAAGCAGTCATTAATACTATACTATGCACTTGTTCGCTTGCCATTCACCTTTTGTACATATTATCTCAAGTCCCATCAAAGACTGTGCTAGTCGCAGTCTTGTGTCAGCAATTGAAAATGGGGCTTCGTGTGCACAGCTAGGCAATGCATTACAGTGGCGGATTCAGGGGGCACAGGTGGCACATGCCCCCCCCCCCCCCAGTAAAAATAAAAAGGAAGGGGGAAGGGGGGAAAGAAAAGGGGGGAAAGGAGAAAAAGGAGGGGGAAAGCAAAAGGAGGCGGAAAAAAGAAAAGGGAAGAGAGAAAGAAGAAGAAAAGAGGGAGGAGAGAAAAGAGGAGAGGAGAAAAAGGAGGGAGGAAGGAAGAAAGGGGGATGATATTATAAGATTTTTTTTTAACCGGGAAAGGGGCGGGGGGCACGCAATTTTGCAGTGTGCATAAGATGGGGTCCCTCTTGTCAAGCGTGTAGCCTTCCCCCCCCCCCCCAACAAAAAAGGAAAAAAGGGGGGAAAGAGAGAATTGATGTGAGTTAAAGGAGAAAGTAAAACAAATGAAAAAGAATTAAACAACGATAGAAGAGAGGTGCAAGAGCATCGGAAATTCCATTTCTTTTAAAAGAATAATGGGATAACAACCAGTGCTAAAGGGGGGGTGTGGGGTGCGACCAAGGGTGCGACACTCCCTACCCCTCCTGCCCCCCCCCCCCCACCTGCCAGGATATTGTCGGTAAAATTGATTAAGAGTAGGTACACCGAATCGTCTTCTTTCTCTAATAATTTAATGAAACGCCAAAGCTTCCGCGCTTCGCGCGGGAGGGGGAAACTAAATTCAGACAACGGTTAAGAGACGAGAACGGTACAACCAATCATCTTCTTTCTCTCTCATAATTTAATGAAACGTGAAAGCTTCCGGGCTTCGCGCTGGAGGGGGGGGGGAACTATATTCAGACAAGGATTATGAGGCGAGAACGGTGCAACGAATCGTCTTCTTCTCTAATAATGTCATGAAATGTCAAAGCTTCGGCGCTTCGCGCGGGATCGGCGAAAATGAATTCAGACAAGGATAAGAGTAATAATTAAGTAAAACGACAAAGAGTTTAGGTTAGGTCTCGGGTTAGGGTTAGGGTATAGGGTTAGAGTTAGGTTTAGGGTTAGAGTTGGGGTTAGGTCTCGGGCTAGGGTATAGGGTTAGAGTTAGGGTTAGGTTTTGGTTAGAGTTAGGGTTATGTTTAGGGTTAGAGTTAGGGTTAGGGTATAGGGTTAGAGTAAGGTTTAGGGTTAGAGTTAGGGTTAGGTTGTCTCTATATTTACCGTGTGGGACGGGTATAGCTACGCACAGCGTATGGCAGTTGAACTCATTTCTTGTGAGATCACCTTCATTCACATGATGTTATGTACAAATCTCGAGAAGTAAGTTTTATTCAAAGTGACATCCTATCATGCGCGCGCACACACATACACATCTGAGAGCAGATCTATATCGAAAGTCGAGAGAAGGTTGATATGCCAGAGACAAACCCGTCGGGTCGAATTTCCTTTTAGCCTGAAGCGGCAATTGGTCAGATCCCTTTCTCAGGCAAACCGACAGACATTATATGTAGAGAGTAATCATATTTATCAAATGCTTCGAAATGACATATGAGCGGAAAAACATTGAGATGATTGCTTTATTTCAATGATTGAGTGTAGTTCCAGTAGAAAGCATTCCCAACTTGCCAATGGAAATCTCCACTCCTTTTTCTGAACACTTCACAATTGTGACGATGATTTCCCATATTACGGAGCCTCTTGAGAAGTTGCTATCTAGCTTGCCATGTGAGAAAGATGATCATCACAGAGAGAGAAATGGAGAGAGCGAGGGAGGGATGGGGAGAGCGAGGAAGAGACATGCTGTGTGATGAGTTGTTCGTATTCAGAGAGAAAGGGGAAAGGGGAAAGGGGACTAGTGTGAGAGAGCGAGAGAGAGAGAGAGAGAGAGAGAGAGAGAGAGAGGAGGGAGAGAGAGAGAGAGAGAGAGAGAGAAGGAGAGAAAGAAGAAAGAGTAAAATAAGAAAGGGAAAGAGAGAGAGGAGAAAGGGGGATAAGATACAGCGTGTAAGATAGAGGACATCTCAGAGTGTGGTAGCGTAGAGAGAAGAAGAACAATCACACAATACAATATTTAATAAAATATGTTTATAGCAAGCAATCGAACTAACTAAGTAACTAAATTGGAATTCATATGTTGAAGAAATTCTAGATTTTGTCTGTTTAAAGATGTTCATGTGTGGGTATATAGTCGTACGTGAATGGCTTGTCCTACCTAACAAAATGTAATATATGCAATTCATATTCTGACTATTGAAATACTATTGAAACAAGAGAAAAGGCTCGTATTTGAATTGTCAACATAGAGAATGCATGATTATTTGTCGCTATGTCGGGCAATTATTTGGAGAAAAAAAGTCTAGTAACAATTATTGAAGAATAAGCCTGCATAAAATGTTAATGCATAATATATGCCCTTTCAGAATAATTTATTTTCGTATTGTATTTCTTATATACGGACGCATTCTGGAAGTAGGGTTCTTATGGCAACATCATTTATGGACGTGTTAGAGGTTTATCCGACCTAGCAATGGCTAAAGCATCCAGAATGTTGATTTCTAAAAATCGTCTAGTCAATTGTCCAATGAGGACAACAGAAATGAATTTTCTTCACTGTTAATTTGAATGCATCGTCAAAATTGTATAATATTTTGCTTTTGTTTAATTGTTTCCTCTTTCCAACGTAAATGTATACTTGACATAGGCTTGACTGACTTAGCAACATTGAGGTCTTCATATATGTTACTATAGATTTGCATGCAAGCCTCATCAAAATAAGGGGAAAAGGAAATAATTATTAAAGTGCAAATCCCTGATTTGCACTTTAGATTCGTGTGTGTTCTAATTACGTGGTGATCAGACATTAGTTTGCTCTGTTGCAAATTGCTCCCGAGGTTTTGCTATTAAATGTTTTGTATAATTAGCATTTGGTTTAAGGTAAGGTTATAATGGTGAGGATAGTGTTAGGCCTAATATGTCCTTAATTGCACTTTAACGCCGTGTACATTCTGCTTGACAAAGGCGCCAAGAACGTTTTGTCAGTCACTGTCGGGCAGACACAGCCAGATATCTAGGATCTGCTCAAGGCTTTAGGATGTGTGGTAGAGTATAACAAGAGAGTCTGTCCATACAGACTAAGTAAATTCGCTCATCTTGAAACGAGATGAGATCGGTGAATGATTATGCGTATGAGCGTAGGAAGTAATACCATCCATGAGCCCGTTATTCCAATTAGTATGCATTATGCACATATCTCACCCCCTTGTTGCCTCTGATCGCCGAGAAAATGGTGTCAACTTTCTGGTTAATTGAGCCATGTGCAAATCAGGAGTCCTACATTAAAGGTCCAGGTGATCACCACCCCCCCCCCCCCCCCCCTCCCATCCCTCTCCTGCAAAACCAAACCGTGCTCACACTTACGTAAAAATGTGCAGGAAAATGTGTTCGTGTTCCCGCTCGATCCCCGGCTAAAAAAAGGCTCCTGAAAGTATGAGGGTTTTTTTGTAATCCTTATTATAAATAGTTTTCGTATAAGATTCTTCGGGCTTGTGCCCCCCCCCCCTTTCCTTTTCCTCTCCCGCACGGGAATTTTGGATCCTTCACTGGTGTTATGGTGGCACTGCTGTTATTGTGCGTTTTGCCTAAAACCACCGAATTTGACACATATATACTTTTCTATATGCTAGATAAAGTAGATAATACCGAATCACTTTAAAAACTTTCTGATGCAGTATATATTCAATGTAGTGGTGATGTTTTGAACTCCGCGTGCAATAACTCCACTAATATTGTTTAGACCTTGATAAAGTTTCAAGCTTCTATTGGGATTTAAAAACATAGCCTGACTTGGGCAACCTTTTTCTGATGTAAGAAATTCATGTCATTTAATAATCATTGTCCAAATTGTTAGCGCTATTAAATTAGTTAATTTTCAATAAGACGTTAATGGTTTCAGAGTGAGCTGTTCGTTTTGTGTGTTAATTTATTTAATTGAAAACGACCAGGAGCGTCACAACGTGACGGACATGTGCGCTATAATAAGAAGCCACCATTATTATTATTATTATTATAAAGTGCCATACTTGTGTTGAACATTACTTTGTTTAGGCCTCCGTCATAATACATAATGCTCTCAGTCAGCTAATGTAGGGTTTCATAGCATGCACAGAGTATACGTATTACGACATTTTGCTGGAAAGGGAGAGAAATAGAGAGAAAAGGGTGAACAGTCAGACCGTAAAAGACCGAACCAAAATTACATCGTCCCACATGGCCAAGATTCGGTCAGTTTGGCGATGTGAATGAGGTATAAACTGTATGACCATCACAAACCAAGGGTAATGATTGTGCCTGTTACAAAAATAGTTTGTATCAGTATGTACATTTTTCATTTTTGACAATATGCAAAATGCTCACTACTCTGACTGTAATTTATATTCTTCTCTTTCCTTTTTGTTATAAGTTATACTGTATTGTTTTATAAGGGGGTATCCGAAACATGATTTTTCTTTTTAAAAGGATTTACACATCTTTACTTTTGTTAAGTACTGTTGATATGCTTTTAACACTGTCTATGTATACACATTCATTGCACTTACGTATTTAGTTGATATCTATTTTAAAAAAAATTGTTTACGTTGAATTTAATTTAATTTAATTTTTGCTTATATTGCTTGATTTCATTCAAGCGATTCTACTTTGATAAAGCAAAAATAAAGATCAACATTAACAAGAACAGACATTATTCCGGACTTATAGTATCAACTTACCCCTTACATGATCGATCTAAAGCACGTTTAGATCCTTTCAAAGAAAAATAAAATCAACACTGAGTCTCTTGTGTTCGTTGAAAGAGTGCCTGACCGTCTCTACTTCCAAATGTCACTGTATCAGTCAGTAAAACATTATCATGATAAGCATAGTTGCAGGAAGCATTTTTAACGATATTTTCATGCTTCTCCTTCAGTAAACAAAATACAGTCTATCATTATTTCTATGACAGTAGTAGAATCACAGGGCACGTAATTGCAAACGCAAAGGGATGCTGATTTTCTTGTCTCGCTCCATTTAACATATCTTTTTCAAATAGAAATGTTCGCTGAAAGCTGGGCTCTTTTACATCCGGTACATTGACAGTCACTCATTATCTTGACATCGTCTTAAACACGAAATGATGCTGGTTTTCTCATCTCGATCCAACACAAGATAAAACCTCTACTGTTTTGTTTAGAGCCCTAGCCATAAACATTCGAGTTTGCTCATTATCATCACGGAATGAGAAGTATGGTCGCATGTGGAACAAGCTACGATGATCCTTATTCGCCTTCCTCATGGAAACAAAATCCTCTGCTACTGCTTTTCGTATTCACAATACAGTCATGTCACAAACAAGCTACAATAAGCTTTTTATTTCATCCTCTGGAAGTAAAAGAAACTCCGCTAGTGGATGTAAATTATTGTAAGGTTATGATATGGAACATCCAATGGCTTCCTATCAATATACAAACATCACCGCATTGTTGTATTCGCTGACCGTCACTTCGGAATATTCTTACACATCCCGTTTAACCGATAAATAAATCACTGCACATGTATGTTATCCGTGGTATTGGGAGCATGGTGATCATGACACATTTTTGCAGAATATATAGATGTTCCGCCAAATTTCTAGTACATAACAGCTCAAATGGTACAAGCCTATCCACCATGTACACAAGTACATCAGGCTTCACCTTATAACGAGGAACGCATTACATCCTCTTCCCCATCTACGTACGATGAAGACGTACTACGCGTTGTCTTGTTCACTAGAAGTATTTCTGTAAGTAAACGACTATTTTGCGTTGGATCTTAAATTTCTGATGTGCATGGTTTTAAGTAAATGTAAAACACATGGAAAAACAAAAATTGAAAGAATTATAAGTGCTGGTTTATCTATTTTAAATAGTTTTGCTGCTATATTAGCCATTTTTATGACAATGTGAAAAATGGGTCTACGATTTGAGACTATTCATCATGGAAATGCCGGGTCAGTAATAGGTTCACGTTCAAGATGCATTGCGGAGGTGGTGGAGATGCTCATATACATTGGACGCAGGCGACATGTGATGTGCAAATTGGCGGGACTCGATCTTCCACTGACATAAAATTAACAGTGACAAAGTCATGGGTGGTTCGGCTGGTATCGATATCAATGAAATATTTAGTGAGTGTGACTAGGTAGTTTATGATTTTGATCCCTTTCCCTGTCTGGTGTGTGTAGGCTATGTATTGTCGTGTTTGTGTTGTTGTTTGTATTTTTAATAAAACATATAAAAACATGATTTCATTTGAAATCGTTTATGGGTCGACTAGACAGCCTACCACACGGCCAACAAACATGTTTCCGTTGACAGAGCTAAAGTTTTTAGGTATGCCCATTTCTGCGAACTAAAACTTCTGCATGATGACAATGTCGGAAAACTTATTCTATTCAAAAATATGATCTGCTGTTATTATTTGCTTGTCTTTTTTCTTTTTTCTTTCTATAGTTTATTAAACATTGCACGCTCATCTTGCGTGGCTAATTTAATTCCTTTTTATACATAGGCGTATGCAAGTCAGGATATAAGGCCTGTACACCCCCCCCCCCATTTTGAATTAACAATTTTATATTCCAACAACTACAACATCATATTATTGTTTTCTTTCTCTCTTGCTTTTCTTTTTTGAGGAGTTCCATCAAGAAGGCAGAACGCCTTTAGCGTAATCTACGTCACATTGCATGCATGTTTAGGGTAGCACCATTTTACGGAAATAAAAACTACTTTGATTAAACCACCCTTCTGCCTCCAAACTAAATGAATTATAATGATTACTTGCCACTGATAGATTATGATATGTTTCGAATCAAGCTGAACGAGACTAAACTGAAAAACTTAAAAATATACTAAACGATACTTTGTTATTTCACTGCCTGAATATAGTGAAATAACAAAGTATCGTTTAGTATATTTTTAAGTTTTTCAGTTTAGTCTCGTTCAGCTTGATTCGAAACATATCATAATCTATCAGTGGCAAGTAATCATTATAATTCATTTAGTTTGGAGGCAGAAGGGTGGTTTAATCAAAGTAGTTTTTATTTCCGTAAAATGGTGCTACCCTAAACATGCATGCAATGTGACGTAGATTACGCTAAAGGCGTTCTGCCTTCTGGCTTTTCATAGCAATCTTTAACATTTTGAATTTCATCTCAATTTCTGCAAACCATGTTTGATCGAAGACGTCATATACCTCCTTTTCATGATGTAATTTTGTATGCAAGTGAATTTCCCTTATCTTCTCAAGGAGACATAGGCGGGCTTCTATACTGTCTTGTCCACCTCCATTCACGCCTCTAATCGATTTATTCAGTTAATCTTCCTTCTCTTAGATGTATTTATCGACCTGGTCGCTATGTGTTGGCAATTATCAGTTCCTGTGTGTGCATGCATACATCAAGGTGATACCTCAATCACACCGCTAAACCGACCAATGATTACTTGGCCATCAGCAAAAATGTAACTTTGTGTTCGGTCCGTTGTCGGTCTGGTGTCGGTCTGGTGTCGGTCTGGTGTAGGTCTGGTGTCGGTCTGGTGTAGGTCTGGTGTAGTTCTGGTGTCGGTCTGGTGTCGGTCTGGTGTCGGTCTGATGTCGGTCTGGTGTCGGTCTGGTGTCGGTCTGTTGTCGGTCTGATGTCGGTCTGGTGTAGGTCTGGTGTCGGTCTGGTGTCGGTCTGGTGTCGGTCTGATGTCGGTCTGGTGTCGGTCTGGTGTCGGTCTGGTGTCGGTCTGATGTCGGTCTGGGCTCTGTCTTACAAAGAGTTGATAATAATCGCAACTTATTTGCGATTTATATCAATCGCAACTATGTACATAGGAGATAGGAGACTGCCAACTTGCGATTAATTAGAGGACTTGCGATTGATTTGGATCAATCGTAACTCTTTGTAAGACAGGGCCCTGGTGTCGGTCTGGTGTCGGTCCGGTGTCGGTCTTCATTGGTGTGACTGACATAGGCGTTGAAACGTTTTATCAAACGTAAAATTGGGTGGTCAGAGTGCCAGAAATATTTTCGGGGAGAAGAAAAGGGGGCCATCCGACCGTGTGATGGATGGCAGAAGGCTTGTAATCCTACATGAGGGAGCATTTTACTCACCTTCAGGAGGTGCGATTGCTCAGTGGTAGAGCAGTGGTCTCGTAACGGGAGGGCCCTTGTTCTAAACCAGTCGATGCACTAGTGCCCTTTGATAAGGTATTAGTCCTCGTTACTAAGTCTCTCGGACGGGGGACTTAAAGCCGTCGGTCCGCTGTTTGTATACTTACAAGCACACACATGCTTTCCTAGCAGTCGAGGAAAACAAACCAAATCTGTATTGTTAATGTATATTCAGCCTATCGATGATTAAGGGGAACAAACGTACGACCTGTCTTTGTAGCTAACAGATATCATGTGATGTAATACCCCTTCCCCTCCCCCTCATCAACGGCCGACACAATGTTGCGCCAGGAAATTGCGAGCGTATTTATATTATTCATTAGTTTTGGTCCAATTCATCTTGGCTCCTCACCCCATCACCATCAACACCACCACAATAGTGATGATTATGCGAAATAAATCAGGTTAAGCATTGAGAGCAAGTGTCACACATAATGAAATGCACAAAATAACACCACAAACATGCAAGAACTCATGAATTATACATTGACGTCTTAAGCCAAAGAAATATTCGTCTACCCTTGAATATTTGAATATTGCAGTTTTGTAAGGAGAAGGATCGTCAGGTGAACTTGATTTTACACTCTTAAAACTCAATATAATGTTAAATCAACATAATATAACAATTTCGAGGAAGGACAAATTCTTCACAATTATGGTTTAACTTCTTGATGACAACCCACAGAGATGCATGGATAAACTAATACATTGTATTAAAAGGTGTAATTCTACTATGTTGAACATGTTTTCACTCCTCGAATCTCTAAGATCGAATTGATTGGGCAATTTTGAGTTTTAGAGTGCATTATTCAATATGATACCCACGCTGTGGTGTCTATTATGAAAGTTAAACTGTGTTGGAAATAGGAATGCATGGCCTGAAAACATGTTCACTATGGTGACTGGTGATGACGTCAAACCGTGTTGTCAAGCAAAAACAACAGTATTTACGTCAGTCTAAAAAAATCTTACTCACGAAAAGGTCGTTATCTAATTGAACTGAATTGAAGGCTTTATTGGGATTTATTAAAAAAAACAGCAACAACAGTTCAAATTTATTCATATTAGGCAGTCAGCTGACTAAATTGCTGTGAATGTGGAAATGTTCTAGAATTAGAAATGTATGGGCTGAAAACTGTAAATTATAGTAATTGATGATGATGACGTCAAACCAGGTTGCCAAGCAAAATAAAGATATAAATATATATATATATATATATATATATATATATATATATATATATATATATTTCCCTCAGTGTAAACATTTTATCTTTAAAGGGATACAATCTATCGTGTTCACTGCAAAAGACTTTCTCTAATTGAGTTGAATTAAATGGTTTATTTGGGTTTAAAAATCGACAGCAATAACAGTTAAAACTCATTTACAAACAAAATGCAGTCGAATAATTAAATTGCTATGAGCGGCAGTTATTTTCCATTGTTATGTTTTGTTATTTATAAATGTCCATTAGTTCTTAATTTAATTCTATCATTGTTGTCCTGTTAAAAACATTTAATTTAATCACGTGTTTGTTCGAGTCATGAGAATATTGCATTAGGAAAATACCATCAAATTGTCACTCTGTCATTTTAGATAAATTAGATTCAAACTTCAGAGTTTTACAAGCTAGGTGTCTAGATAATGGTAGATTCATAACACATGAATCACGAGTTGATTTGTTCGGGTCATGAGAATATTACATGAGGAAAATACCATCAAATTGTCACTCTGTCATTTTAGATAAATTAGATTCAAACTTCAGAGTTTTACAAGCTAGGTGTCTAGATAATGGTAGATTCATATCACATGAATTACAATTTAACCCATTGCTTACTGGAACCTGGTAGTCTCTGCGTTAAGTCTATGGGAATAAGATAATTCAGTAGTCAACATGTTAACTTACCTCCTCTTTAAATCTCTCTCTCTCTCTCTCTCTCCGACATTCACAGATTAATAATCTGGTTGTTCTAAGTAATTTTGTGATATGCACTTCCATGCACTTGTTTCTGCTGTATACTGCTTCCAGCCTCTCCTTATACGTATTCACAAGAGTGTATTGACTGTTCGAATGCCGTAGTCAGTTTAGCCAGATCAATACCGGACAATGCAAGCTTTAAACCCTACCATGATAAATCTTGGATGCTTCGAACAAGCAATTGCACTCATATTATGTTTCGAAGGATATTCTCACATGAACATGCACTAACGGAACAGATATTGAAATAGCAACAGCCTAACTCGATAACTCTCTTCCTAAACTCATATATTTCCTCTTTCTAACCTAATTCGTCTCTGTAACGAATTCAATGTTTAGTTCTTATTCTTATTTTCCATTGCTTCTTCTGATAATCGGGTCAATGTAGGGTTTGACCCCAAAAGTTGCAACAATAGGTTTTCAACGGTTTTCGGTAGTGTTTGACATTAGGAACAACATTCTAAAAACTTTAAAAATCAGATTTCAAGAAAGTTTTTTTGTTTGTTTTAATTTAGTAAATACAGATTTGTACCTATATATGTTTTGTATAATCTTAATGATCTGCTTGCTTGCTCCAGTCAAGGTATTAGTCAATTATCCGTGTTGAAACAGCTTGATAATATGCTTCCTTAAATATTTCACTATACATTGTTTTGTCCATAATCATAATACTAAAGGAATGTCTTAAATATTGACCCCGTATCTCGATAACACAATCTTCCGGCATCTTTTGGTTTAGTTTGATGGAATAAATAACCTTCCTTTACATTAATTAAGAATAGTAATACAATCAACCAATTTAAACAACTATATAAGCTTTTTTCTTTTTGATCAATTCAAATAAGTTAAAGTGTCACTGTTTAGGCAATGTTTCCTCCTTCTTCCTCTAATAAGTTCTTTTTCTTCCCTTTTTTGTTATCTATATTTTAAGTGAATTATGTAGCAAAGTTATTGCTATTTATATTTTATGAAGATCATTTTAACTGGCTACACAGTTAAAATTTTAGTGAACATGTTGTTTAAAAGTTTAAACAACTTTGGATTAACGGGTGACCTGATCTAAGAGTTGTTTAAAATGTTAAGCAACTCGAGTTGTTTAAAGTTTAAACACTTAGTTGATCAACATTTTGAACAACTTGTTTAAAATCACAATTTAAACAACCGGTGTTGTTTAAAGACGGTTGTTTAAAACGGAGCTGTTGTTCGGTGGGGGTTGTTTACACCAACTGGGTTGTTTAAAGAAAGTTGTTTAAAACGGAGCTGTTGTTCAGTGGGGGTTGTTTACACCAACTGGGTTGTTTAAAACGGAGCTGTTGTTCAGTGGGGGCTGTTTACACCAACTGTGTCGTTTAAAGAAAGTTGTTTAAAAAGGAGCTATTGTTAAATAATAATAATAATATTGGATTCTTAGATAGCGCACGTATCGACCTTGGCAAGGTCCTCAAGGCGCTCCAACATTACCCGGCTATGCTACGCTGCCAAAGGACATTAGTGCCGCGGCGGGACTCGAACCGTGGACCTTTTGATCGACAGTCCGGCGACGTTTCTACTCATCCACGACACCTCTACAGCTTGGTCGGCCATGATGTGAAACAAACCTTTTAGCCAACGCGCACTTTACTGGTACGTGACACATGACGTCATATGTAAACAACACTGTCTAAAAGCTCTCGTATAGTAAATATAGCAGTCATTAAATTTTAAACAGCGAATGTTTAACAAAATTACTTTCGTTTCGAGCAACATTGTTTACAATTTGTTCAACTGTTGTTTAAGATAGTGTACAACTGTAAGTGAACATCACTTTTTTAAGCAGCGTTTTTACTGTGTATTTATGTTCTATTCAAAATTCTCCCACTTCAGATATGAGATATCTGATTATACACTGTATAATATTTGTATTTTGAAGATTATATAATATTGATTTTATTTGACGTGGAAATAAATAAACGAAATAAAGTTATACTTATGGCTAATTTTAGTTTCTGGCGGTCATCTTGCAAGGATGACAAAATCGGGGGCCACGTTTATAATTTGAAGTTTGAGGCTACCCTAAACCTTTATGATAATTTAAAGCCCGTCTGCACTAGTTTGCCCAGGGGATTAGACCTCCCTGCAAGGTCACTGACAGGTGGTTATCTCATCAAATCAGCTCTCGATTAACATAAGGAAAAGGGGATCATGGTGGACCAACAGGCATCTATTAGGCATTGTTTGCTATATAGAGTGCGCAAGTTGGGGAAAGTGGGGCATAATGGAACACTTAATTTCAATCTTGAAATATGACGTCATCAACGACACAAAAACAGTAAAAATAAAAATTTCAGATAGATGTTGTATGCACTTTATTATGTCAACGAAAAACCGACAAAAACCACGGTAAAATTGCAGAGAAACTCGAAACGAATTTTACAAATGAAAAATCCAATTTGCCCCACCCCTGAGGCATAATGGCACTCCCCCCTGGATAGAACTCTAACGTTCTATATTGAGTAATGTACCTAAAGTAACTTTAAGCATACTTGGTGGGCAGAGCTGCATAATGAAAGCCTATAGTAGTTTCAAACATTTATGGGGCAAAACTGAAAAGGTAATCGTAATAAAGCCTGGTTTAAAAGTAGAAAATGTAGACTTGTAAAATGTGCACTACACTCTAAATTTCTTAGACTGTAATCTGGGTCACATTTTCGTTCTGATACAACCACTAGTCACGTAAACCAACTGCTAGGCACATACTTTGAATTCAGCTAACTTATAAGTCTAAAACTGGCTGGGAAACTAGAACAACTATCGATTGTTTTATGAACCAACTGTACTTTTAGAATGGAACATGAAACATTGGTAAACAGGCCCCTATAAAAAGGGCGAAAACAAGATATGTTATTTTCAATTGGGGCAAAACGGAACCCTGTTATGTTATTTTTAATTGGGGCAAAACGGAACCCTGTTCCATTTTTCCCCGTACCTATATGGTCCATTTTGCCCCGATGACATATTTTTTTAAATAAAAGTTTGCGTAGAAAATCCTTGAAGCATAGTTGGCATGCAAACAGGCGAGTCTAACGTTGATATCTTTATGATTAATATATACAAATATTTGATTAGAATCGATACCAAAATTACCAAATTTCAGCCATAATTATGAACATCCCCTTACCTTAGCATGAGGCTGTAATTTTTTGGATTGGACCTTACTCCGATGTGCCTCGATGTAACCGGATGAAAATTCAGTGCTGAAGTTAGTTTGGCATCTTCTCTTCCTCAAAGAATTTGAACAGAGGGCATATGCTAATTTCAAAGTTCCATTTTGCCCCCCGGGTCCGTTATGCCCCACTTTCCCCTCAATGCAGTGGGACTTTAAAGCTAGCATAATATTCTGACCTCTAACACATACTTTTAATCTAGGTAATTATAGAGGTTTGCTGTAAGTATTAATTCACTTCTTGTCATGTTTATATAGGAGACTGGCCGGGTGCCATTTATTTGGAAGCCACCTTGGATTTCCATGTTTCCTGGTGGCCATATAACCCATTAAGTACGTGGATTCTCGATCGGCTCCGAAAACCTAGGCACAGACACTAAAATCAAATGTCTAGATGAAGATGGATATAATTATATGATCATAATCATGATTTATGACTGTTTTAAAATATTGGAGGCCTCCTCATTGGTTGCCATTTTGAAAATAACAATTCTTCGGGAGTCTGATCTTCTTAGTTTGTTCCTGATTTCAATCATATACCGGGGTGTTGGGGTATTTTTCCATAAATTGGCTCTCGGAAAATTTAGTAGTAGAGCGCCATCTTTCAGAAAAGGACACACAGTTATGTTGATAAAACGTAAAATTGACCTTTGGCTTTTTGCATGCACATATTGGGCGACCGATGATGACTCGCGCACTTACTTCTGTATAGAATTTCGGTAGGCGTTTTTAGATGATTTGCAAGTTATTTAGTCAACCGGAACTTGAAAACAACGGTATGTTTTTATGTTTTATCAAATTTTTCTTTTATGTAGTATGCATATGTATTTAAAAGTATGATGATGAGTGGTTGTATGATGCTAACTCTTCATCCTGAAGCCAATGTGGTGGAAGAAAAGTCAATTTTAGATTGCCTTGAATGATGAGAGCTCGTCTTGTTTGTTGGTGCTGCTTCCCTTGAACTGCCTGCCGCACCGGTAGGCGCAACCAGCCCAGCGCAAGCTAGGGCTAGGCCGAATTATGGCCCGGGTCACTCAGCCCTTGGAGGCCTAGGCTAGGGCTAGGCCTACAGTGTACTACTGTCATGTAAATTGATAGGGAGCCTTAGTCCAGAATTTTTTTTGTATAGATGTATAATATGGCATGTTATTGTTAATTCATTGATTGAATATGGCATGTTATTGTTAATTCATTGATTGAACAGATAGATCTAGGCCTAAATAAGTAAATTAAATAGGCCTAGTTTAGGCATGGTTGCCGTTTGACTTGACATCGTCACACTGACTGTGATTGAATATGAATTATGAATATGAGTGACTGTTTGTTTGAGGGTTTTAGATTTGTGATGTTGATGTCATTTTTGATTTCCTGCAACCACGGAGGTGGATTGCATACCGTACCGACGGTGGACTCAGGGGCGGATCCAGCTTTTTATAAAGGGGGGGGTTGGGGTGGTATGCGAGGTAGCGTAGCGACCGAGTCCAAGCGAGCGGAGCGAGCGAAGGGGGAGGGTGTGGGAGGGGGGTGTCCCCCCCTCCCACAGTAGGGAAAATTTTTGAAAATCTGTGTGTGAAAATGGCGTTTTCTTGCGATAAGATTTAAAAAAATGGTCCCCGGATTTTTTTTGGGGGGGGGTTGCAACCCCCCCAACCCCCCCCCTAGATCCGCCACTGGGACTGTGCGCGTGTGAGTGAGTGAACGACCGTAATGTGAATACTAGATTCTAGAATTAATTTAATGAGGATCTGAGTTCTATTCGCTAACTTCACACACGCGTGTGCGTCCGCACCCCACAGACGGTATGCACTTGTATTGTGCAACGGTTTGTTGTGAAACCTGTGAGAAAGTGTTTAAACTATTAAGTCTTTGTTTTTAGGAAAAATACTCCACAAAAGATAAGAAGGTTGACATGAAACAGGTATGAAACATATCATCGTTTAAATCATGACCATTATTTGAACAATTGAATATTTAGTTGATATTTTGTATTTTTTGGTAGGGTATCTTCACGCCAGAATCCGGGTCAAAACCTGGATATGATTCTGAACTAGCGCCACCCTTTCACGACAACACAATTGAATACCTAGGCTAGGGGAAAGAAGTCTGATGTGCAGCTTACTGTACAGATGAATAAATCAGAGTGCAAGAGCTAGTACTTTATTACATGTATGTGGACATTTGGTTAATTGGTTTTCTTAATTTTGCTCACATTTAAATATCCAATGATGTTGCTAGATAGAATGATATTGACAGAACCAGCATACATGTACATACTCTATTCTTTAAGAAATATGCAATTTAAAATTGTAATACCTTTCTACATACATGTACATGTGTATGTAATAATAATAATAATAATAGTAGCTGTCGGAAGGTGATATTTGAAGTAATAAACCATTTTTTTCCTTCTTTCTTTACTGTGCACAGTCAATAGGTTTTTGTTTACGGTAGATCGCAAAGACATAGAGCTCTAGACATACAATCAAGAAATAGAACCTGGCCATATCTGTCGAGCGAAAGCTTCAAGTGATGACGGTCCCCAAGCAGAGGCTATTGTAATGTCTACGTCGCGCCCTGATCCTGCTACTGACACATCCAAAGACACAAGGTAACCACTATCAGATCTATCTAGATTAGCTAGAGATTTAGTTCTTATCTCTGAGGCTATAGGAAACACTGAGCTTCCAATGGGAAGTGAGGGTCAACCAAGCCCAACGGAAGCGGCGTACGGTTAATAAAAGTCTAGTTAGAAATGGAAGAGTGTTGCTGTAAAGACCAGTTTTGGAAACGCCCCCCTCTCAAAAAATGAAATGGAAGCTCTTATTACCAATCATGTGAAAGAATATGTTTTGACTAATACGTGATCATACAAATTTTACAGAGAAACCGCCTACCAACTGATATATTTGGTAAATTATTATATCTATTTGGACCTGATAGATATAATGCATGTGTCGCGCATGTGTCGCGTAGTACATCTTTCTGTGTACAGTGCTTGTAACTTTACCAAGACTGGGCCAAACTTCTTATCATTTTGATGATTGCAGAACCTTGCAGTACACACCATGGTAAATGATCAACCTTTTCTGATCGATCCCACAACGTTTCTTTCACAATGCAATCACATGACCATAACTGGTCTTTATCTTTAAATGTGTTTTCCAACTCTACAAAATCACTGAAAAAATGGTCTACTCTAATCAGCAAAATAATTATCAAATAGTAAACAATATCCAAATATTTAAAAAAAATGTCATAAATGCGTTAATTGTACTCCATATTTCATAATCATCTACGAATATATATGCGAGTGAAGATAAAAATCTGAAGATATTTGGTGAAAATAGCTTGAGCTTAAAGGGCAATCCAACCCTTGTTATATATTTAAAGTTGATTTGTATGAAAGCAAAAAAATAACAGAAACAGAATGGCAAAAGTTTGAAATGAATCAGACCAATAGTTAAAGGCAATGATGAATGTTTGAAATATGAGATCACTACCGTATTAAAGTCTATGCGAATCTGAAATTGGTGGATCGGTCAGTGGATTGTGACGTACAGTACATGTAGAACGTGGATAACTCTCCCATTTGCAGTGTACAAGAATATCATTAATTTCTTTTTGTCTCATAAGTTCCTTCTCCCTTGGGGCACTACACAAAATATATTATAGATAGCATATTATTATAGGTCCTCTAAAAAGAATAGACTCTCCTAAGCAATGCATTCTTGAAAATTTAAAGTTTAGTCACTTTAAATTTTGGAACAGATGGGAAAGTAGTCCGGCACTACATCACATTGACATTACCGCTTCAGCTATTTTGAAGTGCCCATACGTTTTAGTAACTATAACTTTCAAAAATTCATTACTTTCTGATATTAAAGATACTATGTCCATTTTGCAGCGAACATCAAATTCTTTAGAACTTTGCATGAATTATGAATATGTCATGTACATGTACATGTATGTCCTATCTGTGAAATTTACACATTAGTAGTGTCCTAGCATTCAAATTATGCAAGGAAAATACCTTCTAGACTTCACTGTCAAACACTATTGAGTGACTGTCTGACATCTTTTTTTCATTTGGTAATAAAATGAGCTGTAACAGGTACATTTGTCTACAGTGTACATTAAACACATTACTTGTAATGGCTAAAATTGTTTTTTTGATCGAGCTTGATTTGCTAATAATCTAGGGGTATAATTATAGATCATCATTTTCTATTTGACAACTGTTTACATAGGTAATGAATATGCATAAGATTAGAAGACAGAAAAAAGCATGTCCGCTCAACTTTAGGTCACAAACATTCACAAAATGGCTGCACGTATAGTTTCTACAAAGTGGGTGCTCGTGAATGTAGGGGCACATACATGGCAATCCCACATAAGTTTTTGCATTTTGAGACCGCATAATTGTTCATTAGCTTTACAAGTACATTTTCCCTTCAAATATGGGAATGTACATGAAGATAGGATGCAGGATTCCACTTCTGATCCATTTAATATTCCACTTCAGGAGAGTTTGTCTTTAATATTACCTATAATTTGTTTTACTTTCCAGATACCCTGAGCACTATGGATTACTGTGGAAGTTGAAAGCAACGATAGAGAGTCTGCTTGCTGCCAATGCCTCCAATGTATGGTCCATGTATGGTGGTCTCAACAGATTGGCCAACCAACTTGATGGAATATTGAAGCATGGCCTAATACCTCATGCTGTAAGCTCATTAGTTACATTTTAAATGTTATCAATATTCTGCAGCCCCCACCTTAAATTCAGGCACCCAATTATTCATATCCGTACAGTGAAATATAGTCTTTTAATATAGACAGTACATACATGTACGTTGATAACAAAATTACATTGACAACTTTTAGAAATGGGAAAGTTGATATTTGGGCACACTGAGAGAATTCCTGCGATGGGAGTAAAAATGAGTGAATGAATGAATGAGTGAATGGATGAATGAATGGATGAATTAATAAATTTATGCACAGTTCTACAGTGTATAGTGTGCATGTTCATGTGCCTATCATAAAGATTTTCCTAATTATTTTATTGTAGTGTCCCGATCAAGACTACTGGAATTTTGTCTTTGGACTCCGTCGAATCCAGCCCGTGCTAGCCCCCTCTATAGACCAGCTCAGCCGCCGAGCAGAGCAGGAGGGCCGTATCAAGGGGTTGCTATGGTTACAGGATAGTCTAGAGAACCATACTCTCAGTTACCAGCTCAGGATGTTAGTTTCAGTAACCAGTCACCTCAGGGAATTTTACTCAGGTAAATATTCATGAGGGTGTGTGTGTGTGTGTGTGTGTGGGGGGGGGGGGGGGGTGTACGATACATGCCCTTATGATGGTAATCAATGGAAGATATCCCAATACTGTTTATCCCACACACAAAAATTCATAGTTTTAACCCTGGACTAAATTGTTTAAAGGTATATGTAGACTAGAGTGCCAAGTGCTTGAAAAATCTCCCCCCCCCCCCCCCACCTCTCCCTCTCTCTCTCTCTCTCTCTCTCTCTTTTAAATTGTCTCTTTTTCTTTCTCTCTTTATGGCAATCTTTCTTTCTCTCTTTCTGTCAATCCTTCTCTCTCTCTCTCTCTCTCTCTCTCTCTCTCTCAATATCTCTCTCTCTCTCTCCCTCACTCTCTCACTCTCACTCTTTGTCTTTGTCTACATGTATATCTTTCTTACTCCCTCACCCATTTTAATATTCATCTACCGGTATATATTCTGGTTTTAATGACATGAGCAGGTATCAATTACTTTTTGTTTTCAATTAGAAACAAATGATGTTATTAAGGGTTATTTTCTTGAAGTGTAATCGTGTTTAGGATTCATTTTCCTTTCATTTATCATTCTTAATAATCATCCTCTCTCTGCTGCATCATTATTTTCATCTCGAGTACTGGTTCTAATTTTAATCAGTTTTGAAAACTTTCTATGTTCAATAAACTTGAGATGCCATGTCCACATATTGGCATGTAAACATCTAATTGTAGATCAAATTAAAGGATTCTATCTGTCTCAAGTACTCTTTATTATTACGATCAGTAATTTGCCATTGAAAGTTTCCCTTGATAATGAGATTGAAATGTCCTTCAAGGAATAAAACTTCAGAGTGGATTTACTCAAGATGTTTGCAGTTGAAACTTTCCTTCTCTGCACATGCCCCCCCCCCCCCCCCCCCCCCCCCCCCCCCGAAGAAGAAAAAAAGAAATAATGAGTATACAGTGCGTCCCAGAAAAAACGAAACCAAGAAGTATCGATGTTTTATCATAACTTAATCACAACCATAATTAATGAATGATACATATTTGGAAAGCTTAGAGTCTCCTCTTTCAGATGATGCTACTCACGTGATGCATATTTCACGCATGAGTGATTAAAAGCAATTTGAAGGAAGGAAACCAAAAAGTAATTTGGCGGGCGGTATCTGAATTTCAAAGAAATATTCATATATGTGAATCTGTGTTAAATGTGGGGACAACATGACAAGTCTTAAAAGAAATCTATTAGAAGGAAGAGGTGCATTTTAAAAACGATTATCAAAAAATGCTTTAGAATGATCCGATCTGCGTTCTTGATAAAGTGTACAGCAGAAAAGGAAAAGAAATGGAGTACGAGTGAAAGATAAAAGACATACAGGAAATTAGAGAGAGTATGTAGACTGTGTGTCTGTTTAACTTTTAAAGGGATAGTTGAGTTCTGTTACAGACCGCAAATGCCTTCAAAGTGCATGGTTATTGCTCTTATTTTTTATCTATGACATTTCTAGTGAACTTTTAGGACCTAAAATTGCTATGAAGGTAATTTTAGACCCCAACATGTGTGAAATTAAGCCAATACGATCATACCAATTCAGCTTCACTTTCAAAAAAATTTGGTGACCGTTAATTAATTAACTAATTAAAAATAACTATACATGAGCCGGCTGGTTGTGAGTAATATAACCAACACGAAAAATCCAACAAATAAACCAACATCGGCATTGGCTGAAATACAACGTAAAAGGCGCTATTTCGTTTTTTCAAATTATCAAATATTTGTGGTGGTACACAAATATTAGAGATTGTTATATTTATGGATATTTCAGCCGTCTCTGAACCGAGATTGTTCAAACAAAGATGATTTTGTCATTTAAATTATATGTTCTTTCAAATTTGGCACTCAGTTTTTCATTATCTCACAACAAAAAATATTTTGTGTAGCGCCCTCTGCAACAGAACTCAACTATCCCTTTAAATGCACAATGTTCACACACCAAAGTAGCAACGGGTATACCCCCTCCCGGCCTAGTAAATTTGCCCCCTGCCCACAACTAAAATGGAATGAAAATTTTAAAAATCAAGAAATAGTGATTTTGCTTTTCTTCAGGACAATGACCTGCTAGTACTTTTATGCAATAATTAAGATAATGAAATTCTGTGTCGTAATCAGATACGGTATACTGCATTAATAAGGCCAGCAGCATAAAAATAAAATAATGTATAATAAATGTATCCAATACCAATGTACATAGTAGGCCTACAGTGTACATGTAGTATAGGATCAAAATTAATTCATGAGAAATATTATTGGGATGGCCATCTATGCACTAGACTTTTTGGGTGATACAAACTTGGGGTCAAAGTCCATTCATGTACACACACCAAAAAATTGAAACAATACATGCACAGGAAATTGATTTTCACGACTTGTTATATTTATTGCATCCCATCATTTACAATTACATTCACACTTCCTGACAAAATTGATGTGTGTACTACATGCAATAATCATGTGGCAAAACTAGGATAATTATTCATTGAAAATGTTTAATATGCGTATGGCATCATATGAACCGTAATTAACAACTTGATTGGTTTTCAAAGTGGGTGTGTTTACATTGATAGTTTGGTACAAAGTACATTCATGTACACCCTGTACATGTAAACATGCCTGGTATATGTACACTGTACATGGTCCATGCATCAAACCTGGTAGTTAAACAAGCAAAGAGGAAATAGTCTATTGCTATGAAATAGCCTAAAAGCAAAGTCTCTATAAAACAAAATCCTCTGTCTCTCTCTCTCTCCCTTTCTCTCTTTTAAAGGCATTGTTTAACAATGTTAAATCTGAGATGCACGGCCCTACGTGTTATCAGTGTCTGTGATATGGTGTAGTATTGAAGCCCTAAAAAAAAATCGCACTTCAAAATGATCAAGAAGTACCTCACTAATCTTTGAGTGACCGATTTTACCCTACTTGTTTCCCCAAAAGACTATAGTGCTATGAAAACCGTTTATAGGCAAACACAAAATTTGGTTTCGATTTCCAATCATAAATATCTTTAAATCGTAATCAGACAGGCGATTGGCTTGTAAATGTCATGGGGTTCCTGACTGACCTAAAGGTTTATAATAATCATTGCAGCATGAGCTAAATCCAGGATTTTGTTTCAGAATCTGAGACAAATACCGGATCCCTTTAATGACTAAAGTGCAGATGACTCTAGCATTTTTCTTTAATTTGTAAACACCAACAACGTGGGATGTTCTTCTATACACTGTACCTTGAGCTCAAAATACCATTTAAAGTTTCTCATTCCATAAACCACTAATTTGGATCATGTTTGTAATTTGAACAGTACACGAGTCTATGATTTAATAGATTAATTATTTTGAATTTATCTGTACCTAGAATGTGAATTTGGAATTTGGGAAAGCAGAAAATACAAGTTTGTAAATAGTCCTGTGTGTATGGTATTTGTGTAGTTTGAAGGTATAGTGAGTTATAGTGACCATGCAATGATCATGACTACCTTGTGACTGGATCGACCCTGGCTGGAGTTTAGTAATCAGAGGGTTTAGGAAATCAGCCACGACCTCATAATTAAAGGGATAAAGTATTGAGCAGAGTTTTTAGTGGATTACTTGTTTACAGGAAATTATTAATTAGTACACACCCAAAGTG
Organism: Strongylocentrotus droebachiensis; assembly: GCA_035222895.1. Classification (NCBI taxonomy): domain Eukaryota; kingdom Metazoa; phylum Echinodermata; class Echinoidea; order Camarodonta; family Strongylocentrotidae; genus Strongylocentrotus; species Strongylocentrotus droebachiensis. Next base: position 263,442 of record JAVYIG010001293.1, read on the forward strand.
GAGTTTGCAATTAGTATCACTGCCCAATTAAACACATTAATAAGCAAACATTCACTAATGAATATGTAAACAAGGGATGATGAATTTGTTTGCTGCACTGCTAAAGCCAGTGTAATTATGCTGCATTATTGTAGAGCGCTTAGAGACTTCTGATAAAGTAAGTGTTAGGCGCTATATATAAAGCAAATATAATTATTATTATTGCTTTATTAAAGAAAAAATATGTGCTACTGTAAACAGTAACTCCTGTAAGTAATTCATCTACACATTATCTACAGTATATGATTAACATAGGCAATTTAAGCTTACCATAAAAATATGTACATTTAAAAGAAATATGTAGTACATGTACAGGTTTGTACTTGTCAAATTTTAACAAGTACATGACAGCAATTTATAGCGAATATAAAGCACAAATCCCACATACTGTACACACTGTAAATGTACAAAAGCCTGAAATTTTGTATAATATTAAAATCTTTATTGATACATTCAATGTTCCTTTTTTCTTGCGATAAGCTTAAATGCTAAAACATTGACTAGTCTTTCACAATGTTTTTGTTCCGTAAGACGGAATATCGAAGACCGAGAGTGGTTTATTCTGGTATTTCCTGCCATTGATCTAAATAAAGAGGAAATGATCTCATGAAACAGAGACATAACCCTATATTTCCTACTCACATGGTCATTAATTGAGCTAGTTTGTAGTCTCGTAAAATTGATAGACTGTTCAGACTACTTCTGTAAAGAAATGTCATTTAGAATCATCATTTAGGGAAAGGAGCGTACATGTACAGAGTGGATAATGATTTTGATCAAACAAAGATGATTTTATCATTTAAATTGTATGCTCTTTCTAATTTGACACTCAGTTTTTCATTATGTCACCAAAAAATAGTTTGTGTAGCCCTCTCTTTACCTAAAACTCAGCTTTTCCTTTAAAGATAAGTTTGATTTCTTGTAAAGATAGAAAATAAATTCTCACAGAATCCAACAAAACTATACACTGAATGTGCACAATTACAAATTAATGACATGATCCAAATGATTTTGTAAAAAATGTTTAATAGGGGCTAGTAATGAGCATAGAAAGATAAGTAAATCATCTTGAAATGTTCAAGTATAAAGGCCTGACACCATGTGCTTATTATTAAACACAGGTCACTATGCATACGTGCAAATGAGAGTTCTGGTTTTTATTGAAGATGATTTCCAGCAAGTTTTTGTGCGTTCGTTTTTATTTTACTGGTTCAAACAATCAATCTACTGCAGGATAAACAATCCAGAATGCTCTCTCGACAAAGGATTCCCTTAAAGGGATCGTTTAACAATATTAAATCTGAGATGTACGGCCCTACATGTACAGTACAACATGTCAGTGTCTGTGATATGGTGTGATAAAATATTGGCAAACGCACAATTTGATTTTGATTTTCAATCATAAATATCTTGATAATCAGACAGGCAACGGCCTGTAAAAGTCATGGGGTTCCTGACTGACCTAAAAGTTTATAATTATCATTGCAGCATGAGCTATAAATCAAGGATTTTTTTTTAAAGGATCTAAGACAAAGTTACCGGATCCCTGTAATACTAGAGCTCATTAGCTTTAAAATTTAGACTAGAAAATAATGCAATTACTATTATATACTTATAGATAATAAATTTCATATGAATTTAAGAAGTCTGAATGGGGGGGGGGGGGGCTGGATTGATAATCTGATAATCTGAACTCATGTAATACATTGAGGCCTGTATACATGTATGTAATGTAAAGTGTACGTGTGGCTACTTAGTCTTGCACTAATTCTTAAAATGATGTAAATTTAGGGAAGCACTGCTGTTCATATGAATGCTGTTGATCATGTACATTGGTGTACATGTATGTAGTACATGAAACATGTATTTAAGTGCCTTGCAAAGAAAGTTTTGCCATTAAAATGTGAATAAAGGTACAATTTACTACTAACATTTCAAAATTCTTCATTTGAAAAACTTGTGCCAATGATTTCCTGTTATTTTAACATTATGCCTGTTGAAAACAAAACAATATAGCCAAGGCTTTTGATGAATTCCATTTAATTTCTAAACACTATACTTTCCCTTTAATCACTTTAAATACACATGTATATCTATTTCCTTCTCATCCATGACAATCTGCAACAAATTAGGTTTAGTTTCATATTCTCTTCTCTGTTCATACCAATAAGTGGTCTACATGTACACTGTATGTATAGGCCTGCATGTACAATGTAGAATTTAGTTTGGAGAGAACGGTGCTTCTGCTGTTTCGTCATAAGTGCATATACTGCACACTGTGCTGTGCATGTACGTGGTTAGCAAGCATACTTCTGTCTAGATGATACTTTTAATTTTTGCATATACTTAGGTTTGCAGGTGTAGGTAAGGGTTGAACTAATATTTAATTATTCTATCTCTTTGAATATGTCATTTTGGCATTTGAAGCTTATATACCTGTGTGACATGCGCATGCATGTTTTAGCCTGATCTACATTTGTACATGAATTGTCTTGTTGGACGTCCACAATGAAAGTATAAAGAATGATTGTAAATATTCAAATATTTTACCAAATGTTGCAAACACCTATTGTTGCTTAGCCAATTTTTTGTTATTTATGCTATTAATCTGTTTATATACTTTGTGGTTTGTTGTTGTTATTAAATTTATTTGTTTATGTATTTCTTTCCTATTCGTATAATCATTCATATCTTTATTCATTTATTAATACATTTATTTACTATTAAATATTTTGTTGTCCTTTCCAACTTCTGAACAAAACATTTAAAGTAAGGTGTTTTCTTTTTTTGTGTAATTTCAGATGATGCCTTCCTGTGTAACACAGCTTACTCCTCAGCCTTAGACATCCTTCTGCAAGCCGTAGAACAAAACAATGCTCGCCTTCTAGCTCAGGTCAATCCTAACTTGGTAAGAAACCCATGTTTGACCCGACACCGCACACCACCAACCAGTTGCCAGTTCGGATGTTAGGATCGATTTTAAAAGAGGAGGTCCTCGGCTTTAAAATTATATATAACTCCTAATGATTGGATGCTCCTAACACAATGAAAATTAGTAAAATGTCCTGTCTTTAAGGATGTTTCTTTCGCTGAGTCAATATTTTGCTATTTTTTGTCTGATATGTTGGTTTACTTCTAAATGTTTGTTTGTTGATTCACAAGACCTTCTTATAAAACAGTGTTGCAATCATTGATGAAGTCACTTTGGTAAAAAAGCTATACAAATGCTTAATACATGTATATAAATGAATTCAATAAACTTTTCATCTGCATGTATTTGCCATAAGAACATTGATGTTAGAAAAATAAGGAAAAGTAGAAGAGGTCAGTTTCTATCATTTCAACACATTTTACGATAATAGATTAAGAGAGAATCCTTGGATTTTCTAGATCAATCATTATTTCCTTCTGATGTTTTCAATCTCGTACACAGCTTCAAAAGTGTCCTTCCATCCCAGGATCTGTAGCTGCGCATGGAAGTCCAAGGCTCTCCAGAACACCCAGTATGTCATCAGGAAGGGATATCATTCCAACTCCTAAGAACCACCACCATGCCTCTGAGTCTCTCCTCTTCACCTCCCCCAAGGCAGACTCGGTCCTAGGGACAACAGAAGACCAAGCCTTCGGACAGAGTCCCAACATCCGCAGAAACTCTGCCAAAGATGCATTGAAAGCTTTGCTAGAAGGTTACTCAAATCAAGGGCCCAGTACCATTGGTGCTACAACTGACAATAGAATTGAATTTGCTACGGATCCACTTTTGAATCGTCCAGCGATTCCTATCACAAAAGAGAGTTTCCAAAGACCACATGGTCTCCTTCGTGCGGAAAGTGATACCGCCCTCTGGAGGACATCTGTTGCCAGGAGGAAGTTTGACGAGAATGAAAACAATCGGTTCTCTGCCAAGCGAAAAAACCCTAGCGCTGTAGCTCAAAACGGAAGCAGCGATCTTTCTATTCGTTCTAGGAGAGACAGTGCCATGTATTGGGAAGATGTTGGAGATAATGAGGATATAGAAGATGAAAACGACAGCCATGATATCAACAGCAAGTTAGTGTTCACCTACGACAACTCGCCTTCCTCTTCCGCTTTTGCAAGAACCTTAGAATCATCCACGGAAGAAATTGTGCTTTCCAAGAGTACCACCTCGCTTTCATCGGAGCCTGGTGCAAGCAGCAGTCTTGAGCCAGGCTACAGAACTAAGGATTTAAAAAATGGAAACTCCTTGAATTCAAGTCAGCAATCTCTTCTCCATTCCAGCAGTGAACAGCTCCTCTTTTCGGAGGAAGAGGAGGATCAGTTTGGCTTCCTGGGTGAAATTGCTCGTAAAGGGCGCCAGTCAAAGCCTCTCCACCGGCGAAGCAGCGAGGAGCTGGACGCGACGACGACGCCCTCCCCTCCTCCAGTCCAGCAGAAGTACAAGAGACACGCCCGCTCCATGTCAGATCAAATCACCAACGTGAGAGGGGGAGGATTAGAAGGGCTCAGGAGAGAATCTGTTCCTGAGGGCAAGGTTTATAATGGAAAGAGATCAAAGGGTGACGTCTATTCATCTTCTCTTCCGTCTCAACCTCTCACTGTAAGGCGGCTATCAGATGTGGGTGAGTGAACAGGTCCACCAATCTTAAAGGTCATCATTTACTACCAAAGCCATGCATAATAATAATAATAATAATAATAATAATCTTTTAAAGTCCACTCCAAATTTTATTAAGTCAAACCAAAATTGGAAATCCTTTTTGCCCATTTGATCGTGAGTCCGGCAGCCACTGAGCAGCGCCAGATCGACGTTGCTCTATCCCTTATTGTTGAACGCCAAACAAGTAGTAGCAACTCTCGTCTTTTAACGTCTTTTGGTATGACGAGGCCGGGGTTCGAACCCACGACCTCCCGGTTGTGAGGCGGACGCTCTACTGACTGAGCGCACATAGATTTTACAGTAAATTAGTTGTTTGTCATGGAATTTCATGTCAAATCTTTCAATAGATAACCATAAACTCGATTATGATATGAAAACTGCAGGAGATTGTTCCTGAATCCAGAGAAATGTTCCCCCGTCGTTTTTCAGCACTGGGCATTAGGAAGTGGTATCCTTTTGGTTCCATTCTCGTGCAACCTTTAGTTGCTTTTTAAGAGTTAGTTATGACTAATCCACTTTTATTTTAGAGATATCCAAAGCTACATGTACATGTAGGTTGCTTTCAGCTCCCAATGTTATGTTAACCATCTGGGGGGTGATTCACAAAGATCTTAAGTTGGACTTAAAAATTATGGAAAGCCGTTAGCATCTTTGAAAATATTTTGTAAAAGTTATTTTAAAAGGCATAAAATGTTTTATTCAAATTATTCATATTTTGCTTTATCAAGGAGATTTCATGTTCTTGATGTGGAATTGATTGAAAGTCAACAATTCTTGAATTTTTGCTTTTGAATATAGTTTAATTTTAGGCTACAAATAGCTCTCCATAATATTAAAGTCCAACTTAGGATCTTTGTGAAACACCCCCCTGGACCTTGTTTTGATACATTATATAGGAAGTGTGTCTCCAGCATGTGATGGGTATTTCCCCCAGCCCAGCCAAGGAGAATCTCTCTTCACATTCCTATCTTCTCTCTCTCACTCTCTCTCTCTCTCTCCCTGGACCTTGTTTTGATACATTATATAGGAAGTGTGTCTCCAGCATGTGATGGGTATTTCCCCCAGCCCAGTCAAGGAGAATCTCTCTTCACATTCCTATCTTCTCTCTCTCACTCTCTCTCTCTCTCTCTCTCTCTCTCTCTCCCTGGACCTTGTTTTGATATATTATATAGGAAGTGTGTCTCCAGCATGTGATGGGTATTTCCCCCAGCCCAGTCAAGGAGAATCTCTCTTCACATTCCTATCTTCTCTCTCTCACTCTCTCTCTCTCTCTCTCTCCCTGGACCTTGTTTTGATACATTATATAGGAAGTGTGTCTCCAGCATGTGATGGGTATTTCCCCCAGCCCAGTCAAGGAGAATCTCTCTTCACATTCCTATCCTCTCTCTCTCACTCTCTCTCTCTCTCTCTCTCTCCCTGGACCTTGTTTTGATACATTATATAGGAAGTGTGTCTCCAGCATGTGATGGGTATTTCCCCCAGCCCAGTCAAGGAGAATCTCTCTTCACATTCCTATCTTCTCTCTCTCACTCTCTCTCTCTCTCTCTCTCTCTCTCTCTCTCTCTCCCTGGACCTTGTTTTGATACATTATATAGGAAGTGTTTCTCCAGCATGTGATGGGTATTTCCCCCAGCCCAGTCAAGGAGAATCTCTCTTCACATTCCTATCTTCTCTCTCTCACTCTCTCTCTCTCTCTCTCTCTCTCTCTCTCTCTCTCTCTCTCTCTCTCTCTCTCTCTCTCTCTCTGGACCTTGTTTTGATACATTATATAGGAAGTGTTTCTCCAGCATGTGATGGGTATTTCCCCCAGCCCAGTCAAGGAGAATCTCTCTTCACATTCCTATCTTCTCTCTCTCTCACTCTCTCTCTCTCTCTCTCTCTCTCTCTCTCTCTCTCTCCCTGGACCTTGTTTTGATACATTATATAGGAAGTGTTTCTCCAGCATGTGATGGGTATTTCCCCCAGCCCAGTCAAGGAGAATCTCTCTTCACATTCCTCTCTTCTCTCTCTCTCACTCTCTCTCTCCCTGGATCTTGTTTTGATACATTATGTAGGAAGTGTGTCTCCAGCATGTGATGGGTATTTCCCCCAGCCCAGTCAAGGAGAGTCTCTCTTCACATTCCTCTCCTCACAAGACTTCGCTACATGTCCAGAAGTTGATAAGGTATGCTCTATATTTCTCTCCTAGTATCTTTCTCTGTAAGAAGGCAATATAATACATCTAGTCGTCATTCGATGATTCTATAACCTTACAATGAACAATACTAGTACTGCTTAGAACATTGCATGATGCTCTCTATCTCTGTCTGTCTGTCCCTCTCACTCTCTCTTTGTATCTGTCTGTCCCTCTCTCACTCTCTTTGTATCTTTCTGTCCCTCTCTCACTCTGTCACTCTCTGTCTGTCCCTCTCTCTCTCTCTATCTATCTCTGTCTGTCTGTCCCCCTCTCTCTCTCTCTCTCTCTTTGTATCTGTCTGTCCCCCTCTCTCTCTCTCTCTCTCTTTGTATCTGTCTGTCCCCCTCTCTCTCTCTCTCTCTCTCTCTCTCTCTCTCTCTCTTTGTATCTTTCTCCTCATAAAGTAGAGCAAAATGACATCAATTTGTTGTCATTTGATTATTTTAAATCCCTCACAATACACAATTATTATTATTATAATAATAACAACTGGTTTTTGTATAGTGCTCATATCTGTCCGACTTGACACTCCTGGCACTCCACATTTATTTCAACCATATATCCAATAACCCCTTGTATCACTCTCAATGCAATAACGTGTACATGACCAGAAATAAACTGAATCTTTTAACCTTTAAACTTTGGTTCACATAATGGCGTGGTTAGCTGTCCTCAAAAAACTACTGTCAGTTGTAAATTGAAATATCATTTTACATGTGAATAAATGGCACTTGGATGAGAAAAAGAGTAGCTGCCTGCAACAGAGGTATCTACATCTAAGTATACTTGTATATATTCAAAGATAAAGAAACGTGGAGTGGATTGGGCTAATGCCATCTGAAGCTGAATTGTGTCATACTCTCATGCTAGTCAAACCTGTCTATAGCGACCACTCAAGGGAAACACAAAAAGTGGTCTTTGTAGACAGGTGGTCTTTGAAGACAGGTTATTTTAGTACATGTTTCAATGAGAATCCATTTTCAAGGGGGAAAAAAATGTGGTCTTTGAAGACAGGTGGTCCTTGTAGACAGGTGGTCCTTGCAGACAGGTGATCTTTGTAGACAGGTGGTCCTTGTAGACAGGTGGTGACTAAAGCAGGTTTGACTGTATCTCCTATCTACTGCTCAGGACTGCTGTGAAAAAAATACACGGGGGCTCAGGGCAAATTTGCCCCCAAAATGCCCAAAAGAGCCCCCGAAAATCAGAAAAGAGCCCCCGTAAAAAAAATATTAATTTTTCCCTGCTCAGGAGAATGCCCACTTCTGCATCTCGGAGGCCATCATTGCAGCCGTAGAGCAGATCAAATGCCGCCAGCTAACCCGACAGACGCCCTCAGACCACGAATCAGACGGCTCAGATGAAGAGATCCAGAGTCTCAAGCAGAGAATCCGTCTCAGACGAACGGAGAAGAGGGAACGTAAGATGCACTCTGAACAGGACCCCAGTCCATCCGGTAAGTTACTCTGGATCTTTACAGTGGCTGTTGAGAGGCAGAAGGAAGTTGTGAAAGTAAAGGATCTTACACCCTTCCAGCTCTCAAGAGATTTGCATGTCCATCCAACTTTGAGATAGATCAAATGTTATTGCAGCGTTGTTGTGTTTTTCTGCTCAAAATATAGTCTTTACAAATGCAGTGTTTTCTTGCTCAAAGTATTATGTTTTTAATACAAGGCTTGCCACAGCTACTTCCACAGGAAAATATTATGTAGAGTTTTTCTTGCTGCCTTCCAAAAGTCAATAAATGAGTATGATGCTGCAATGAAATTTGGTTGAGTTTGAAAGTGAAAAGAAGCAGATTTTCCATGATACAAGTTTGAATATACATGTACCATTCACTACTGTACCTTTGTCTATAATGATAATACACAGGTTTTAATTTTTTATCATTATTTATTTGAATCAATTTACGTTACTCCCTTCACTGTTCTGTTTTATCTATCATCGATCCTATCACAAGTATGATTTTGTGAGAAGAAGTGACTGCGTTGTGTAATATTACAAATTCATTTAAATTGTGCTGATGTGTCAAGTTTTACTGTCGTATAATCTATATTATTCACGTATTCTTGATAGTTAACATTTTGCACTAATCATTTATTTCATTATTTATTTCTTGCTTTTTTCATTATTTATTTCTTGCTTATTTCATTGAATTTTTTATCTTTCTCTCTATTTTTTCTATCTATACACATATATACCTTCTCTTTCAATCTCCATTGCAATGCACTTCCCATTTCTTTTTGTTTCTTTTTCTTGTCACCACTTTTCTTTTTCACCATTGTAAATATTGTTTCCTTACTCTGCTGTGTGTATGCATGCCCTACTCTCAAACTATTATGTGTTATGTAGATTGTGAAATTTGGAGTCCTGAGCATGATGAAACGGAATCGCTGCAATATCTGTCTGATTCAGGTTTGTTGAGTTGAATGCACGCAATTTTAGTCTTCTTGCATCGCTATAAACAGGTGTATGACACATAGGCTCCTGCAACATTTGCCCCACAGTCAATTGGCTCTCCTTACCCAAAACCTAAACTAGTTTTGATGAAATAAAGCCGTTAGCAATTGTCAACAGAGCAAATGTTGTATCACTATTGACAACAGTGTTTTACGAATGTGTAAACAAAATGTATAAATTGATGTTATACATGTTATGTATGTTGTTCACTTTATGTATTTTATTCAATCTGAGTGCTATAAAAGAAAGGAAATAATAAAGAATTTGATATGCAACTTTCCTGTCGAATATCTACAGTTGTATAGTACATGTAGGTCCTTTCATACAGATTATTTATTAGTGGCATTGCAGACACATTTGCATATGTGCATGTATTTCCTGATTAAAATGTGAGAATGATTTGGAGTAATACATGTAGTTATTGTTACCATTAAAGCTCATTCAGATATAAACCGCTGTAAATCACCACATTTATTTTACTTTGAACGTGTATTTATGAATGGCAACAAAGGTCCTACTTACATGTATATTCACAAACATTGTAGGTCTGTGGTATAAGATATGTATCGTATTTACATACTGTATATACGGCGGTATACCACTGCACACTGAACAAGGCTTTATGGTTAATGGGAACGGTTTCCTTGGCCTATTTTTCAATTAAGTCTCCCTTTCTTGACATTTCAGAGGAATCTATGGAGGAAGCAGAAGACTTTGTAGTGACCGATTCCTCCCTGGATACCAATCTGGTTGCTATGAAGACAAAAGGCTTGACTGCATCACTGGGGTCGCTTTATTCAGGTGTGTTGAGACCCATGAAATAGTCCATTCAAATGCAGTGGTTCAAAGTTTATTTATTCTTTCTTTTTTCTCTCCTTTTTTTTGTTTTTCTCTTTCTTTTTCTTCTTCTTCTTCTTTTTCTTTTTCCTTTTTCTATTCTTTTTCTTTATCTTTTTCCTTTTTCTCTTTCCTTTTATTTTTACTTCTTATTTTTCTTTTTCTAATTCTTTTTTTTTCCAATTTTTAATCCAGGATTTGCTTCAAGCAGCATTTGCTTTTGTTTCTTCTTCAAATCAAAGCTTTAGTGTGAGTGTGTTATGGTTGTGATTTGGTATTACATGTAGGTTAGGTTTAGGTTTAGATCTAGGTATAGGCCTACATGTACATGTATCACTGGGCACTGGCACTTCTCAAAATGACAAAAGCTGAAGGGCTTCTAAGCCTTGTTCTTCTGCTATCACCAGAGAGAACCAGTATGTGTATTTAACAATAGATAATGCACAGTTCTATAGAATATTTACAACTTTTGTCCCAATAAGTTTTTCAACAGTTTTCATACTAAAACTTTGAAGTGACTCCAGTTACATGTGCCTTTTACATTTGTTAATTAGGCTTGGAATATGTTCTTTGTGGATAAATTTAAAGAAATGAGGCTACCTGAAAACCACACAATTCATGGTCAAAACAAATTGTTCAAGTCTCAAATTCTTTGGTGGAATTTGCTGCCAACTGAACGGAAGAAGTTAAAGAGAAGGTTGAGTTCTGGAAAGAGGTGAAAAATAATTTGTGAGCGTTATCATTGTATTATGCAAGTGTGAAAGTACATCAGATAAAAAATGTTCCCTGAAAAGTATGGCTCTTCAAATGTCTTAATATTCTAAATATGGCATGTAAGATCATAAAAATTGGGACAGATTTTTATGCCACATGTTTGTCTGGTCCCATACACATCTTTCTGTGTACATTGCTTGTAGCTTTACCAAGACTGGACCAAATTTCTTATCATTTTGATGATTCCAGAACCTTGCAGTACACACCAATACTTATATGCTAGATGATCGACCTTTTCTAATCGATTCCACAACGTTTCTTTCACAATGCAAACGCATGACCAGGGGGGTGTTTCACTAAGATTCTAAGTCGAACTTAATTCTAAGTTGGACTTAAATATTATGGAGAGCCATTTGTAGCCATATAATGAAAATTATTCAAAAGCAAAAATTGAAGTATTTTAGACTTATCATAAAATCCATATCAAGAACATGAAATCTCCCATGATAATAGAAAATATGAATGATTTGAATCAACATTAATGCATTTTAAAATAACTTATACAAAATATTTTCAAGGATGCTAATGGCTTTCCATTATTGTTAAGTCCAACTTAGAGATAAGTTAAACTTAGGATCTTTGTGAAACACCCCCCCCTGACCTCAAGTTTATATTTAAACTTTCACATTCACTTTTGCTTTATATTTAGACGCTGACCTGAAGAGAGCCAACCAGATGTACCCTCTTGAGACGGTCATACCCCTGTGCAAGATAGAACCGTCTTCTTCCAACCAGCTCTCAGCTGAATCCATAGCACTTTCACTCATTAAGAAGTTCTCCTTCCGTCAACTCCCGGCTGCATCCGAACTGGAGTGGCTGGTCTCTGAGAAGGATGCCCCTCAACAGGTAAGAACAATCCCATAAGTAGCACAGTAGAAATTACATGATGGTGGTGTTGGTTATTTTACCTGATTGCTAAGAAAGCATAAATGCCTGCAAGTGAGCAACCAGACGGCCGACGGCTTTAGTTCTTCTCCGAGGGACCTGGTAATGAGGATTAATGCCTTACCAAAGGGCACTGGCGCATCACCTTGGTTTCGAACCCGGGTCACCGGATTACGAGACCACTGCTCTACCGACTGAGCTATCACGCCTCCCCATGTAGGCCTATGTCACCTGGGGGTGTTTCTCAAAGATCCTAGTTGAACTTATCTCTAAGTTGGACTTAACAATTATGGAAAAACCATGAGCATCTATGAAAATATTATTTAAAAGTTGTTTTAAAAGGCATAAAATGTTGATTCAAATCATTCATATTTTCTATTATCAAGGAGATTTCATGTTCTTGATGTGGAATTCATAAAAAATCTTTAAAAACTTGAACTTTTGCTTTTGAATATTCTTTATTTTAAGGCGACAAATCGTTCCTGTTTTCGCGAAGTGACGGTAGTGAGGAAAATCTGCACGCAAATTGTATGCAATTTTCATTCACTACCGTCACTTCGTGAAAATAGGGACGAAATGTCTCTCCATAGTTTTTAAGTTCAACTTAGAGTTAAGTTTGACTTAGGATCTTTGTGAAACACCCCCCAGAATTTGCGGACATTCATTGGTCAATCCACAGAGCTCCAAAATAGTTCCTTCCCATAGAAATGATGTGGGAGGGGGGGGGGGGGGGATATTTGGAGTCCCAAGAATTGACCTTTGAGTGTGCATTTTGTATGTGTGTCACAAGCTATCTCTGTTGTTGTGCTACTGCTATAGAAAGTCTATTGGTCATCGTCTGCTAAATACTTATAGCTTTAAATGCATACAGTGTATTTAAAATAACATCTTTCTCAACCCAGCTCACCATGTTAAATATCGTCTTTATTTATTTGAAATTTGCCAATTATTTTTCTTCCTCAATAAAACCTGTCCTTTAACAGTGATAAATTCTAATCTAAAGAAATTACTGCCATTAGAAGTACATGTAGGACCTACATGTAGCTGAATATTTTGCTAAGACTTTGATCAATATAAAGCATATTAATGGTTCTTTCTCATACAACAAATTATTTTCTGTGCCGACACATCAATGTCATCTAGGCATCCATGTATTTCCTTGTTGTTTTCACTGCTAATTAAATGTGAAAATGTATTATGTCTGCAGGCATTGTGAGTTTCCATTCCATTCCATTTGTTTTCATTGATGATAAGACATGTACTACATAATAATGCAAATGAAATTGTCACTCCCATCAGTAGCTTACATGTGCATGAACATTGTATGTGTACATTGAAATTGAAATTTGTCATTTGAAAACGTAATAAAACGGGGGCCTAGAGCTTTTTCAGCATGTGTAAGGTGGCTGCAATCTACACAGGTACTAACATTTAACATTCATGTATTGTGATATCAACCGGTTGATCCACCAAGGATGTTGAGAAAGATGCATTTACAGTGTACATGCACATGTATTTTATAAGCAGTCCTTAATTCAATGTGTGTTATTAAACTCAATTTGCAAATTAAACATAAATAATTAAAAAAAAAAAAAAATTGCAAAAGTAGGAAAAAAACATCCTACACAAAACACATGTATGTACATTGAAGCGGGTGCATGCTGTGTCCTACATTAACTTTATTATATGTGCTTATGTACATGTATGGGAGTGACTTTTACTGGAGCAGTTTAACTGTCTGTACTCTTTCTAAAAAGGATCTGTAAGAAATAACATTTTCATTAAACCTGTGAATATTTCAGAATAATAGAAGCAGCTTCTCCCTAAAAAATGCATGAATTGTCTAGAACTTCACACAACCACATCTTGACAATCTCAGGCCTGATAATTACCCGATTTAAATCGGTTTCCTGATTGATTTTGTTTTCTTCTCCCGAGATTACCCCTTTTCCCCCATATTTTTCCTATTTTCCCCAATTTTCTTACTCAAAAGAGGGGGGGGGGGGGGGGGGGGGGGGGGGATGTTGTTACATGTAGATGCCATATTTTTTTTCCCCGAATCCTTGTTGTTGTTTTTTACTCAAGGGGCGGGTGATTGAGGAGGGAAAGTTTTTTTTTGTGTGTGTGTGTGCTCACTATCACCCCTGCAATATAGAAAGAACAGATTATGAAACAGCCAGTGCAAGATTTGAAGACTGGCCAATCTTTGATTCTAGTTTGCCTCTTTTGTCTTGCAGCTGTTGCCTTTACCCAAGTCAGTCCCTATATCTCCTGATGACGGAGAGAACGCTGACCTCTATAAGAATGTGAGTCCAATATAATTATACTGTCTGTTTGGAGCCAGAAGGGTGTTAAGTCCTATTAAATGGAACCAAAACCTTCATACTAAGTTACTTTTATTGTAAAGTTTAAGATATTTGAATAAAATCATTACAAATTTGAACAAAATCGGGCAAGGAATAAGGAATTTAAAGCTTTTTGAAATGACTAGTCACTAGAGGGCAATATTCAATTTGATGACATCATTTGTGGACAACTCTCCATGCCTTTTGTACATCAAATTTCACAATTCTTTTGTTTTCTTTGTATTTCTTTGTGTTCTTGATCCAAATTCATAACATGTGGAGTAGAATATCATTTTGCATTCTATACCTTGCTTTCAGTAGAGTAGATTATCTCAATCACAAGAAAGGAGGAAAACATGAAATTTGATGTACAAAAGGCATGGAGAGTTGTCCACATATGATGTCATCAAATTGAATATCGCCCTCTAGTGACTAGTCATTTCAAAAAGCTTTAAATTCCTTATTCCTTGCCCGATTTTGTTCAAATTTTCACTGATTTTATTCATTTATCTTAAACTTGACAATAAAAGTAACTTGGTTTGAAGGTTTTGGTTCCCTTTAAAACAGATGATGTGCACGGTTATTCCACTCAAATATAAACCGGTCATAGTGAAGAAGTGAACTATCAAGGACTTTTATTTCAATTGTTTTAATCATTATATATTTATGCACAGGTAAGTACTTTCAATTTTCCCTCTACAAAGTGTAATAGTACCTTTGAAATAGATCCTCGCACACAAAGTATTAGTTTATTAGTTTTATTGATTGGAAATTAAAGTCTAAATATGAATTGAGGTTTCTTTTGAGAAATCATATTAGTTGGTTCTTTTTCCTTGCTGATGAAATTCACTCACTGAAGCACTGTCCTACATGTACCTACACATGTAATCACGATGAAAGCGTATAACAATTGGGTTTTACCAGGAAATGGATTTTCATCAAAATTATAGACATATTCAGAGAAACATGTAGTATTATCTAATGCTTGCAGTAACGTACATGTATGTCACTTTTTCCTCTAATCTTCTTTTTGTAAACATTTTTATTTCATGAACTTTTCATTTCAATCTAAGTTCATGAAGTAATTGTATCATCTGCAATTTGTAGTTTGTTTTGTAACCATACACTGTACATGCATTTCTGTTGTGCTTCATAATGTGCACTGCATAGCAAGTGTGTTTTTCAAAATACAGGTTGTTCAAATTTGTATTTTGAGACACAAAAACATTCTTAGATTATAAATCATATGGAAAAGTACTGAGCAATTGCAGACTGAACAATTTTAATGACAACATTTTGCGTTGCTGTGCTGGTACAGTCAAATCTACAAGGACCACATTTTGTAGTTTCCCTTGAAAATGATTTCTCATTTAAACATGTACTAAAGGAACCTGTCTACAAAGACCACTTTTTGTGTTTCCCTTGGGCATTTGCTATAGACAGGTTTGACTGTACTGTATATTGGGCTAACTATTATTCTTTTCTGATGTATCATTTTGCATAGATGCGTCTCCGTGGAAACCTGGAGTGGGCTCCTCCCAGACCTCAAATTGTCTTCAGTATTCATCCTCCTCCCAAGTAAGTATATATTCATTGCATCAGAGAACATTGTAAAGAGGCAACAGAATGTCTTTCAAAATGGGGGAGGGGGGCATTAACAAAATGGGCCCTTTCTTTAATATTGGGGCTCCTACAAAGGGTACCCTCAAAGCAACAAAAAATACATATTTTGACTTTGCCCTATACCCTTGATCTTCAAGATTGTCTGTATAAGTGGTCCAACATATTGAACCAGTGACTTCTTGGTACAAGTCCACATTTTTATTATATTATTTGAGCTCATAAATAATAATAATAATACATAACATTTATTAGGCGCTTAATACTGATGTTTCTGAGCGCACAGTGTTCTGATTAAGAGAAGACTATAACCCGTAGAATTAAATTAGAAGAAAAAGCAAAAATACATAAGTAACATAGATAAGGTAAGAAAAACAGTGGCAATCAACTAAATAAAGACAAATATGGTGCGCACCTCCATTGACCGACGCACAACTGCAATTTACAATTTGAAAAGATAGGTTTTGAGTAGAGATTTGAATTGAGATACAGAGGGGGCGCAGTGAATAAAGGCGGGCAGTTTGTTCCAGAGAGCGGGGGCAATAACTGAAAAGGCGCGGTCACCATACCGGGTGTTAGTGCGGGGTCCAGGTGTTAACAGTAATGTGGAAGATGAACGAAGTGTTCGTGACGACGTACGGGAACGTAAGGATATGAGATCGGAAAGGTAAGAGGGGGCTAAGCCATTGATAGCTTTGTAGCACAGGAGAAGAATTTTGAAGGATATGCGGTGGTGAATTTTAAGCCAATGTAGTGAGTTCAATATTGGAGTTATGTGCTCTGATTTACGCGAGAGAGTCACAAGCCGAGCAGCGCTATTCTGTACCCTTTGAAGTGGGACTAGATGTGACTGAGGGAGGCCAGAAAGAGAAGAATTACAGTAATCGATATGGGTCGAGACAAAAGCATGGACTAATTTTGAAGTTGTGGGTCGGTCAAGTAGCCTCCTGATTCTACTGATCTTATATATACCAAAGGAAGCAGACCTACAAATATTACTAATGTGTTGTTTGAAAGTAAGATTGCTGTCAATATTTAAACCAAGGTCACGCACAGAAGCACAACAACTGAGAGAGCCATCACTCATAACAAGATAGATTGAATAACAAGATAGATTCCAAATTCTTTCTGTTAAATTCTATTCATTTTATTTGTATCTCTTTCCTTGGACATGCAGACGGAAGCAGCTTGTTGCTAAGCAGAACTTCCGCTGTGCTGGCTGTGGTATGAAGGCAGAAAGGGGTGAGATGCTGGATTCTTTGCACTAATTAAGAGCTCCTGTCTGAGAGGATCAGGCAGAGGGGCAGAAGATGGGGGTCTTCAAATCAGAATATGAAGCATTTACAAAATTAGCCATGAAACCCCGGGACCCCTCCTATCGAAAAATTATTTTAAAAAATTGGCAGCCCCTCCCCCCTAAAAGATGCCGTCAGTGGCCCGTTTTTATATTCTAAATTGATGAAGAATGCTCAAATTTATGCAAATATTTTACATAGATAGATACAATAATTACTTTTGGGGGAGGGGGTGGGGGGGTCACATAGTTTTTACCTTGCTTGAGCTTCTGATTACAAAACAAATAAAAATAAAAATTGTGTAAGTGGAGTAATTTGTAATTTCTGTGTGAAAATAAATATAAAACGTGCAAATTTCAATATTTTGGAGGGCAGAAAATATCTAATATAATAAATGTTTAACCTTGATAATATATCTATATCTGTGCCTGATCTTAATGGGCCTCGTATTAACAATTACTGTTTCCATATGTATGGAGTTGTATTATCTGTATATGTGAAGACAGGGTTAAAACAAAGTAGTGTCTCATACTACCATCATACATGTATGTCTAAATTTGCTGACATCCAAAATTAACATGTATTTCAAAAGATGTCTACAACCTGAGACTTTGACAGTTTGTTGAGACTCTGCATGGTTCTCCTGAAGTGACTGTAATAGTACAGTCAAATCTGCCTATAGCGACCACCCAAGGGAAACGTAAAAAGTGGTCCTTGTAGACAGGTGGTCTTTATAGACAGGTTTCTTTAGTACATGTTTAAATGAAAAACCATTTTTAAGGGAAACAAAAATTGTGGCCTTTGTAGACAGGTGGTCACTAAAGCAGGTTTGAATGTAATAGTACAAGAACATGTAGTACAAGAACAACTACTTCCATATCTGCCAATGTAATACAGAAGTACTGCACCATGGGAAAACGGTTTCTTTACACAAATACCTTTTGCTTTGATCTCTATCAGGTTTCCTGAAGCGGTTGCGCTACTGCGAGTACTTGGGCAAGTACTTCTGTCAGTGTTGCCATACCAACGCCTCATCCCCTATCCCCAGCCGCATCCTGAGGAAGTGGGACTTCAGTCGCTACCCGGTCTCCAACTTCTCCCATGAGCTTCTCTCCAAGATCCAGGGTGATCCTGTCTTCAACGTGGCGGACATCAACTCCATACTCTACAGGAAAGTGAAGCAAATGCAGGCTGTCAAGGTTAGTCAGGTCCTCATGAAGAATGTGGTCTGTAGGCATTTACTGCAGTACAGGCTGTATTTGGTCATCGATATAGGGTTAAAACTTGGTTTAGATTTGGTTTTAGTTAGCAGTCTTCAACCGTACCCTCTACAGAGATGCCAACCATTCCGTGCTTGCCGTATTTGTTCTGTTTTTTTGCTATGAATACGGCAGTATGTTTTGTTACGTTTTTTTTTTTTTTTTTTTTAATTGATGTTTTTCTTTATTTCCGATCATCGGCT
The DNA here is from genome assembly GCA_035222895.1 of Strongylocentrotus droebachiensis. Classification (NCBI taxonomy): domain Eukaryota; kingdom Metazoa; phylum Echinodermata; class Echinoidea; order Camarodonta; family Strongylocentrotidae; genus Strongylocentrotus; species Strongylocentrotus droebachiensis. The sequence goes on from JAVYIG010001293.1 coordinate 281,971, forward strand.
TTATGTTGTATGTGTATTATGCACCTATGTCTTCAAACGATGCATGCAGGACGGTGATACAGGTCCCCAAACTGCGCACGTTGCGAACAACCCACGTGTACTGTATGCACGTCGCGCTCCGATCCGGGGCTGTATACATGGTACCGCCGTTTTTTCGGAGCTACTCGACTGGGCGATATGCTAAGTTCAGAGATTTTTCAAAAGTACTGTTTTTTCCTCTTAAGATTCTTTTTTTGTTGTTGATGAAGGTTGGCATCTCTGCCTCTACCGGAAGGTGTGACATATGCAGCCTGTCAAGTTAAGTTGATCCAACATTTGCTATGGCAGCAATTTCTCCAGACTTAATCCGTACTTAATCAAATATGTTTAAAGGTTAATAGGGACTGGGCTTTAGTTGGTTTTAAAGTTAGGTTTAGGGTTGAAGTTAGGAATTCATTTAGTGTAGGATATTGACTGTATTGCAATTGTCACTGGACCATGTGTCATAGAACCAGTCATCTCGTTACAAAATGTGTTTATCAGGGGTTCGTTCTAGTTTCTATTTCATCCAAGATACTGGATTAGAACTTAGGTTGAGATTGGGTTTTAGGGTAGGGCTGTGTTGAGGGAAGGTAAGAGCATTTCAATTTAAAGGGATCCGGTAACTTTGTCTCAGATTCTGAAACAAAATCCTGGATTTAGCTCATGCTGCAATCATAATTATAAACCTTTAGGTCAGTTAGGAACCCCATGACTTTTACAAGCCAATCGCCTGTGTGATTATCAAGATATCTATGATTGGCAATAGAAACCAATTTTTGTGTTATCCTAACAATTTTCATAACACTACAGTCTATTGGGGAAAACAAGTTTGGTAAAACCGGTCACTCAAAGATTTTGACTCTTTTGAGACACTTCTTGTTCATTTTGAAGGGCGATTTTTGTTTAGGGCTTCAATATTACACCACGTCACAGACACTGATAACACATAGGGCCGTGCATCTCAGATTTTAACATATATGAACCCGTGAATTCAACTCATGATAGGACCTGACCATGGAGAACTTGTGACAGGATTATCAATTATATCATCATACACCGTTTTAGTAATACTTTCAATGTTGTGAGCCGCAAATCTATCACAACATTCTAAGCTAGTGTACTGTTTGTTTCAACAAAACATTGTATCGAAGAAGAAAAAATGCTACATTTAAACCATTAAAATGTACTTATTCTTTTAAATTCACCAGGACTTACGAACTCAGCTGTTTTTCCTCAAAGATTTCTTGAAGACATGCAGACTTTGTGAAAGGTAAGATAAAGTGATACACATTGTGTATACTTTTTGTTAACCATTTGGGAAAATTATACGCAAGTCCTTGCAAAGAATGTTTTAGATCTAAAATACATGAATGTGTTAAATAATTGGCTTATCCATTACTTCATGGAATGCAATCAAAATCTGCATAAAGCTACATACTACATAAATGTACCTAATGATACATGTATATAATTTATACAGTAGGCTTGCGGGTGCAACATGCGAGAGAAAGAGAGAGAGGATTGAGGAGTTTCGAACAGGGTGCACCCGCAAGCCTACTACATCACCATGCAAGCCGATACTTACTTAAAGCTACATACCACATAAATGTACCTAATGCTACATGTATATAATTTATACAGTAGGCTTGCGGGTGCAACATGTGAGAGAGAGAGGGAGGATTGAGGAGTTTCGAACAGGGTGCACCCGCAAGCCTACTATATATCTACATTACCATGCAAGCTGATACTTACAAGCAGCATGTATATAATTCTTAAGAATCTTCTTTCAGTTTTTCATTTAGTCTAATGAAGTTTTGAAATCAAATCTTTTTTTTTTCTTTTTTTTTCGGGTAAAATAACCATTTCTGGTCTTCTTCATTTCCTCATAATAATATAAACATCTTTACATTTTTAGCATCTGCCTCCATTTCTGGAGAGATATGATGATAAACGATGATGCAATAGGTAAAACAAAATATGAAAAAGTCTCTGATTTGTTCTTTTCTTTTTAAATTCTTTTATAACAAAGCTTTTGTAAATAGTGAAAAGTGCATAATTCAAAATAATATCAACATCTTTTTCCTCCTTTGAATTAAAATCAATACTAGATGACATGGTTTGAAATAAAAATTAGACATGAAATATTTCTTAAAATTCCTTTCAACTACAAGAAATGAACATATGCATACAATCACCTGGTTGATTACAATAATAGCATTGCTCAGTGGCATCAAATTGAAATCAAATCTTGATTTAGGTATAAATCAAAAAGGAAATCCTACTAGTCTTAATAACTCCATTATGAGAGAAAATGAGTGACATGAAAGATAATTATTTAAGGTGGTATCTGCAGTAGGATGGTTGTTTTTCACCAGTACAGTGTAAACAAATTAACTAAAACCTAAAATTAGTATTTAGTAAAAACCACAGTCAACTGAAACATGTGTACATTCATACAGTCAGGATTTCTAACTCAATTTCCTATTCTTTATTTGCTCATATATCTGCAATTATTTTCTTTACATCAACAACTCAAGATTACATATACTTCTAATAATAACAAAGATATTGACATGGCATAAAATGAATACACATGTATTATTAGTTCATTATTTTTTATTACTGTATTTTGCTTTTGTAATCAGTGAATCTCTTTAAAATCAATATTTTGAAGAATCTATGAGCTTACACATGTTTACTAAGTTAAATTTATTTATCAAAATAATCTCAGTAAAAAGAAATATATAAAAAGATGTACACATGTACACAGATGTATATTTCTGGGGGATGGGAACTTGTCATACAGTATATGTGGGGGATTGATATGTAATCATATTTTTCTGTCTATATTGATTCAACAATTTTCCAATCCAAAATATGATGGGGATCTGAGTAGAAGGTAAGCTATAATGCAATGCACAGCCTCTTTTGTAATGTGCATGTAAGGACAACATGTACTCTGTTCAATATAGGCTACTGCATACAATTGTACTCATGCTCAATTGTGGTGCATTTTATATTATTTCATTGATATGTTTATTTCAACTGAGTAAACTTTTTCCAATGTGAAGGCTTTGTTTTGGAAATCAGTTTAGAATTTTGTATTTCTTCAAACTGTACAAATTGCATACTAAATTATAAGCACTATTCTGTATTTGTTGTATTTCATAGAATGTTATTGTCTAAATGTGTCATATAGTGAATGCCTTATTAACTTTTTTGAAAATTCGAATATAAGTTGCTATCTTGTGGTTTGTACTCGACAAGTTGTAAACATTTTGTAATATGCTAATTTTGCTAATATGAATGTGAAAGAAAAGAAAGCATTTTTTTTCTTCTTTTGTTTCTTTATTCATCTACAGTTTTTTTAAAATATATAAAAAAGAGATTGAATGCATAAATATAAAAATAAAACAAACTTGTAGTTGTAGCAATCTAGTTTGTATAATAATTTTTGTCTGATCATTATTGAATAAAGCATTGTTTTTCTTTTTTCAGAAAAATGTTCATGCAGTAATTTGAATTAAATTTGAATTACTGCATGAACATTTTTCTGAAAACTAGTATGTATTGCAATGGATATAACGTAGGCAAACTTTGTATCTAACATAGATGTCCATGTATTCTATATACCGTAATGATAGAACAATATTTGACATATAAAGGTGTTGTGGTCGAGTGGATATGTCACTGGATTACAAGGTCCGGGGTTCAAGTCCCGCCGCAGCACTAATGTCCTTTGGCAAGACATTGATCTACATTTGCCACTCTCCACCCACGTGTTAAATGGGTACCCGATAGGATGCAAAAGTAAATGTGGTTAGATGAGCAAGTGTGCGCTTGTAAAAATGACGCCTGGCTGAAATGCTCCCCAGGGAGTGGAAAATATGCATACATTGTGTGTGGGTAAGCCTGAATCCGATGACCGGGGTAATAATGTATATCTGTAAAGCGCTTTGAGAGGGCCTGCGGTCCTGAAAAGCGCTATATAAGAACAAACTATGATTATTATATACATGTACATTAACGTTGTATAAACCGCCCTCGTGTATTAACCACACCCCTCTTTTTCGGTGTAAGATGATTACGGTAATGTAAATTAAAAAACAGTAGGGACCTAGGATAGAACCTTGTGGTACACCATGTAATAGAAGAAAATTGGAGGAATTATTATTATAAACTACATATTGAGATCTATCAGAAAGATTACTTTCAAACCATGATGACAGAAAAAGGAAAAATTTGAGTGTTGTTCTAGTTTCCGAGTGGTGAGTCAACACACCGATTATCGAGCTGGGAGACATTGCCAGGCATAGCGCCAGATGGAGGGGCAAAAATCGAAACTTTAAAACTTTTTTTTTTTTTTTTTTGGGGGGGTGTACCGTGTATAAACCGCACCCCCGACTTTGAAATTTTTTCGTGGGCAAAAAGGTGCGGTTTATACACCGTTAATTACGGTATATGACAATAGCTGTTACTCTGCTATAACATAACCAGATGATGATAGAGGAATGTAAGATTTGGGGTGATTCAATGCATGTGCTACATTTACTGTACTGTATCATTTTCACAGGAGTTTATTCTTCTGATCCTGCTCTCTCTGTCCCCTTTAAAGAAATTGTCATTATGTATTGCTAAATCACTTATCAATGTTTAAACATATGTGTATAATATACATGTATGACCTATACATAGACAATTTGCCAATAACAAACTCTGAATAAAAGCATAACCATCTGTATGTCTAACAGAATGTTGCAATGATGCTTTAGACCCAACAGTTAATGTAATGTTACAGTAAAGTGTATGTGTACAATATGAGAGTTTCTTGCTATGCTGGGTAAACCAAAAGAAGAAAAAAAAAGGGAAGGGGGGGAATCGTTTATCAAAACTAAATCTTTTATCAAGCTTCATCATTGTTGGTCAAACAGGCTGGAATGCTCCCCAGGGAGTGGAGATTGTGCACACAGTGTGTGCGGGCAAGCAATGAATCCAATGACCGGGGTAATAGTATATTTGTAAAGCGCTTAGAGACATTTGTATTAAGCGCTTAGAGACATTTGTTTTAAGCGCTATATAAAAATTAAATATTATTATTATATCTAATATGGAATGTGCAGAAACCATATAATGAAAGTCTCTTGTTTACTTTGCAGTTTGAAAGCGTCGTATGACAATCAGCCTGGTCATTGGATGGGTCAGCCTGACCTCTACTCATTAAGTGACCTTCTCACTGTCCGGAGTGGAGAGCTGGAGAAAGCCCTAGCTCAACTTGTTCTAGATGGTGTTACTCATGTCAGTCAGTGTCAGGTAAGACTTCATAATAACATTTCATTTATAAAGTGCCTTTTTATATTACAGTCAAATCTGTCTATAGCGACCACCCAAGGAAAACACAAAAAGTGGTCTTTGTAGACAGGTGGTCTTTAGTACATGTTTCAATGAGAAACAATTTTCAAGGGAATCAAAACATGTGGTCTTTATAGACAGGTGGTCTTTATAGACAGGTGGTCTTTGTAGACAGGTGGTCACTAAAACAGGTTTGACTGTATAAAGATACAAAGTGCATAAAAAGAAAATACTACAAACAATTCAAAAGAACATCATACAAAGCTTACATTGATTACTAACAAAAAGTATATATCTATATACATACATGTAAATCTTACTTTATGAGAGAAAAATATCGCTTCATGGTTGTTTTTATTGATCATGTTATTGTCCCAAAACTCTTCTTTTTTCCTTTGGTTTTATTTTGTTTTGATATCTTTACGTTGACATCTTCTCATCTTTAGAACCCATCTTCTTGTATTCTACTTCTACATACTATAACATAGGACTTTGTGTAATGTACATGTACATGTAAGCTTGAAGTTATTTGCCCATTCGTATATGTTTGATATTTCAGCTGTGTCAAGCCAAGGGATTTGTATGTGAATTGTGCAATAAAGATGAAGTCATCTTTCCATTCCAACTCAACTCGACCTATCAATGTTTAGGTAAGTTCCTGAATTAAAGGCATCGTTTAACAATGTAAAATTTGAGATGCACGGCCCTACGTGTTATCAGTGCCTGTAATATGATCTAATATTGAAGCCCTAAAAAAGAATCGCGCTTCAAAACAGTGATCAAGAAGTGCCTCAAAAAAGTAAAAATCTTTGAGTGACCGGTTTTACCATACTCGTTTTCCCCAATAGACTGTACTGTTATGAAAATTTGTAATTCCAATCATAAATATCTTGATAATCAGACAGGCGATCGGCTTGTAGAAGTTATGGGGTTCCTGACCGACCTAAATGTTTATAATTATGATTGCAGCATGAGCTAAATCCAGGATTTTGTTTCAGAATCTGAGACAAAGTTACTGGATCCCTTTAAGAGCCATTTTGATTTCTTATTCATTATTAATTGGTGATAATGTACTAGAGCAGTGGCAACCCTCTTATCTTTAGCATCATAGCCCCATCTTGCATTAATTACTCACTCATGAGCACAACTATACAGTTATAATAATAGCTACATTTACCAGGATATTGCCCATGTATCCATTCCAAGGGAGGAGCCTTCATGAAAATGACGCCTGGCTGGAATGCTCCCCAGGGAGTGGAGAATGTGCATACATTGTGTGCGGGTATGCCTGAATCAGATGACCGGGGTATTAATATATATCTGTAAGGCGCATTGAGAGGGCCTTCGGTCCTGAAATGTGCTATACAAGAACAAACTGTTATTATTAGCCCTAGCCCAGCTGGTCTAAGGTGCTAAAATTATACAAGGAATAGATCCTACCATGTACTCATACACATGTACTACACCTGGGTGAAGAGTGGCATATGTAGATTAATGTCTTGCCAAAGGGCATTAGTGCCGCGGCAGGACTTGAATCGTGAAGATGTATTCCTGATTGTCAGGGCAGAGAATTCCACAGAGCTGGAGCTGAAATCACAAAGGATCGGTCTCTATAGGTATTCATATCATGTACTGCAAGGAGGTGTTGTGATGATGACCGAAGTGTACTGTATGTACTGGATTGTGCTTACATATTTATAGATGTACATGTTTTATCCTGAGGTAAAGATAGAGGTGTCGTGGTCGAGTGGATATTTCACCGGACTGTGGATCACAAGGTCTGCGGTTTCAAGTCCCGCCACGGCACTAATGTTCTTTGGCAAGACATTGATCTACATTTGCCGCTCTCCACCCAGGTGTTAAATGGGTACCCAGTAGGAAGCAAAAGTTAATATGGTTGGATTGGCGAGTGGCGCTTGTAAAATGGCAACTGGTTGAAATACTCCCCAGGGAGTGAAATATGTGCATATATTATGTTGCGGGTAAGCCTAATTCCGATGACCGAGGTAATTATATGTGCTGCGCCTAAAAACAAAGTATTAGGCGCATTATAAATGTGAGCTTTTATTATTATTATTATTATTTTGATTTCCCTTCTCTTTCTTTCTTTTATTTGTTTGTTACCGTATGTACAATTATACTGTAATCTTTTGAAGGTCCCTGTTATTTCTATGATTTTGTTTCCTAACAGATTGCTGGGCCTGTTACCACACAACATGTTTCCTGAAAGAAAACAAGTGTCCAAAGTGTGAACGCATCTTAGCAAGGTAATGCTACATGTAGCTTCATGAATGCACATATTTTGTCACCTAACATCAATAAATCACAAAAAAGTTCTTGGAAATGATTTTCTACTAATGTCCGATTCTATAAAGAAAGGAGATTCTTATCTTTAGAATTATATATGACTCGTCAGAATTTCATGTCCCTAACACAATGAGGAAAAAAATGCATGTATCCATTTTCTGCCACCAGCTTGTCTAAAATGTCTTTGCATTGTGAGATCAAACTTAAGGCTCTGGAGATCTAACAGAAGTTTTTCACTTTTCCCTCCGTAGACGTGGCGTGATTGCAGCGAGGGCAGAAACAAGCGATGAAGACCCACCAAGTCAATCCTCTAGCGAGCAATGACTCCTCCCATGCTCTGCATCCCGCAAGATCACAACTTCATCAAACTCTTTGTTGTAAGAAAAGGAAAGGCATTCTTTTTCATCTGTGAGTAAAGTCTTTTGAGGACATTGCCATAATCCCCCTCAAACTACTGATGGAGACAAGATGAATCTATATAGCCCATGCTCTGCATCCCGCATGATCACAACTTCATCAACCTCTTTTTCGTAAGAAAAGGACAGGCATCCATTTTCATCTGTGAGAAAAGACTTTTGAGGATATTGCCATAATCCCCCTCAAACTACTGATGGAGACATAATCCCCCTCAAACTACTGATGGAGACAAGATGAATCGATATAGCGAGAACAAACTTTAATGGACTTCTTTCTTTCCGTACAGTCCAGTAGCTTTTAATGAAAAGCATCTCATGAGCATTTTGTCCTTCTAAACCTCTTGAGGACTTTACAACCATCTCATACTTGGACTAAATCTTCCTTTCTGCTCGAGATGTGGCGTCGTTGTAAGGATGGTAGACAGCTGATAAAGGCTAGCAGAGTTCTCCGTCTTGCTCCAAACTTCTACATTTCCATTGCTGTAGTGAAAGGGAAAACACTTACCAGTACAGTTTTTGTTCTTCTAAATCTCTTGAGGACTTTACAACCATCTCTTACTCGGACTAGGGAGACAGCTGATAAAGGCTAGCAGAGTTTTCAGTCTTGCCCCAAGCAACTGTAGTATGATAAACTTCTACATTTCCATTGCTGTAGTGAAAGGGAAAACACTTACAGCTTTTTGTTCTTTTAAATCTCTTAAAGACATCATCATCTTTTCTCAGACTTCTTCCTTTCTGCTAGGATGGGTTGTAGTTTTTAGAGAAGAGGAGATGACAAATGATTCCTAGTAGTTTAGCCCATGTATGTACATGTACAGTTATATGTGTTAACATACATGTATGTAATGAGTTATTCATGTTCATGTACATGAATATACGTTTTAAAGGAATATCCTGGGTACCTGTGGATGCAAACAACACTTGTACCACATTAAATGATTTTGTGAGATAAAGATAGAAATATATTTTAATTCATTCCAAAGAATTATATATTTGTGAAATGTTAGAAATATTTATGTATTTTTTTTCTGCATATGTTTTTAAAGCTGAAATATATTTAAAGGGTTGTGCAAATAATAGAATTATAATGTCCTGTACCTGTATGGTACATAAACAGTTCATAACCTCAAAACTATGAGAAAACACTAATATATAAGAGTCGTTTGTAAGAAATTTGTATCATTCCTATCCTAAACAGTAATGTCTTGGTTTTGCTAGAATCTTTCTTAGTGTCTTACAGCTCATTCAGATATGATGCAGTAAACCGCCGCAAAACAAAATCAGCAGATTTTTTACATGTGAATGAATGATAACTGTGCGCAACATTGGTCCTGCGCCTTTAGAGTACCGAAGCTGTGACGTCATAAAATCTATTTTTAGAATTTCTATAAAAAAATCTTCATTTTCCGAAAGAGCATCAAAAATAATGTCCAAATGTCGAAAACCAATTGAATATGCTAAGTATTGGCTGAGATATGACCATCTGAATAAAAAGATTGCCTATAGGAACTCAGTGTTGTATGCTCTGGCTCCTAACCATTAGGAGCCAGAGCATATTAAACTGAGTTCCTATGGGGAGTATATTCATTCAGATGGTCATATCTCAGCCAATACTTAACATATTCAATTGGTTTTCGACATTTGGACATTATTTTTGATGCTCTTTCGGAAAATGAAGAGAAAATTGAGAAATTTTAAAATTAGATTTTTGATGATGTCACACTTCACCACTCTATTCACTGAGCTCTGTATTATAAGATGCAAAGATGTGTACACCTTGGAGAGAAGGTTGAGTTTTCGGGAGAGGTGAAAATGATTTTTGAGCGTTATCATTGTTAGTATGCAAGTGTGGAAGAAAATCAGAGAAAAAATGCTGCCTGATAAGCATGGCTCTTTAAATGCCTCCATATTCTAAATATGACAAGTAATAGTTTAAAAACGAGGCCCGATTTTTATGCCACATGTTTGTGTGCCGGTAGTCCCATATACATCTTTCTGTGTACAGTGCTTACCAAGACTGGGCCAAATTTCTTATCATTATGATGACTCCAGAACCTTGCAGTATGTACATGTACACACCAATTCTTATATCCTACATGATCAACTTTTCTTGATCGATTCCACACCGTTTCTTTCACCATGCAATCGCATGACCAGAACTCAACTTTAACTTTAAGTCATAAAAAAAGGCCAGGGTTAGTGCTGTGTCATATCTGAAAGAGGATTAACACTAAATGTCTTCATAAGTTTTTGCTAACATCTTACAGTGTCTTAAATAGAGAAGAAGGGGAAAAGTTGTCAACAGATTTACATGTACCTGTAATTCAAGAAGGTTGGACGTACAGTATTATTACCACACAAGAGATTCATATTGTCTTGTGTTAACAATGAGCATATACTCAAATCCGTATGTAAGTACATGTATGAACAGACATCATAAACGTTTGTCTTGCCTACATGTATACATGTACAGTATATATAGTACACTGTACCTGTCCTTTCAGAATTGCTGCATTGTGGAAAGTGGTGTATTAATATGAATGAACTCTTTAAAAAGTTGGTTTCTTTATGAGGAGTTGAAATATTTATATGCATTTGTGCATTGTAAATCTTACAGAATTCAGTGTAAGGGCTAAAGTTTAAAGATCAATATACATAGAATTATAGAATAGATAGAATTTCTGAGGATTTGAAACATTTATATGCATTGGTTAATTGTACAGTGTAATTCTTTAAGAATTCATTCTGAGGGCAAAAATTTGAAGATCAATATACATAGAATTTATGAGGAGTTGAAACATTTATATGCATTTGTGCAGCCATAGTAATTCTTTCAGAATTTTCATTGTGAGGGCAAAATTTTGAAGATCAAAATACAGTCAAACCTGTCTAAAGCGACCGCCCAAGGGAAACACAAAAATTGGTCTTTGAAGACGGGTTCCTTTAGTACATGTTTCAATGAGAATTTTTTTTCAAAGGAAACAAAACATGTGGTCTTTGTAGACAGGTGGTCACTAAAGCAGGTTTGAATGTACATCGAATCCCCCATTTCAATGATAAAGCCTTTGTGAATGTGATAAAAGAAGTCCTTTTTCTGTTCATGTAAAAACCATCAAATGATATCATATGTATCTGATGTACAAAGGCCTTGCTCACTATGTCTTCACAGTAAAGGTTCTTAGTTGTGTGTTGCTAGACAGTTTATCTGGCCAACCAACATTAGTAAATCTTCATGCCTTATTAAAATTGATATGTAATGCTTCGATCCCCTCTGACTCTTCATGAAGGCACCAAGAAGTCTCATTCATTGGCAAATAGACCTTTATATCTTTCATATGCAATCATATGTACATGTATGTACACTGTCGCTCATAAAGTTGGAATATTTTTTTTTTTTACCCCAATTTATGGAATTATTTTTAAAATAATTTAAAAATAATAGATCTAGATAATAGTATACATTCTCAGATTTGATTGAATAATAATTTGCCAATGTGTGTTTTGGGTGACTGCTAAAGCATGTGTATGCTACTATGCTCATTAACTAGGGGACCTACGCCCTCAAGTCATAAATGACAGTAATGAGGATTAATGCCCCACAAAAGGGCACTAATATAGCACATCAACACAGTTTTGATCCTGGGGCCTCACAGTTACGAGGACATTGTTTTGTCACTGAGCCATGAACCACGACAGTGTAGAAATAGGATACAGACAATGTTTAAAATGTATATTAAAGTAGGAACAACCAAAGGTAATTGTGCTGTATTGATTATAAGGGAAAGGTGTGGAAGCGTCACCCTGGGAGTGGCCATGCATGGTGCAGTGTAGGTGTGATATTCACAGGACTCTATAAACAGCATGTTGTATACAATTGCCTGCCTGCCTGCAAAATAAACCCATTTTCCATTTAAGTGTAATGTCTATGTGGAATATTTTGGTGTAGTAGGTATAGCACTTGCCTCCCATTCCGGCGGCCCACGTTCAATTCCTGGTGGGTTACTTTTTTGTTTTTTTTGTTCCGTTTTACTTCTGATTTAATCACCTTCTTCGACTATCATAACAAATACAATCACAACAAATGTAATCAAATGCCTAATTTTGCGTGTTATATCTTTGGGAGAGGAATGTCAATAGTTTGCGAACAACCCTATGGGAAATCTAATTCCTTGTCGTGTATGATACCATTGACCTCATTAAACCTATAGCTTACATACTTGTGTGTACATGTTACATTGTATTGACCCTAAAAGCCCTACTTTTAAATTTTCTCAGCCAGGGGAATATTTGAAGCAAAAAAAAAATGATGAGACTTGACATTATAAGAAAGAGCATGTTATGTAAAAACAAGGCCATGGGGTTCATGACTGGATTTCATGTGGTGTTCTAAACTTGTTATCATAAATGATCACAAATTAATTATTCAAAAACATGTACATGTATTAGCTTATATGCTTCCGCGACATTTTTGTTTCATAACTTAATAAATTATATATATATATGTCAACAGTTACAAACATATGTGACAAACTAATTTTAATTCTAATTTGGATACAATCAATTATTTTACTTGTAAGTGCAGTCGCAACATTTTGTTTTGCTCGACTACTTACTGGTAGTTTGAATTTAATTTACACTTAATTTCAAGACTTTAAAGTGTCTCAAAACCTTGTGCGGATTCCAACTGCAGCTCTTTGATAGGTTTAGGCAGGTTTATCTTCGCTCCAGTGATGTCGAGGCAACAGACAGCAAGAAACTGAGCAATCACCTGGCTTGAGAAAGTCCACATGAGTGGACAAAAGCTTGCCTACTATTAATGTTAGGGTTGTTTATAGCTTAAATAAACTAAAACAATTTTTTTTTTTTTTTTTTTTTTAAATAAACTAAATGTTAGGTTCAAGCAAGTCTCAAGGTACAGTTAAGCCTGTTGAAACTTCTGAGAAATGATCTAAAAAATCCTTGCAATTGTTAATAGTCAAGACGTACACATTACGATAGAATTCTACACATTACAAAATTGTTTGTAGCATTCAAAATGCCAGTCTAATAAATGTTTGTATATTAAATTAGCCTCGAAAGATGACCAACAGATATTTATATACATGTATATCAATCAAATTAAATTGTACAGCAAAATATTTTTATATTGTACATGTATGACAATACAAGATGAATATTCTATGGTGAACAAATGTTTGATTTAAACAGCTTTGTTGATGAATTAAATTATTCTTTGTATGTTTCATGTATGTTGTTTATTGCTTTTGAAGAATAAAAGAAGACTATTTGGCAACTTCCCAAAGAAACTAAGAATTATGGTATTTACTTCTTCTTTTTTACAGCTGTTGCTTGAAATGTTCATGACAGCCACTGCCTACAGTAATAAACTTTTTTGTTTTGCAAAAAATTGATACATGACCCAAATATTTTGTGACATGAAACATTCATAAATCTTTAACTTTTTCTACAAGAAATTCTTTTTGTTTTACAACATTCCCATTCAGCAGACACATCCTTTATATGGATATGAGCAGGTATCAGACATCAATGCACAAATGTGTCTTTCCCCCCGAGTCTTACCAATGAATGTGTAATTATACATCGGGAGCTTCTCGTTTGTCCATATATTTATATAAAATAATAATGATACAAAAATACAACTGTAATCCCTATCCCCATCAACTAAAGGAAATGACTCATGAATAGTATTGCAATTGATAATTCTGGGTTTTTTTTATTCATATTTTGTGCATGAACATTACATTTTCACATACATACAATATTGTGCTTTTATTTCCTTAAGCATTACATAACAATGATCATAACATCACCACAATATTTATTGGGTACTGCATGGCACAAGGTTTAACTTCAGGAATCATTGTTTTGTTCCATCATATGATTTTTTTTCTTCTCACAAATGTGACGAAATGGACGAACATGGTTTTCAAAAGCATTTCTAAATCAAGAACAAAGTCAACAAACTAAAACTTTGAATTCAAGTAAATCAAATCTTTGTGACACCATTAAAGGAAATATTTTTTGGGGACTAAATATCCATTTGAAGGAACAGGTAAAAATAGATGTGTTAACATTCACAATCTATTAGTCTGTTTCTCTAGGGCGTAATATGCGGGTACTCTATTACCTTTTATTTAAACAAATAAGTATATTGAAGCTTTCTAAGGTTGAGTCATAACAAAATCTTTGCATTCCAAAAAGCACAGAAAGATCTTTAGCACATGTATATACACACTGGGCAAACATGTACACTAAAAAAAATTATTAGCAAACACTTTTTTGGGGGCAAATATATTACATATGTGACTCATCATTATCTGGAACATGATAAATTCTGACATCAGTAAGTAATGTACAGTGTATTAATATTTGTATACAAGGTACAGATATATATTAACATAAATGATCATATAAGAAAATATACATATTACTTAATACACATACATGTACAATAACTGATATTCACTGTTTACATATATACAACAAAACAACAAAAAAATTGCATTTTACAAAATGACTGTACATTAATGCTAAATATATTACTCATTGCGGATATAGTATCGAAAATAATATCGCTAGTGATATTCGTTTGTCTCGCAATGTGGTCAATAAGGAATCTAAAAGTTCATGACGTTTCGTGCGCAACACTTTGTCTGGTGATAATAACTATCCAGCGGCCTGCATGGTGATTGGTCGATCACCGTGTGCGTCGACCAATAGGCATTGTGCGTTATTGTTCCAATTATCAATTGAATTATGGACCGCTCCGCCAGTCCTCCCGTAGAGTATAAAAGACCCTTGCTTACAGTAGTTATTATCACCAGACGAAGTGTTGCAGTTGCGCACGAAACGTCGTGAACTTTTAGATTCCTTATCGACCACATTGCGAGACAAACGAATATCACTAGCGATATTATTTTTGACTGTACATTGTTCATATTTGCACCTACTTGCAGCATTATCATACAGCTAAACCTCATTATAAAGCTCCTTGATCTGCATTCTAATACAAAATAAACCTGACGATGAGGTTAAACTAGGGTTTATAACATGACTTTAGTCCTTGCATCAAGTTTAAATGAATCAGTTTGGAACCAAGGGAATTAATTACCTTGTTATAAAACAAAGTAACAAACCAACAAAAAAGAAAACCAAAACAATGGCATAGTTTATATAAAACTAGCTATAACAATACCTTTTTATAACATACATCAATGTTCTTTATAACAAGGTTCCACTGTATATTAATTTAACATTGACAAGCATAACAATTACAGAAAAACTGTATAACAAGTTTGAAAGACACATTTTTTAAAACTATCAAAAATAAAAAACATGGAAAGCACCGTCTGACCAGGCCCAGTCTGCCCCAACTCACCCCGACCATTCAGAAGAAAGTTTCCATCCTTTACTTGTTTGCTGACACAACTGGGCTGGGCTACTCCATATTGTTATACCGGTAGTCATAGTTACAGTAACAACTTTTGGAAAAATGACTCCACGGTTACTATTCCAAAATTTATAGTTCCCATGCCGTCAGAAACGGTCAGCAAAACATACAAATTGTAGAGATTAAAAAAAGGGGAAACTCTCTTTCTGATCCAATCCAGGATCCAATTAGTAGAGCACCATTATCTAGTTGCCTAATCTACTGAAAAAAAATACTGAATATGCCATGGTACATCTTGCAAAGACTGGGGTAGTGGCTAGTTGTAAGCATCTGGGAATATATACTTCTCATCATTTAAATATTTAAGACATGATATATTTCAAATATTTCAGACATGATTTGGGGTTACCAGTCTCATTTTAAACAGATATTAAACATGCTTTCCTTTTGTTAGAGACATGTATTATTGTATACATCGAATTGGACTACAGAAATACATCTACTATTCACTTTACAGTTTTATTGTTAGATCAACATATATGGTCTCCTTTTTCCAAAGATCCAAACTACAAAGCGCTGATTACATGTACTAGCAAAGGTTCAGCTACATTAATATCAAGGTACGTATATACATATATAGGGATGAGTTATACAATCATATTATTCAAAATGCATGCTATATATATTCAATATGAAGTACTCTTTCAATGACACTTCATTCAGTTGAATGACATAATACACGTATCTAATAATACTTTGGTTTGGAGTCACAGATTCAAATAGCAGGTACACATATAACTTGGCTCAACTAGGGGCCATATTCTTAAAAAACGGTGTTCTATTTAGTGTTTGGGGAAATGATGTTAACTGTCATAACAAATTGAAATTGAAAGGAGCTAACACCTGCCATTGGTAATTGCTGTTGTCATTTGGTTTTCAATCTCTGCTTGAATATTTAGGCCACCAGATCTTCAGAGGCTATAGTGTTGGTTCTTGATGCAGGCAAAGGAAGTTGAAAGGAAAAATGGTTTCCTTTCTTTTTTAAAGGCATCGTTTAACAATGTTAAATCTGAGATGCATGGCAGCACCTGTTATCAGTGTCTGTGATATGGTGTTATTTTGAAGCCCTACACAAAATGGGCTTCAAAATGATCATGAAGTGCCTCAAAAAAGTAAAAATCTTTGAGTGACCGGTTTTAACATATTCATTTTCCCCAATAGATTGTAGTGTTATAAAAAAAATGTTAGGAAAACAAGTTCTGAAATTTCTGATTCCAATCATAGATATCTTGATAATCAGACAGGCGATTGGCTCGTAAAAGTCATGGTATTCATGTATGACCTAAAGGTTTATAACTATGATCGCAGCATGAGCTAAATCCAGGATTTTTTTTAGAATCTGAGGCAAAGTCACCCAATCCCTTTAACTCCATAATCAGATTCTTGGCTTGTGATCAGTTTGGTGGAAGGGGTAGAAAGGTTTCCTTCCTCTTTGGGTTTGGCTTGAGCCTTGAGCAGATGTCTCTTTTAAGTTTACACGAACACAGCCAGCTTTTTAGACACACACTATTAAACAAATGACTTGTTCTAATTTTGATTTGTTATGAAAATTAACATCTATTTTGTTCCTTCTAAAATACATGTAAAAGATAACATTTTCAGAATACGCCTGTACCACCCCAGCTTCGCTACAACCGGGATAATCGCCATGAGCGCAATATACACATGAGAAGCCATTATACTGAAGCACAATTCCTTTGTCCCCTCTCTGTTTTAGAGCATATTTATATCATTTGAATTTACAGTATATTAGAATATGAACTGGCATTGTTTTCACACGACATATCAATCACAATTATGTATTCATCCCTACCCTTCTTTCTCCCCTCCCCCCCCCCCCCCTTTGTTGTTCTCTCCCCCCCCCCCCCTACAAATAATCCCACCTTTATTAAAGCCATGAGAACATCAATGTTGCTGATGAGGCTTCCCTAGGTAAACAATATTTTTATCATTGAAAACTGGGTGACCCCCTTAGTAAGCCTATGGAAGTATGAGAATGTAATACCGGTAGTCAAAAAGGGGTTAAACATTCAAACTTGCACCAGTCTCACTGGTGTCACCTCCCTCATTGACCTCACCGACTCCTCCCTCATTGACCTCACCGGCCCCTCCCACCTCTGACACGCCCCCCTCTCCTCCACCAGAGTGCCCCTTGTCTCCTTCCTCAGAGGGCTGGTCAAACGGTGGGTTTGTAAGCCCGTCTTCTGGCTGAGGGCTGGCGAGGTCAGGGATTTCTGTGTCCGGAGCAGGCATGTCGTTCTGAATGGTGTACTCTTTAATGACAGCTTTTTTGGCTCGTCTTGATCGGAGTGCAAGCTGAGAGAAGAGTGAAGAAAGAGAGAAAGACAGACAGACAGACAGAGAGACAGACAGAGAGAGACAGAGAGAGAGAGACAAAGAGAGAGAGACAAAGAGAGAGAGAGACAAAGAGAGAGAGAGACAAAGAGAGAGAGAGACAGAGAGAGAGAGGGAGAGACAAAGAGAGAGAGAGGGAGAGACAAAGACAGACAGACACAGAGAGAGAGAAAGAAACATTAGTTATTCTATGCAATTGATTTTACATGAAATCATATATGAAGGACATTCAAAAATCCAAAGAGTAAATCCCTTTCATGCAAAATTCTTTCAAATCAAAATGTCACATTCATATTGCCGTAATACTGTGATGCCATAATACTCTCTGAGTATACAGCCCTTCTCAATCTGACAATGCTTCAGATTTACCATACACATTTTGCTACTTGATTTGCTATGTGATTGTTTGGTACATTTGTGCCCCTACAATGACGGGTCAAAGTGAGTGAGCTGTCTCTATGAAAAACTTTATGACACTTGAGGACTCATGTTTTTTTATCATTTGTGAAAGATCTTCAAGACAATGTAATGTTATAGTATTAATGACTGCTTTGAGAGAAATAGTTGTTTTTATACGCTCAAGGGAAGGTTAGAATTGTGCTATTGCCCCGAGGCGTGCCGAGGGCAATAGCCCAATTGTAACCTTCCCGAGAGCGTATAAAAACAACTATTTCTCGAATATTAAAGCAGTCATTAATACTTTTATATGCCGAAAAAAAATAGACTAAAAAATAAAAAATAAAAAATAAAAAAACTTTTGTCGAAGATGGGATTCGATCTCTTGCGTACAAAAGGTGATGTAACTAAAATCAGCGCCTTAATCTGCTCGGCTATCGCGCTCTGTTATCATACTTAACAGTTTTCTCTAATATATACATTAAAATGGATTTAAAACGGCTTCGCGTGATTGATGATTTGCGGCTGTTCCATTAATCGGGCCCTTCTTTTACTTTTGCAATGCATATTGGCACGAACTTAGATCAAGATCTATCGGCAGATGTTGTTTTTTTGTTTTTGGAAGTTTATTTTCGTCTTCATGTCAACAATGCAAGATAAAATTGTCGGTAAGATCGATCGAGATTCAATTGTATTGAAATTACCGACCAATTCTTCGCACACGTACGGTATCCTCGATCGCTCAAACCATTTTTTAACATGTAAACCTATGGGGTAACCATGGAGACTGACCTATTTTCCCAATAACCATGGTCATTGGGAAAATAGGTCTGTTTTTACAGGAACAGTTAAAGTTTATGAATGCAATTTCGACCAATCAGATTGCTGGATTACTTAAGTGAGGTATATAATGTACATCACATGCCAATTCTAATAGTATTCTACAGTAAACTATGCAATAGTAACATACAGAGATCCATAATGCAGAATCTACACGTAAATTTGCATAAAAAAGTTATTGGCTCAAATAAAGGATCCCAATATTCCCCTTTCTTAAAAATCTTTATGACTTAAAACATATCTACGACAAATGTTTCCTTTCCTACATGTACATGGGCTTCTTAAATAATGTAGATCTTCCAAATGAAATTAATTGATTACAATGATGGTAAACCTCTACACTTCCAAATGTATCCTCAAATTATATACATGTAGTAAAGCAGAAACGACTAGACGAGTGAGAAATAACAGAACAGAACAGACACTGAAATAGTCTGATGAAATTGAATTGTGATTCTAATTATAAACTACATGTACATGTATGTGCATAACAGATAAGTTGACTCCCTGACTAAAGCCACTATGCTAACAGAAGACAGGAAGATGTGGCAAGCCATAGTGAAACAGAAGCCATCATACATCCCAGTGATGGTGTAGACGGCTTAAGTCAAGTAGTCAAGTATGTGCAGAAGCAAACTCATTTCACAAAATATAAAATGTGAAATGCAAGGTGGAAGGAGGCATGACAAGAAAAATTACAACTCTAAGAAACTAAAGCAAAATATAATGTCACTTAACATGAAAATGATACCAACAAACATAAAGAGATTGTGTCTACTGGAACAAGATATGCTGTGTGAGTTGAGGACTGACAGTAACAAAATAACAAAAATATCAATGTCATGGTAAGACTAACAGAATTACGAAGAACAATGATAATAACAAGTACATGTATAAAGAAATGCTGTATCACAAACGACAGTAGGAAAACTAAACAGGCAAATACCGGTATACTCAAATCAAAATGAATGAAAATCATGTGAAAGGTGTGTTCATACTTATCAACTCAATGTGAAATAACTATTTGAAGAGCTTTTGATTTTCATTTGTTGACTTATCAGTGACCTTTTAATAATTTCAAGGCTCGATCCGGTGTCACATGGGTTCTGTCTGTGAGTGAATACGGATGTCAGGGGGGGGGGGGGGGGGGGGGGGGGGGAGGCAACAAACTTTCTAGGATACATCTACATGAGATGCAAAAGAACAAGAAAATTGTGTAAGAATAGTAGGTGGGTGTTTCCCATTCCTTTTCTCTTGTTCTCGTTCAGAATTCAGGATTTTTTTAAAAAACATAATGTTTGCATTAGTACACTGTACATGTACCTAGCTAATGATATTTGGGGTTTATTCTCTTGTAAATGATACATATGGCTTGCAACTTAGTTGGCTAAATACTTGTGTAATTGAGTGAATCTGTGCTTGCGTGAAAATTCAATCCAATTAAAAATCAAATCAAATTGAAACATAACCAAATTCTACATCTCTAAATTCACATAATGGTTATCAACATGAAAGAGGATTGACACGAAAAAGGAAACACATTATAATGCAAACATAAAAAGAAAATTGATCCCCATGCTCGATATGCAACAGCTAGTGCATTATGTTCAAAGTGTTGACTGTTGACGGTGAGCATCTAAAAGCATAATGCATATGTGCATGTCATATAAAGTAATGAACTAGCATCTACAGTACATAGGTGGACAAAAAGGCAGAGTAATACATAAAACCAAAGATCAATCATAACATAAAAGTGCATGCAAGGGACTACATGTGAACTACTAACAGGCAGTCAGGCAGAAGCATACGTGAATATAGATGCATTGGACTAACATGATAGTGGCTGAGGTTAAAGGTTACGACCCTAGCTAGGCCATGGCTAAGTGCTGGTACTGGTTGCTCTTCATGGACGGTCTCATGGCCAGGACCGAGACGTCTTCAAAATCGGGCGTCTCGGGGGCGGAGACCAAAGGGTACTCCCGGATTGGTTGGTGGGCCGTACGTTTCTGAAGGGCACCCTGTGATGCGGTAAGATCAACACATACACAATGTATACACACATACAGTAGGAGAATGAGCGCAATCATCAGGCCTTAAAAAAAAAATGTTGTATTGGATAATTAACCTTTAGGAGCCAAACATGGGTCGGTCGGTCAGAAATCTTTCTTCTTTTTTTTCAATTTTTTTTTCCTCCCTCTTTTGGCCAATATTTCTAAGTTTTGAATGCTTTAATATTGGTTTCTCTTAAAGCGGTAAAAAAAAACTTTTTAAAAAGCTGACCGTAGATTTCAAGAGTTTTTGGGTCGTTCGCAAAGGGCAATGCAACATCTTTTTTTTGTAGGCCTCATATTGCATCATCTTTATGGTGAAACTGACAGTGAATCTTGTAACTCAAAGAAAACACTTAATATCAAGATGATATTGTCATGATTTTCACAAAAGTAAGAATCTGAAGAACTATCAAAGTATGTACAAAGTCTCCATTTATATGTTATATTTCATTCCATTTAGGGATTAGACAGGATTTATTAAAAGTGGTTGAAAGGAACAGCCTCTGTAGCCACTTCTCGAGTTACAAAAATCTACACTTCATGTACATTAACATAACACAATCATTTTCTCAAATAGGCAAGCATGCCTAGGAACATGTGACCCAAGCAATTGCTAAAGTACTCATCTCTATAATAGGCAAGGCCCAAAAGAATATTTTCTAGGATAATAATGCAATTTTCAACAATCATGTACTTGTTCATTTTCCTCTTCATATTCAATCTATAACAAATTGCATGATACATGCATGCTCCATTGAACCATAATGCATGGCCGTCCAGAGGATTTTTTTATGTTGGGGACCGGGGTAAAATGCATTAAATTATTGAAAATTTATTGCATTTTCTGTGTTTTTTTAAATTTATTGAAACTGCCCCCTACCCAAGCCCCCGCTGCATACAGTCATGGTTCAGTGACAAAGCAATGGCCTCGTAACTGTGAGGCCCCAGGATCAAAACCGTGTCGATGTGCTATATTAGTGCCCTTTTGTGGGGCATTAATCCTCATTACTGTGATTTATGACTTGACGGCGTACATGTATAGGTCCCCTAGTTGATAAGCATAGTAGCATACACATGGTTTAGCAGTCACGCAAAACACACATTGGCAAATTATTATTCAATAAAATCTGAGAATGTATACTATTATCTAGATCTATTATTTTTAAATTATTTTTAAAATAATTTCATAAATTGGGGTAAAACAAAAATATTCCAACTATATGAGCGACAGTGTACATGTACAGTAGTTAATATACCCAGATACCAGTGCAATAACGTAACACTACACTACAATGTGTGTGATTTGACAGACAGACATACATGTACATGTACATGATGTACGTGTACTAATGCACCCAATGTGCTTAATAAGTAATATTACAATACAGAAAAGATTCAGCTGCCAACAATTGTGTACGTGTATTAGTGAGTTACAAAGGAGAGAGAGAGCGAGAGAGAGAGAGAGAATCAGGAATATGTAGTGAGAGAAATAGAAGGTACATGTAAATTGAGAGAGAGGGAGCAATATGCTACCAAAATTATTTTCTTTGATACAAACTAGCCAAGTTTATCTTTTACCTAAATGATACAAGTGCAAATTTAAGGCAAATAGCATTTTTATTTCAAAAAATACAGAAATACAGCTGCTCACATGTAGCTCCACTAGAGCTAAAAATAATCCCTGATTTTAGTTTTCAAGGGTAAAACTTTTTATTTTATATTAGAAAAGAGCCTCAAGAGATAGGAGAAATATGATGAACATTGTTTATTCCTGTAGTTTACAAAATTGAAATATGTCAGAAAACACTTGACAGTATGAATGATATTTAAGTAAGTGATAAATAAGTGTTTATAAAAAGATGATAATATAGCTAACGTTAGCAAGATTATACATCTGGCTTTGACTTGGGTTAGCTCTGGCAATTGGGATACATGTACCTGTATATTGAATGCTTACAGTGTATGTAATAGCCAGTCAAATGCTGAAAGTTAAGAATGTTGGATATACTGAGAAATATGGTTTATTTTTTTAATATTTTGTTTACATGTATGCACATGCTTCTTTGATAAATATACATGTAGTATGTAAGCATTAGCTGTATCGAGTATATACAGAGACTCTGATTGTGTCTCTAACATATATCATGAACCTAGAATGAAAGGTCAGGGTTAAAATTTATGTTGCCGACTACTGCCTTTGGCTTCATTAACATTTTCAATCCTATGACCATGGGACAAATGACCTGCAAGGATGCTGGGAAGCTTTGCCATTCTATCCCTCAAAAAGAATATACTGTTTTTGGTTATACATGTAAATGGTATTGAATGGCAAATTATTTTTTTTTAGGTAAGGGGGAGGGGAAAAATCAAAGGCCCGCTTCAGCATTGGTCATATTTTGTACCTTATTTGAGTCTTCAAAGGTGCTTCGAAAATCAAAATATTAACAATTTATCCTTTTCTTTACATTTAATAAAAAATATAGGGCCAATAAGAGATCCTTGTGGAACACCAATATTGTCTAAAAAGCCAGTGAGTCTAAAGATACATGTGCTTGTATAGATTTTGTCCCCTTTTGTATCAAAGTATAAATCCGAACATACACATGAACATTTTAGGAATTGTCCTGGAGTTAAAAACAAAAAAAGAATGGTCAAAGGAAGTTTTGACCTTACCTTTATTTGTGTCCACGATAAACGACTTCTTGTCTCTGGGTCAAGCCCGTAGACGATAGCGTTGACCAAACCAACCAAGGGAGAGGACAAAGCGTGGAAGAGATAGAGCACAAAGATGGCATTGTCTGGAGCCACAGCATTCTGAATCCTAGGTGATAAAGGAAGAGTTCAAAAATAACATCAATCATTTGGTCAGTATGACTTTATAACCCTATTCAGTAATACCACAGTGGGGTCAAAAAGAGCAAACTACTATTAAAGGAAAGCAGAAAAATCAGAGATGTAGACTGGTGAAATTTTGAATGAATTCAGACATAAAATGAGAAAGCTATGATTTGTTATAGTTTGATTCGCTATACATAAAGGCAGGGGCATCACAAATTGGTTGAATTGGTATGTCCATGAATGAGATGTAGTGACGGACTACTATCCCATTTGTACCAACACACAAAATGACTAAAATGTCAATTTGTCAAAAATGTGTGACTTAGGCAGGTCTTTCTCTTTTGAATAGAGGACCTACAGTAGGCCTATATGCTATCCATAATGTGAGTGGTGCCCCAAGGAAGAAGGCACCTTATAGGAAAAAAACAGGATTTAATTATATATTCATACACAACAAACAGGAGAGTTATCTGAGACTATATCATAACCCACTGACCAAATTGCAAATTTGAGATTTGCATAGACTTGGTGATCTCATATTTTAAACATTCACAATTTTCTTATTATTGCTCAGATTCATTTCAAATTTTTGTGATTATGTTTCATCAACAAAATGTGCACTAGAACTTAACTTACATGTGAATACCAATGCAAAAATGAATGTATACATTGGGTGATTTGGGTCAAAATAGCCCCTAGTCTACACCATACCTTTTAGAGTACAACAGATTTAAAGTGAGTGTATATAGCAATCTAAGGGCAAAAGTCTGAAAAATGTTTGTAGCTACATGTTTTGTAGCGTATGAGTTCAGGGTTATATTCTGAAAACAATGTTTTAGAATCTTTTTATGTCAGTAAAACAATGTTAATTGTGCTAACAAACTGAAATTGTGTGGAATAACAGATGTCTCTTTTAGCTTTATGCAAACACAGCCAGCTTCCCACAGACATTAATCAAAGACCTATCCCAATTCTGATTAGTTATGACAATCTACATTGTTTTACTAATGTGAAAGATAACATTGTATTTTAGAATACAACCCCTGCTTACAACCCCACATAATTATATTACCTGTTTATAAGTGGAAAGATGGAAAGCACAAGATAGATGAATGGATATGCTCTGAGGGGCTTGATCTCCTCTCGTATGAGCTGTCTGCTTCTCTCAATTTCAGGCTCATATGTCCCCTGCCAGCTTCGTATCTATGGCAACAGAAAGATGATGGGAGCTGTTATCCTACAAGAATGCTAACTGTTGTTGAGTGAGCATTATCATTTGTGTAAGTTTTCATTGTTCTCATTAATTTCCCCATCTGATGCATAAATTTTCAACACCATGATTTCTACAAATATTTTATTGAAATCAAAACATCAAAAACCAAGAGCAAACAGTCCAAAGACTGAAAACTGTCTTGGGTACAAGATAAATTATAATCAAATATACATAATAAAATAGCAGTAATGAATAAATACATAAGTTAAAATATCAAATAACTACAATTTTATCAGTAAATATTTTGCAAAAAGGACATATAAACAATAACAACAGTAATGTATACATCATTACAATAACATCAAAAGAGGGCTCTCGAGCTGTGCAATAACTATATCTAGATGTACAGCTAGATTCTATAACTTTCAGCTTTTGTCTTCAAGATTATTTCTCAATTTGTCTTCCCCTTCCTCATTATCCTTCCTCTCCCCTCCTCTCTCCCTTCTCCTCCTATTCCCTCCTCTTCCTCCACCTCTTCCTTTGCCCCTCCCTCCTCTTCCTCCTCTGCCCTCCCTCCTCTTCCTCCTCTGCCCCTCCCTCCTCTTCCTCCACCACTTCCTCTGACCATCCCTCCTCTTCCTCCACCTCTTCCTCTGCCCCTCACTCCTCTTCCTCCACCTCTTCCTCTGTCCCTCCCTCCTCTTCCTCTGCCCCTCACTCCTCTTCCTCCACCTCTTCCTCTGTCCCTCCCTCCTCTTCCTCTGTCTCTCCCTCCTCTTCCTTTGCCCCTCACTCCTCTTCCTCCACCTCTTCCTCTGTCCATCCCTCCTCTTCCTCTGCCCCTCACTCCTCTTCCTCCACCTCTTCCTCTGCCCCTCACTCCTCTTCCTCCACCTCTTCCTCTGCCCCTCACTCCTCTTCCTCCACCTCTTCCTCTGTCCATCCCTCCACTTCCTCTGCCCCTCACTCCTCTTCCTCCACCTCTTCCTCTGTCCATCCCTCCTCTTCCTCTGCCCCTCCCTCCTCTTCCTCCACTAATCTTCCTCTCCCCTCCTCTCTCCCTTCTCCTCCACTTCCTCCACCTCTTCCTCTGTCCATCCCTCCTCTTCCTCTGCCCCTCCCTCCTCTTTCTCCACCTCTTCCTCTGCCCCTCCCCCTCCCTTTGCCCTTCTTCCTCCTCCTCCCAATCCTTCTCAACTCCCCATCCCCTCTCCTCTTCTTCAGTCCCTTTCCCACTCCCCTTTTACTATCATCAACTTAACAATGATCCCTGTTATCTTCCTAAATTGCATGTTAAATGGTTCCTTATACTGAAAAATTAATCTAAATGCATTCTTATCACAAAGTCGTCATGCCTCATGAAACTTAATTGCAACGATACAACTGGGACATTTTTAGAAACTGGAATTAAACCACAATTCATGAATAAATCAGGAAGGGACGACTACAAATTAGTGGTTAAGGTGCCCTTTACATTTTGATGATCAAACTTTTTAGCACACACAAGAGATTTGAAATGATAATGAATTATTAAAGGTACATGTACAGGGGGAAATGTTCGTGAGAGTCACATAATTAAAAGGTTTCCTTTTTATAATAAATCACAAACCACCAAATAATAGGCACCAATATAGGGAAATATTGTTTTTTGCAACACAATAGCTTTGCAAAGTTACAGATTTCCTGTCTAGACTAGCTCCATGACAAACCTTTTAACACTGGTATAGATCAATCTTGCACTGGGAAACAGTTGAATAATCTTGAAGCCTTTAGCCTCTACCCCATAAATAATGTAATATAGCACGGGTAGATGGAGTATGTGTCATATAACATTGTACTTATATATATCCAGCATCATTAATTTCTGAGAAAAAAATGGTATTAAAAGCATTTTTTCAGATTTGTTTTATAAATTACCCATAGGAATATAATTTCAGGAATCCTGTGAAAACTCACAGACTGAGTATGGAAGAGGGGGGGGGGGGGGGGGGGGATATCGGTTATTTGTTTCCTTTTTTTTTCTCCAGGCATGGATTGACAGTGCCTATCCATTAAGGATGTGCATAACAGTGTAATGAGGTACCCGAGTACACTCCCAGGCTCACAGGCGAATACTCGAATATTCGGACGCCATGTTTTTTTATAATTTTTTTGATTTTTTTTTTTTTTTTGTTGAATTTTTTGAATTTTTTTTTTTTTTTTTTTTTTTTGCCACCACCATACCTGGAGCAGTATGAGAGATATAACACGTGCCGTAGAGTATTTTGGTGACAATAGTCAAATTACTGACTAATCGCCAATAACTCAAAACACAACAACAACAACAGTATCCCAGTTCTGTCGCCGAAAACGCATGCAATTTTACTTCGAGTTGCAGTTGAAGGCGCCGATTTAATAATAATAATAACAGTAAACAATGCTGTTTTAAAAACCAAAGATGGCAGAATAATCCATTTTCCTCCAAGTCCAAACAGAAATCCAGACATTTGGTCCCAGTTTCTGAGTGGTGAGTTTGACAGTGCTTTTTTTTTGTTTTTTTTTGTTGCGGCCGAATATTCGGGTACGAGAAATCGTACCCGAGTAGTGGTCAACCGTGCGGGTACTCGAGCATTCGACTACACGTCGCAGCCCTACTATCCATGCATAATAATAAAAATGGTGCTTATAAAGCGCTTACCACCGAAGTCTTTAAGCGCTATGTACATGTACAGGTGTAGAACAAAATAAGATGTACAATATTACAATGTATGTCGATGTTGTTTCAAGGAGATACACTTACCCTTCTTCTCAGCTTGTATGTGATGTAGGCATAAACAACAAACATGAGAACTATCAGCAAGAATAGTGGCCCATACCACCTAAAGTAGAAGGAAAAAATTCAGATACAAGGATATATTTAAAAGCTTTGCTTTAGTATTTCTTTTATAAATAGTTGTGCCTTCTTAAATTCTTATTAAACAAGTAAAATAAATCTAACATGATTAGAGCATGGGCTTATTTAATACCTAACATGAACATGACTTTTGAGGGAGTCAGAACAAGTATGTGATTCTTAATAATTATATTTGTTACCCTGTTGACTACCAAATTCTTTCAATCACATAGGCTTAATACTCGGTTCATGTGGGCAAAGGGTTGAATATGCTCCAATTGAACAGCCAAATACATCTATTAAATTAAAAGTAAATTGTAAAAAAACTTACATGAAGAATCGCCATAAGGGGTACTCTGCTGGTATCCAACTGTTGAAGAAAAATTAAGAAGAATTTGAATGTAATGCATGGTATGAATGATTGTAGACTATGTCAGTGAGAAAGTTGAGTTGCACAGTGCAGTCTCAAGATTATCGAGGAGCTATAATAGCTTTACAAAAATAACAAATAAGGCACTGGTTTTTTTAACATAAATTATACCAAATGTGTCCACAAAAGGGTCAAAAATGAAATAATGTTTACTTACTTCAAACGTGTATTTTTAGGATCAGGACTATTCCTATTTTTGAGAAATGCAAGTTTTATTTGGAGCTTAATCTATCTCCTTATTTATTCACCAGATATGAATACTATGAGTTCTTACAATTTTATTGTGAACTATAGCATATATAACTATAAAACTCATTTGTTATTAACTACACCTTTAAATATGTTGGGTCTTTAAGAATAAGTTAAGTTAAAAAAAACCAGTGCCATTAAAGCTGTCAATATTTTGTATTTGTTATATACATGTAATACCCCATTCCCATGTTCATGTAACTTCTCAAAAAGATACATTTTTACAGATGCCTGTCTAAATGTAGGTATTTGTAGAGTCTAGGGAAATGTATTCGTCTATAAAGAGCACCTCCCACGTCTCACTGGACGTATCAATTATCAACTTCATATGCAACCAACGCGTCCTTGCATTGTACGCACAAGAAGGACTATGCCCGGTCGATATTTTTTCACTATACTGCCCAGCCTATGACCAATAAAAAGCATAGAGTCTTCATATGGGGTATATAAAAAGAAAGAGAAGAAATAAAAGAAACGCTTTGTAACTTACCACCAAGCTCCAGCTGGTCCATAATGATTACCAATCAAAGGTAAACAAGCCATGAGCAGGGAAACCCCCCAAGTTACTAGATGGTAGAATCTAAATATCATGAAGAAAAAAAAACTTATATCAATTTGTGTCATTTCTCTCCTATGCAATGGTTACTTTCTTATTCCAATATCTTTTGTTTTAATGTACTTTTTGCTTCCTATCTGTTCCTCCCTCCCTCCCTGTTGTGTTTGTAAGACTGTGCTAACAGTCAACGTCGAGGGCTCAATCCCCTTTATGTACACATGATCACAATATGATCGGACATCTTGGAATAGATTAAATCATCTCAACTTCTAAATTCATTGTATCTAGTTTTATGTCTCTGAGTTCCTAAATACTACATCTGGCGACGAGAATGGCTGGAATAGGTCTTGTAGCACCTACATGTAACCCATTCCTAGCAACCCCAGGAGAACCTCCTGTGCCTTGGTCACGATGGATTTTGAGCTTCAAAACGTATTTGACTGCAAGCGGGTTGGACACAGCGGAGATACCCGACCTCCGCCGCCGCGCAATCCTGATCCACTGTTTGGGCGCAGAGGGGCAGCGGATCTTCGGACAGCTGGAAGTGTCTACTACCGGTACGTACGATAAAGCTGTTGATGAACTTGAGAAATATTTTGGGCCAAAAACAAGTGTGATGATTGAACGATATCGTTTCCGACAGAGAGTACAAGGTCATGGGGAGCCAGTAAAACAATATGTGGCAGCCATAACCGAACTGGCATCCAAGTGCAAGTTTGGCACCTTAAACGATGAACTGGTTAGAGATCAACTAATCGAAAAGACGTCTATTCCCCGTATTAGAGAACGTCTGTTAATGGAGGATGACGGTCTGACACTTAAGAAGGCGCTCGATCTAGCGATCCAGATCGAAGCCGCAATGCTGGACGCCAAGCTCCTCAAACAACACGATGTGACTGTGAGTGCCAGTACAGGATATAGTCATACTGCACATCAGGCAACTCCAGTACAGAACATCAAACGACCATATCATAACAAAGCTCGCTCTAACCATGCTAACTCGAAGTCGTGTTCGAACTGCGGACGGACACACCCTCCGAAAGCGTGTCCAGCGTTTGGAAAACGTTGCAATTCGTGCTCGAAGATGAACCATTTCTCTAGCGTATGCAGATCTACCAAGAAAAGTGCATCTTCAGTTCGACACGTTGATGAACCAATAGAGGGCGACATAGCAAGCAGCGTGTTCACACTCTCAGACCGGATTTCTTCAGCAAATTCAGGTCAGTTCAAAGAATGTGAAGTGCAGATTGCTGGTACTAACCTCTCTTTGATGATTGATGTGGGGGCCAAAGTGTCAATTCTTAGTGATAAACTGTATCATCGACATTTCTCACATTGTAGCCTGTCATCGACATCGGGCAAGCTCATAGCATATGGTGAACCACCTACACTGATTTCCGTTCTGGGCACGGTTGAGCTTCCTGTCGGGTACAAGGATGTACATCTTGACAGCTTTACGTTCTACATAGCGAAGGGCGAGAGCCTTATGGGAGTCAATCTGTTCGACGCCCTAGGATTTCAGATGAACGACCACACTGGTGAACGCATTCGGCTCATAGACAATGCGTATAGAGAACGCTATGCTGCACTTTTCAACGAGTTTGGTAAATGCAAAGGATATTGCCATGCACCAAGGGTGGATTCCTCAGTCCCACCTACTGCACAGAGTCTCCGTCGACTTCCGTTAGCTATCAGGGATGAAGTCTCAAAGGAACTTCATAGGCTTGAATCCGATGGCATCATCGAGCGCATCGATTCATCCCCGTGGGTGTCTAATCTGGTCATCACACGCCGTAAGAATGGAGATCTTAGACTTTGTGTACATTTGAGGGCAGTCAACAAGGCAATCATTCCGGATAAGTATCCACTTCCTACTATGAATGAACTTTCAGCTTCATTCCACGGAGCTAAAGTTTTCTCTAAACTAGACATGAGACGTAGCTATCTCCAGGTTCCGCTAGCAGAGCAGAGCCGCCATCTCACTGCATTCAACACACACATCGGCATGTTTCAGTATCGCCGTATGCCCTATGGACTGAACTCAGCACCTAGCGCATTCCAGAAAATTGTTTCTTCAGTTCTAGCTGGAATCGAGGGCACGTTGAATCTCCTTGATGATGTGGTAGTCTTCGGAGAGGACAAGGCTCAGCACGATCAACGATTAGCAGAAGTCATGACGCGCCTCGCCAAGCATAACTTGACGCTCAACGAGGCCAAGTGCACGTTCGCTGCTTCGGACATTGATTTTCTGGGATATCATGTCACTGCAGATGGTCTGACGCCTACACTCGACAACGTTGCAGCTATCCGAACACTCCCAGCTCCAATGAATGTGAAGGAGCTAGCCTCATTCTTGGGAATAACGAACTTCTACCGCAAATTCGTGCCACAATACGCAGCAATCGCAGAACCTCTGCAGAAGCTTCTCCGGAAGGACGCGCTTTGGGAATGGCACAACGCACAAGAGACCGCATTCAACACGCTCAAAGGAAGAATCGCAGAGCCGCCAGTTCTCGCTCACTTCACTCCAAGCGCTGAAACGTACGTGACTACAGACGCGTCAGCGTTCGCTATCGGAGCAGTGTTATCGCAAACGATCAACGGCAGTGTACGTCCGGTCGCATTCGCATCTCGAGCGTTGTCGGACACAGAGCGAAAGTATTCTACAGGAGAACGCGAAGCTCTCGCATGCATCTATGCCTGCGAACACTGGCATATGTACCTCTACGGTCGCAAGTTCACACTTCGTACTGACCATCAAGCCTTAACAACCTTGTTGAGCACTTCAGGATCTGGACACCGCCCACTCCGCATCTACAGATGGTCAGATCGACTGCACCAATATGATTTCAAGGTCGAATATCTCGCGGGTTCACGCAACCGAGTAGCAGATATGCTTAGCCGTACACCGAACGCGAATAGCAATCGCAATAGCCATGCAAGAAGCGACATCGAAGACGACGTCGAAGACTACGTTCTTATGGTGATCTCTCACGTGACCGCAAAGCTTGTGCAGCTGAAAACAGAGTCAGCCGCAGATGCAACTCTACAGAAGGTCTGTCATTATCTCCAAACAGCCTGGCCTAGAGAGATTTCCGAAGACCTCGTTCCATATCATCGTGTTCGCAATGAGCTAGCTATCTTCGACGACACGTGTATCGCCCGTGGCACCCGAGCGGTAATCCCGAAATCGCTTCAACATCGTGTGTTACAAACCGCACATGAAAGTCATCCAGGTGTGGTGAAGATGAAGCAACGATGTCGCGAAGCAATCTGGAGGCCAGCGATCGATCGACGCGTAGAAGATCTCGTCAGATCTTGTGAAGCGTGTACTCTCAGCGAGAAAACTCAACCGCGGCCAGCACCACTGCAGCCGACCCCATGGCCAAAGAAGCCATGGCAGCAACTTCAAGTCGACATCTTTGGGCAAGTCCAAGCCACTCCTCAAAGTCAGCGATTTTTGTTAGTTGTACACGACCTCCATAGCAAGTGGCCTGAGATAGCAGCAACAAGCTCAGTCACTACGACATCAGTCATTAGCATCTTGGAGAAGATGTTTACCAAGTGGGGTCTTCCAGAATCTATCACCACGGACAATGGACCACAGTTCACGTCTGAACAGTTCGAAGAATTCCTAGCCGTTAATGGAATTCAACATCGCCTCACAACTCGCTACAACCCTCAAAGCAATGGCGGCGTAGAGCGTTTCAACCGGGTAATCAAGGAGAGCTTGAAAGCGAATCTCGCAGATGGAATGACCTTCGATAAGGCCATCCAGACCCTACTACGCACGTATCGCTCAACACCTCATTCGCTAACCGGAAAGACTCCAGCAGAGTTGATGTTGGGACAGAACCTCCGTATGCCATTCAACATCCTGAAACCACCGGTTTCAGAGCCTGCAAGCACACAGGCTGAAGCGAGAGAGATTGAGAGGAAACAGCAAAGCATGAAAGCGTACACTGACAAACGCAGACGAGCAATCACACCGAAATTCGCTATCGGTGACTGGGTTCGTGTAAAGCGTCCAAATCGCAAGCACAAGCTAGCGTCGGGGGTATCGAAACCCAAACAGATCGTGAAGAAGCTCGGCTCGAATGCATTCGTACTAGATGACGGAACGCGATGGAACACCAGACGCCTTATCGCGAGCAAGCCAGGCAACATGAATGAAAGCGATTGGGAAGACCCCTTTCCATTCCCTACAAGCACTGAAGATCAAGAGCAACAGCGAGCAGAACCGCGAACTGTTCGTCGTTCTCAGCGTCTAAGGAGACGACCTGGATATCTACGAGATTACAGATCTTAAATTCTTAGAGCCGACAAGTATTGAGCATAGAAATTAAAAAACTGGAACGTTTAAGTTTTGGACTCATATGAAACAATTGCTCAATATAGGTTAATAAAATTTCAGGCTTGTTGTTAATAAACAAGTTTTATTTTCTGGACTCATAAACTTTTGAACTCATATCTGGACTTAGTTATATAACATTATTCATCTCTTTAAAGGAGGGAAATATGTTGTGTTTGTAAGACTGTGCTAACAGTCAACGTCGAGGGCTCAATCCCCTTTATGTACACATGATCACAATATGATCGGACATCTTGGAATAGATTAAATCATCTCAACTTCTAAATTCATTGTATCTAGTTTTATGTCTCTGAGTTCCTAAATACTACACTCCCTCCCTCCCTCCTCCCTCCCTCCCTCCCTCCCTCCCTCCCTCCCTCCTCTTCTCCTCCTCCTCCTCCTCCTCCTCCTCCTCCTCCTCCTCCTCCTCCTCCTCCTCCTCCTCCTCCTCCTCCTCCTCCTCCTCCTCCTCCTCCTCCTCCTCCTCCTCCTCCTCCTCCTCCTCCTCCTCCTCCTCCTCCTCCTCCTCCTCCTCCTCCTCCTCCTCCACCCTGTCTTCTGTGACTCTTAATATTCTATCTTTTCCAATTGTTATTAATCCTCCTCCTCCTCCTCCTCCTCTTCTTCTTCTTCTCCTTCTCTGTCTCCACCCTATCTTCTGTGACTCTTAATATTCTATCTTTTCTAATTTTTATTAATCCTCCTTTTGTTTCTCCCTCCTCCTCCCCCTCTTATCTGTATTTGATTATCTCTCTCATTTTACGATATTTTATACACTGTACACATGATACTCATTTTCCTCTTAATACATTTGTTATTCATTTTCATTCCGTTCATTTACATTCCCTCCTCCTCCTCTTCTCCTTTTCAAAATCCTTTCCTGTTACCACTCGATCCCTACATAAACTACAGTAACTCAAGAATGAAAGGTGGACCGGTTGAATTAGGGCCTTTGTGGAATGCTTTAAGATGTAAGCTTAGGTTATGTCACATTCTCAAGAAATCTGAATCAGGAAAATTCAATTTTTCACATACAGTGTGTAAATTACAAAACTTGGTAAGTGTATAAATATTATAGTTGCTAACTACATGCATTCATACAATTAACGTACAGTGTACATGTATATGTATGTGATATTACAAGGAAAAGGAAAATCAATAGAGATAAAGTTCAAGGTCAAGAAAACATCCTCTTCTACTGGATCACATCATCCTTGACAAATATTTTACACCTGTAGCAAACTACAATGTACAGGAATATTGCGCTTACAGACATCATACTTTAATTTACATTGAGTGTATGCATATTATTGTTATGCCACTGGATTGAAATAAATGAAATATCCCAGTGTCAAAATAAAGCTTAAAAAATGAATAAATTAAAGTCAAGTCTACACCCATTACACAACCCAAAGAAATTTAGTATTCTGGAACATATATAATTTATTAATTTTCAATACATTACAATTTTATACTACAAAATCCCCTAACATTTTAAATGTTGAATAATGATTTTTTTTTCTAGGAGCCCCTATATCAGATCTCTCCTATTTCTTTACATGTGTACATGTACATGTACATGTATTTAGTACATAATTAAATGCATTACGCACAAACAAACAAATGGAGGGAGGGCATGTTCGTGTGGGCGGTGTATTAAAAACTATAAAATGATTACAAAACAGGAAGAAGATAATACAATGTACATTCCAATGAAACGGGGGGGGGGGGGGGGAATGTCCGCATCGATACCCAGATTTAGTAAAATTTGTATGATGTTCAAGTACATGTACATATGGTACAACAAAGTACAAACAATGTATAAATAAAAAAGGATAAACAAAAATAGATGTTTCTTTCAGTTTCAAAACAAAGAATGCCCTCAAGACTCGAGGGGAGGATCATAATACGTTTAAATCATAGTTAGTTAGCCCTGTTCATATAGTTCTGCAAATACTGTAAGCAGGTCGATGCCTCTGCAAGTGACTTTCTCTGCCCCCCGTTCATATCACGGGATAATATTGAAATGATATCATAGTATTGTGGTATTTCGCCTTTCATATACACATGGATCTACAATGAGACAAATACCGCCTTGCATTATGGATCTCCAGCATCCGCTCGCTATCAGTAATATTACTAAATTTTTTACTAGATCCAGAAACGGAAAATAGCCGTAAAATAAGTGTGTAGCAGGAACGAAAAAACTGCATCATTTACAGGTACCCGTTCATGTCTGCCGCAAATATCACGATGATTTAAGAATAGGTGCATGACAGATACATGTACATGTATGAACAGGGCTAGCAGGTACATGTGCATGGCAGATACATGTATGAACAGGGCTAGCAGGTGCAAGAACAGGATTATTGGAGATGATAGCACAATACACGTAGCAAAACTAATTTGCACTATAATATTGTTACACATTTACACATGTACATGTACAGTAGCTACATTGATGTGCATGACTACTAACAGGCCTCAACTGTAATTCTTCATATAACTATTCAGAAATAATGCCATCTTACTATGTTAGTCATCAAGCAAGAAACTACAAAAATAGAAGGGGGTTAGGGTAGTTTGCTGACCAATCTTTACTTTCTTAATAGAATACAGTTAACAAAACTCAGAAGTCATGCACTAAAACAAACATAACTTTGAGAATTAATATTCAATGATTGTGCAACAGCACAGTGATGTAGAAAACCCACAAGATGTACCGGTATTCTAACAAAGGGGCTCCAAATTAATAATTCAACTGTGTTTAAAAACCACTATTTTCACAACTACTAACATTGGCCCAATTTACTAGCAAATAGGAGAAGGTTATGTATGAGCAATCATTTATTCTATGAAGCCTACAGTATATAAATTATCACAAAAAGGCAATTGAACTCACTAAAATTGTTGTGTTGCCTTCATCCGTAAAAAATATCTACACCAAAAAATAGTGGCTTGTAAACTTGTATACAGTAAGTAAATGACTATTAAACTGACTAACTGCTACTCACATTTCCCTTCTCTCGGTGTTGATTTGCCAGATGGTGATCAAGTAAAGGTTAAAGGTGATACAGCTAACCCACATTAGGGTCACCCAGTCTGAACACAAGAACAAGGATTAACAAGAATGAGCTTTGCAATATATAGTCAGTTATCTGTGAGGAATAAAGGTAACTCTTCAAATTGTTGTGTTTTATTTTCTGATTCATGTTACAAAAATGAACTGCACATATTACATGTAAAGACAGAAAAGGAAATCATTGCATAATTCACACTTAGATACAGATACATAGCTGCATACACTAGTCTGTTTACTAGAAAGAAGAAAAAAATTAAGGTCAATACAATCAAGAAATTTTGAAATTGGCAACATATAGTAATAGGCATGATCACTTCCAATGATTTTCTTTTGTGCGTAATCACATGATACATAAATAAATTAACTGCAGATCAATTGGAGATCTCTGGCTTGGATATTACAAAGAAAGAAACACAAACAAACTTGAATACACAAGTATAAAGGCTGGCTCAATAAGCCTTTTGAAAAATAATTTTCTTTGAACAGGTGATGATGAATCTGTTGCAATATTGCAGGCAAGCATTTCTTTTTGGAACATTCTACATAATATACACAGAACCTATGAATACAAATAAATCTTTCAAACAGTATCTATAAATAGGATTAAGGATCTTACCCCAAAATTGTGTCCACCAAGCTTCAAAGTTACAAACTGGGCTATCGTCTCTTGGGCTTTCCTAGACAGGCAACACAAACAAATACATGATAGTTATAAACAACGTGACAACTTTACGCCACTTTATGCAAAGTTACATGTACTGTCAAAAAGAAACATAGAAATATGTTATTTTGGCAATTTTAAGTATACTATTAAAACATGCCGGTAACTTCTTCCGGCAGGAAAAGAACAATTTTGTCAACAGAACCTCTTTTCACATAATTGTTTTTAAAAGTTAGATTTTCTTGCATTTACGTGTGCATACTTTTGTTTTCACCTGTTATTATATTATTATAGCTACTTTTTAGCTTTCTGGAACAAAATTGCTTTAACACATGTGCATTTTGTTAACTTTATACTCACAGGTATTATTACATCACATACATGTAAACTTACCAAAAACTTGGATATACTTCCAAAGAATGCTGCCACTGTGAGCCAAAGAATCAACCTCTGGACGAAGAGTTCATACTTCTTAAATAGCCAGATCACAGTAATCATGAAAACACTGACCAGATAAAAGGATAAAGAAAAACAATAATGTAAAGCAACTATTTTCTTGTTCTTGTTAAAGCCTACATGGATCTGCACTAGTTTGGCTAGGAGGGATTGGACCTCCCTACATGGTCACTGGCAGGTGGTTATCTCATCAAATCAGCTCTCAAGTAACATAAGAAAAAATGGGATCATGGAGGACCAACAGGTTCAGATTAGGCATTGTTTCTAAGAGGGCGCACAATAATACAAGTAGTGCAGTCCTGCTTTAATAATAATAATAATGAATAATAATGGTGGCTTCTTATATAGCGCACATGTCCGTCACGTTGTGACGCTCCTGGCGCTGCCCCGATTATTATCCTGGCTTTAGCAAGGCAGCCACTGCGGAGCTCATAGCATTTCAAGGAATTGAACAGTTCTGTGTAGTAGGGGTACATATATTTGTGCTGGCTACAGAGTTTACCACATACAGTGTACATATAACGTACATGATTACTTGTTAGTAAAGAAATGACCATTATTAAAGATACATGTTAATGTACATTTCTGACAGCTGGGTATTCCAAACAGTGATTAAACAGAACATGTCAACACAGTCAGGATACATTACCTATCAAATATTAGAGTGAAGAGTAATCTATGTTCTTGTTCTAATGGAATGAATGGAATATGCCGACTTGGAAGTTTTACATTCGGAAGAAAAGTAAAATACTAAAGTACCGTAATTAACGGTTTATAAACCGCCCTCGTGTATTAACCTCTTTTTCGCCCTAAACAACAACAAAAAAAAAAAAAATTCCCTGACTTTTTTTTTTGCCGACTTTGTTTTTGCCGACTTAAAAAACAGTAGAGGTCCTAGAATAGAACCTTGTGGTACACCGTGTAATAGAAGAAAAATTGGAGGAATTATTATTCATCATCATCATCATCATCATCATCATCTATACGGGAGTGTAGGATATCCTGTAGGTTTCCCGGTCAGATCACTTGGTACATTAATAAAGGTTTATATCAGTGCATGCGTGGATGTCAGACTATGCTATAACAAAGTGTTTGTTTGACCAAAAAGAATCCAAGCTGTGTTTAAATGAGTTGATGCTGGTAGCAGTTACTAGAAACTCTGGTAAACTGTTCCAAGACTGGATGACCCGATTGCTAAAAAAGTTACTCCTGACATTCAATCGACAGCGAGTAGTGAATAACTTCAATGAATGGCCTCTTGTTCTCTGATACTGTGATTTCACAAAAAAACAATCTGGATCGAGTCTATCTATACCATGAAATATCTTGAAAACTTGGATCATGTCTCCTCTTACCCTCCGGTAATGTAAAGAATAGAGATTGAGCCGTTTAAGTCTTTCGCTGTAAGATAGGGCGCTGAAACCTGGGAACAGCCTCGTCGCTCTACGTTGCACAGCCTCAATTCTCCTGTCATCAGTGTCAGTGATGAACCTAGGGCTCCAAGCGACACAACAGTATTCCAAATGAGGACGAACCAACGCCTTATACAAAGGCAAGAATATTTCTGGATCAATGTTAACAAATGCACGCTTGATAATGCCCAGCATTTGGTTGGCTTTCTGGGTAGATGCAGAGATGTGTTGACGAAAAGTGAGTTCACTGTCAATTAGAACACCAAGATCCCTTTCAGATTTGACATCCTCCAATACGACGTTCTCCATTGAGTAGGAACAGTGCAGGTTATTATTTCCTATGTGGAGAGTTTTACACTTCTGGAAATTCAAAGGGAGTTGCCATGTTTGTGACCATGTCTCTATACCAATCAAATCTTCTTGTAACAATCTGCAAAAGTCTGTATTTGGTACTCTTGTGTACATGTAGATCTTGGCGTCGTCGGCATAAAGTTGTGTGAGACTTGTCATACTATCTGGCAGATCATTAACAAACATAACAAAAAGTGTGGGCCCGAGTACGCTGCCTTGTGGTATACCACTCAATACACTTGTCCAGTCTGACTTAGAGCCATCGACGACAACCCGCTGTACACGCTCTGAGAGAAAGGCCTTGATCCATGATAAAAGCGGGTCACGTATCCCTAGCGATTCCACTTTCTTCAAAAGTCTAGCATGCGGTACGGAATCGAAAGCCTTTTTAAAGTCCAGGTATATTACGTCAACCGGTTCGCCATTGTCTATGCTTTCTGTCCAATCCTCAAGCTGACAGAGTAACTGTGTTGTGCATGAACGTCCAGGCACAAATCCATGCTGAGCATCACAATACAACTGTTGGTGAATCATGTGCTTGACAATGGCATCTCTAAGGATGGACTCCATGACCTTAACCACAACTGATGTGAGACTAATGGGACGGTAGTTACCGGCATCCTTCCTACTACCTTTCTTATATATAGCCGTAATGTTTGCTGCTTTCCATTCTAGAGGAAGGACACCTTCTGTGAGTGACATATTAAAAATCTTGGCAAATGGTTCACAGAGTTGATTAGCAAGTTCTTTTAAGACACGAGGATGCAAGTTATCCGGACCAGCAGATTTACCATTCTTCAGTGATAGTAGTTTGGCAACATTGACACATTCAGTCGGGACGGTTGATAAACCTGGGCGGAGTTTGAGTAATCCCGGTGGTGAAGCCGGAGCAGGATCAGAAATACCGGTAATGGCACTAGATCCATTACCGACAACATGGGCATAAGTACTTAAAGTAGTCTTGTTAAGAGTTTTCAGGCTTTTGATTTCTTCTTTCACCTCTGTAATTTCCTTCTTAACATCAAGGATGATCTGCTCAACTGTTTGAGAAGTAGATGATGATGATGAGCCATAGGCATTCTTCACAGCCTTAATTGCTCCGTCCTCACACTCCTTACAAAACCAATGCAGGTTTTCATGATTAGTCAGTACATCATACATCTCAATTGGCACATCTTGGCATCGAAGACAAGCCCAACGCAGACATGACTCACATTCTATCATAAGATCAACTGCACTCTTTTTACAGTACTCACATGTGTAGTTTCCAGTCCCCTGTGAAGCAGATGTCCCAGCTTTGATCTTGGAAGTTGCCTTCCTTCCTCCTTTCTGTACGTTTTCTTCAGGTTTTTCAAGCGATCTCTTTGCCTTTGGAAGTGAACCACTACGACTGCGTTTAACTGTTTTATCAACAGACTCTTTTCCAGATACAGCTTCCACTATTTCTAGAACATTTTCTTCATTTTCCTCATTGCCTTTGCCGAAAGGAGATAATTTATTCAGTTTTTTCTGTATTTTTTCCATAGTTGATGATTCCTGATTAGCGAAATCTTATTTATATAACTTGAAATAATCCCTAGACTCTACTACCACGCGAAATTCCTCAAGCGAAAAAAAAAACTACATATTGAAATTTATCAGAAAGATTTCTTTAAAACCAAGATGACAGACAAATTTGAGTGTAATTGTTCTAGTTTCCGAGTGGTGAGTCAATACACCGAGTACTGAGCTGGGAGACATTGCCATCATAGCGCCAGGTGGAGGGGCATAACCGTGTATAAACCGCACCCACGACTTTGAATTTTTTTCGGCGGCAAAAAGGTGCGGTTAATACACCGTTAATTACGGTATAATAAACTCACCATCCAATCAAGGAGAGAGATGCCAGAGCTTTCCTTATACCATAAATAGTGTTCTGGAAAAAGAATGAGAAAGGACATATTTTGCATCAGATTTTGTTGACAAATAACATGATGTAAATGTATACATTGAGGTTGTGATATATATATATACATGAACATGTAACTGCCTGTCAGTGTCTGAAACATGAAAAACACATGCACTTTCATCTTTAGAGCCATTTGGATGTTGAGGTAAAAGATATCCCTCAACATCTACATGAAGTTGAAACTTAAAAAGATATTTTCTATTTCCTATTTAATGTGTAAAAAGTTACTTACTGACCTGAACCATTATTTTTCCTCCTCCTCCTCCTCCCCTATTCCTTCTCCTTCTCCTTCTCCTTCTCCTTCTTTTCTTCTTCTTCTTCTTCTAAGTTCTTCTTCATCATAATTTATCCCTCTCACATGTCTCAAGACAATAGCTAGACTAGACCCTGGCTTGTCACTCTGTTTATCTTTACAACATATTTGTTGATCACTGTTTATTCATGTACTTGTTACCTTTATCTAATGTTAAAAGGAAATGTTAAAAGGAAATGAATTGATACCTAAATGTTCAAACCAAAACAATTAAACATAGCCCCGTGAAATTCCTACATACAATACATGTACGGGATCGATCGGGAGAGGCATCGCAAAACACGGGAGTACTCTGGCCTGCAAAGTCCTCGCGCGCATTGTTCATGCTAACATTATCTGGTCTAACAAGTTAGAGGTCTACTCACACATTTAGTAACGTCGCCATCAAACAACGGACATTCATCCATCGGTGCAGTCGTAGGGTCTGCCATCTTTGCTGAAATACTTTCACCAACCACTCGACTACTCAATAAAGGCTTCTGCAAATGAAAAACAGTACCCAACAAATCAAGTGTCAGCGGTAAAACTGAGTCATTTTTCCACAACAAGATTACTCGACTGCTCAAAATAGATCTAGACAGATCGCGATAAGCCACGCCCCTTACCTCAACATCGCTAGCTCAGTCTGATCATTGGACTACTTCTGGCGACCATAACTCAGCGACCACTCGTGTGCACCGAACCGTGACCGCATGATAACAATAGAATTGTTCGCTATGGTGTCCTCAAACCGGTATACAGTAAAGGAAGTTCTAAGAGGTACTCATCAGATGGAAAAGGACACTGGTACACGCATATCCTGTAGACGGTGGGGTGGACCGGGGCGTGAAGTTAGCGACCGTAATGATGATTTTAATGAGGATATGGCTGATATTACGGTCGCTAACTTCAAACACGTGCACATTACACCGTCGGTATTGTGTAGTGGGTTATCGTGAAACCTATGAGAAAGTTTTTATTATAATGTCTTCCGTTTAAGTGCAGGGTCAGATCCAGGGGGCACAGGGGGCACGTGCCCCCCTGGCCGCCCAAAATTATGTTAAAATCAGCCCTAAATTCGCCGAAATGTACTGAAAAATAGAGACGTGGCCCATTTTTTTAATTAAAATAAAAGATTAAAAAATATGTAATAATAGGTCTATATACAAATGGCTGACCTAAAAAGGTGACCTTACCCCCCCCCCCCCCCCCCCCCAGTTTATTCAGCGGCTGGCTGGGTCGTTGCGATTTTTTGGGACCTAAACAAAAAAAGTGTAAGTATTTCTTAGTTTGTAATGCTTTAATAAATGTCTTTCCGCGTCATCATTCCATTCATATCTTTTTCACCTCATAATAATTCATGGTTTGCAATGTTGTGTTGATCGAGATGTTTACGCTAGTAGGATTTTGAAACTAGGGCAGAAGACGAATGAGAATTTGGGAATGATTTGATTTTATGCATTTATATCACATTTATCCCAACAAACAAAATACATATTTTTGTATTCATTAATAATAATAAAAATCTAAAAAACGGATATTTTTTTTTTTTAAATGCCGAGCGTAGATTTTAAGATTTTTGGGTCGGTCGCAAAGGGCAATACAACAAGTTTGTCCCATCCCCGTCTCTCGCTCTCTCTCTCTCTCTCTCTCT
The DNA here is from genome assembly GCA_035222895.1 of Strongylocentrotus droebachiensis. Taxonomy (NCBI): domain Eukaryota; kingdom Metazoa; phylum Echinodermata; class Echinoidea; order Camarodonta; family Strongylocentrotidae; genus Strongylocentrotus; species Strongylocentrotus droebachiensis. The sequence continues at coordinate 325,542 of JAVYIG010001293.1, forward strand.
CTTTCTCTCTCTGTGTCTATCTCTCTCTCTCTCTCTCTACTTCATCTATCCATAATATATATATTTTTCTTTCTATCTATAATAATACTCCTTTCCTACTATCTCGCGTTCTCATTTATATTACCTTTACCCCCCCCCCCTTTTTTTCCCTCACTCTCTGTTCCCTCTCCCTTTCTCCAATTCCCTTTAATATCATAGAGAGAGAGAGAGAGAGAGAGAGAGAGAGGAGGTGTGGTCATTTACATTCTATATCCTTCTCCTTTATCATTTTTTAAATATCTCTCTATCTCTCTCCTTCCCCCACTCCCCACCATCTCCCCTCACATCCGAATGTATATCCCATACTCTCTCTATGTTTTATGAGCTTAAATTTGATTTAATATTGATAATTATGATTTAAAGAGGAAGTCCAAACGATTTCTATCTTTGTCTATACATCAATATTATCAAATATATCACCCGTGTTGCATAAGTATTGTAATGGAATTGTGATGCCTCACTTTTTATGATGAGGAAGTGATGTCTTCAATTTTGTTATCATCTACTTTTTTAGGCCAAAAAAATGAAAAAGTTCAATTAATTTAGAAATTCCCTCAAAATGAAAGGGCTTGAAATGTCTTTTTGTTGGAAAAAAAAGACCGTTAGTTGTCGAATCGACTTAAGTGATTGCAATCACTTAAGTCATTTTAGTCAAAAAATTCAGATTTCCAGACCCTTTTTTAAACAAGAAGTATAGGTTATTGATGTAGAAAAACGTTAGTTGTCGAATCTACTTTAGTGATGGCAATCACTATAGTCATGTTAGTAAATATTCTGATTTTCAGACCTTAAAAAAAAAATGAGAAGCAGGTTATTGATGTAGACAAACGCTCATGTACCCTTTTATAGCTCAAGCAAATTTAATATGAGATGCCTCACTGTCAAGGCGCCTAAATCTTTGGCCGACATTTTTTATTCTTAGCCGATTACATATTCTAAGAGTGTGGATTTTCAGCTTTCTAGTGGTATAGGTCACTTGCCGGAGGAAGATGTCTGGACCTTACTGTTTAACGTTCGGCTCTGTATTCTGAAAATGTTCGGTTATTTTGCACAATAGCTTCATATCCCGTTCAAGCAACTCATAATGAGTGTAGAGACAAATATGTAGAGTTCTTCTGTAAAATGCAAAATATTAGCATTTTGCATAAGTTATTAGGCTATTTACGACAAAAATGTGCGTATCAGGAAAAAAATAATTCTACCAACTTGTTCCTTACGTGAATATCTACAATCATTCAAATGTTCGTGTTCATCGGACATTCGACGGCCGAGATCATAGCCAGGGAGGTGCTCAAAATAGTACAGTATACGGGTTAAGCAATGATTGACATAATTAATTGACGTGTTCTTCAACCAACTGCTGTCACATCAGCGTCAATTTCAACTTTATCCCATTCACAATGGTCGGAGTCGCGGGCAACGTGAAAGGCTATGATGGCCTATTATAGCACCTCGTGACTTCAAATAGAACCGCAGTGACAAAGGAACGTGCTTTTATTGTTCCATTGACTGGTTTCTTTCCGGAGAGGTGGGGGCGGGGAGAGGCGTAATCACTGCGTTTAATAAATAATTTGAATAAGATAAGGCTGCGTAACATGAAATGGAGGGAAATGTTTTCAAAGTATGTACATGTAGAGGTAAATTGAATTTACAGAATTTAAATGAATAATGAATATTTAAATCTGTGTTGTTTTAACATATTATTTCAAAATATCACCTTTTTTTATGAATACATATATTGTTAAAGGGGAAGATGATTTCTGGAAAGGGTCACGAACTTCAGAAACTTTTATAATTAGATGTGACAGAAGACAATTAATAAGATGTTAAAAATACAATATTTAAAAAATCCATTCAAAGCGGTACAATGATGCCAAATCAATGTTTTTACCAGAAAATGTGTTTCATTTACGGCCCAATATCCTTCTTAATATATGTGTTGTTATTTTTAAATAGAAAACACAGGAGTAAATCAATTTTCGCTCACTAAAATGTTACATTCATTCACATCCTTCGTTGTAGGCCTACGTTTTTTCTCATTTGAAACATCACGCAATTGGGTGCTTGTTACCAAAATAATATGTATATTAAAATTAAGGAAATCCTCTCTAATTGGGAGCGATTCAACTAAATGAGTATAATCGAAATAGAAAACCTTGAGTGGGTATTACCACTTTTTCGATAGTGCTATAACGTTATTCAACTGTAATATACTTACTTCTCATACAATATATGCCGGTACTGGTAATGTGCTATTTACTTAAATTAACAATGTTAAATCTGAGAAACACGGCCCTACGTGTTATCAGTGTCTGTGATATGGTGTTATATTGAAGCCCTAAAAAAATCGCGCTTCAAAATGATCAAGAAGTGCCTCAAAAAAGTAAAAATCTTTGAGTGACCGGTTTTACCATACTCGTTTTCCCCAATAGACTGTAGTGTTGTGAAAACCGTCCGGCGAACGGTTTTCAAAATTTGTAATTTCAATCATAAATATCTTGATAATCAGACAGGCGATCGGCTTGTAAAAGTCATGGAGTTCCTGACTGACATAAAGGTTTATAATTATCATAGCAGCATGAGCTAAATCCCGGATTTTGTTTCAGAATCTGAGACAAAGTTACCGGATCCCTTTAATGTGATGTTTGATATGATATCACGATCAATTACAATTGCCACATGCAATGATAGGCGCGTATATACTTAATATTGACATACACTTAAATCCTTAACAGACTGCTTTTATATCAGAATCAGTTACAACTTCATCCCATTCATAGCGGTCTGATTCATGCATAAAGCGAAAGACCGTGATAGTTTATTATTCTCCGTTGCGACATCAAACGGAACCGCGGAGACAAAGAAACGGGTTTCTATTCTACCATTGTCAAGTTTAACATAATTAGAAGGCTTTTAAGTTTGAACAGTTCAAAAGTCAACCGATTTCTACGCAATGGAGAACACCGTCCGACAAGCCTTGTTCGCGACCTGTGCATGGGTATAAATAAACCCAGATCTTAAGTGCTCCTTCCCATTTGACCACTGCGTCTCAGGTGTATACCAACTGCTCTCAGATTGATTTACTGCTCTCGACACATTTCAACACTAGATTATTCAACGCATGTTTCATCATCTGTACTCTATATTGTACTTTGTTTTATCAGTTCTAACACTCTCGCGAGAAGGAAGTTTTGTTTTGTTTTATCTTTCTTAAACTACAGGTATCTCAAGACGATGGCAACCAGCTGGACGATGAGCTCAACCGGACGATGCGGCAGCGCTTCAGCATTTGGAGAATTAGACGCCAGACGAGGAACTGGACGACGCAGCAAGGCCGAGACGTGATAGAGAGAAATGATATTTTTTTTCTGTATTTGTTTTTCTTTCCATGAGTGTCAGAAATGAATTATTGATTTGTTATTTTGTATTAACTCAACAGTTCATCAATACTTGTATCTTGAAAAGCCAATTTTATTTATGTTCAAATGAAAATCAATAAAATCCCTGTGGAGGGAAAAAATATGGAAAAACAAAATATATATAAGAAGGAACTTTAAAACATTGATTAGAAAGTTCTGTGTTTCAGATACTGCCATTTAAGGCCTGCATGTTTTCTTTACTTCGCCCTTATTTTAAAGTCGTTAGACACATACATTTGTTTTAATTGTTCCTTCATTTATTCAGGTCGCCTACATATTCGGAGATAGTCAACTGAGGCCCATCGTACAGGGGCAGGTGAAGGTAGGGGAGGGTCCTATTCAGCTGGTCATCAACATCGTACAGGGGCAGGTGAAGTAACCTCCATCTGAGCGAGTGTACCGGTCTACCCAGGCTCTTCACAGTGCTCTACCGGAGGATGACGAACATCATGTGGCCCGACCCATCACCATCCAGCATCGTTCGCCAACGATCAGCAGCTGCACCACAACAGATGACCTTGCCGACACAAGCCCCTCTCCGAGTGATGCCGACACCAGCCCCTTCCCGAGCGATGCCGCCTCAAGCCCCTCTCCGAGTGATGCCGACACAAGCTCCTCCCCGAGTGATGCCGACACAAGCTCCTTCCCGATGGATGCCGACACAAGCCGCTACCCGAGTGATGCCGACACAAGCCGCTCCCAGAGTGATGTCGACACAAGCTCCTCCTCAAGTGACGCCGACACAAGCCCCTCTACGAATGATGCCGACACAAGCTCCTCCCCGATGGATGCCGACACAAGCCGAACCCAGAGTGATGCCGACACAAGCCGCTCCCAGAGTGATGCCGACACAAGCCGCTACCCGAGTGATGCCGACACAAGCCAACCCCAGAGTGATGCCGACACAAGCCGCTCCCAGAGTGATGCCGACACAAGCCTCTACCCGAGTGATGCCGACACAAGCCGACCCCAGAGTGATGCCGACACAAGCCGCTCCCAGAGTGATGCCAACACAAGCCGCTACCCGAGTGATGCCGACACAAGCCGCTCCCAGAGTGATGCCGACACAAGCTCCTCCCAGAGTGACGCCGACACAAGCCCCTCTACGAGTGATGCCGACACAAGCTCCTCCCCGATGGATGCCAACACAAGCCGACCCCAGAGTGATGCCGACACAAGCCGCTCCCAGAGTGATGCCGACACAAGCCCCTCTACGAGTGATGCCGACACAAGCTCCTCCCCGATGGATGCCAACACAAGCCGACCCCAGAGTGATTCCGACACAAGCCGCTACCCGAGTGATGCCGACACAAGCCGCTCCCAGAGTGATGCCGACACAAGCTCCTCCCAGAGTGACGCCGACACAAGCCCCTCTACGAGTGATGCCGACACAAGCTCCTCCCCGATGGATGCCAACACAAGCCGACCCCAGAGTGATGCCGACACAAGCCGCTCCCAGAGTGATGCCGACACAAGCCCCTCTACGAGTGATGCCGACACAAGCTCCTCCCCGATGGATGCCAACACAAGCCGACCCCAGAGTGATTCCGACACAAGCCGCTACCCGAGTGATGCCGACACAAGCCGCTCCCAGAGTGATGCCGACACAAGCTCCTCCCCGAGTGACGCTGACACAAGCCCCTCTACGAGTGATGCCGACACAAGCTCCTCCCCGATGGATGCCGACACAAGCCGATCCCAGAGTGATGCCGACACAAGCTCCTCCCCGATGGATGCCGACACAAGCTCCTCCCAAAGTGACGCCGACACAAGCCCCTCTACGAGTGATGCCGACACAAGTTCCTCCCCGAGTGACGCCGACACAAGCCCCTCTACGAGTGATGCCAACACAAGCTCCTCCCCGATGGATGCCAACACAAGCCGATCCCAGAGTGATGCCGACACAAGCTCCTCCCCGATGGATGCCGACACAAGCCGATCCCATAGTGATGCCGACACAAGCTCCTCCCCGATGGATGCCGACACAAGCCGATCCCAGAGTGATGCCGACACAAGCTCCTCCTCGATGGATGCCGACACAAGCAGATCCAGAAGTGATGCCGACACAAGCTCCTCCCCGATGGATGCCGACACAAGCCGATCCCAGAGTGATGCCGACACAAGCTCCTCCTCGATGGATGCCGACACAAGCCTCTCCAAGAGTGATGCCGAGACAAGCCCCTCTCCGAGCGACCACGACACAAGCCCCTCTCCGAGCGACCACGACCCAAGCCCATCGACGAGCGATATCGACCAACGTCCCTTTCCGAGGGATTAAGACGAACCACCCTATGCACCGGAAGATAACGAAGACCCAATCTCCTCTCCGAGCGACGACACAGTCTCAAGTCGTACGCCGAGTGACGACGAAAAAGACGACTACCAAAGCTCCTGTCAGACTGACGCCGATGACCAAAGCTGCGCATCGAGCTGCAAAGACGGCAAATGCTATACGTGTTCTCGATGATGTGATGTAAGTCCGTATGGAGTTTCTAAAAAAATATTTAAAAATCGTCATTTTAACAAATGTACAACCTTTTCTACTCTGTTCAGTTATATAGCATTATCTTGGTGCTCCAACTTAAATTTCAAGGTCAAATTGAGTTTGGAATGGCATGAAGAAAATGGTGATAAAGATGAAAATTAAAAGGGTGCCTGACGATTAATAGGATGACGTGTAATATACAAATTGTTTGTGTAGTGATTCCTTGATATATACTATTTGTTAACGATAAAAGTACCCCTATTGTTAAGTAAAACATAAAGCCCTCTCTTTATTTAATATATTGGCATCATTTTCATTATAGTAAGATATTGATGTAACTGGTCTTTTCGTACTCATCTCCTTTCTCGTCTTTTTCCATTTATGATATCTTTCTCTCTGTCCCATCGTATCTCATCTATAATTTCGCAAACCCAAATCCTCTCTGCATCATCCAGTCTATCTCATTGATCCCGGATTAAGCTATCCTCGTTTTATTAAAATCGCATGTTCGGTCTGAGTTACACTTTCTATTGACTAATCACAATCAAGCATGCTCATCAATATTTGTATCATTTTAATTATGTATGCACCCTTACATGAATATTTGTTTTTTGCATGCCACATATTTATTGTTATTGCCCCTTCTCTTGTCAGTACAATATATTGTACAACATTTTTCCCTTTGATTGTATCGTTGTATTGCAGACGAAAAATTAATTATCGTTTTCATTATTTTGACAGTGGCGGAGTGGACGTCATCATTGGACCGTCAGCATGTGGCCATTCGTCATGCGCGACTGCTTCTGTTGTCAACAACAGTAAAGCCGGGTGGTATTCGAGCGACGTACTGCTTAGACCAAACATGACAAGGGGTAGCGGAGAACAAGGGGTTGCTCGAAGAAGGGCTCCAAAGAAGTCGCCTAGTTGCCGTGATCGAAGAGGACACAAGACTCACAGAGATATTAACCGTATCCTTAGAGTAGGTTTCTTTTTCTGCTTCTTTAACGGTAAAGCATACTAATATTATACATTTTAATGATTTACTGCTCAATACAATCTGCAACACGCAAATATACGGTACATGATGGGCGAGAAGGGGTGTAGTTTTACTCTGGGTGTCACCAGCTCACATTAATGTTTACAATCTTCCGATGACGTCAACGATTTTTGAGTAATTTCCAGTGTTCTTCATATTACGTCTGTGTCTCCGTTTGTCAATTATGTTCGAAAATAATTAATCTATATTAACTGATAATCAACTTTTCAACGCGTTTAAGGAGATCGAGCTGGAGCCCGTATTCGACGTCTACCTTTCACATCAGAGCCGACACCGTGATATTAACTCACCCAGAAAGAGGCCACGCAGACAGATCACGGATCGAGACAACGCTGGACTTTCTAACACCGAGGATAAGGTGATTCATCACAGCACATTCATTATCTATCATTTTCTTCAATTTCTCTTTATTAAAACATGCACTCAAACAAATACCCGCCTTTTTTTAATAATCATAATTCTCGTTACAAGGGCAATCGGTAAATGCAATGCAGAATAAACTTCAAGAAAGATATGTCATAAATGGCTATTGGATAAGATTGACATCTTATAAAGACCAAAACAAATGAATGACTTAATTTCAATTGGATGATTAACAACAAATTTGCACCCTCTAGTTACTGTAAAAAATGCAAAAATGATATTTGATAATTAGATATTTGATAATAGACTATTATACCCACTTGGGGGACGATAATTATTTGTATAACTAAACTTTGTATTTTTGCGTCTCATATAACATCTTCCTTGACATTGTTTTTAATAGGTCAAGAAGGCTAAGCAGGAATTCAAGCTACTAGGAGGGTCACCAGATGAAAGGAAACGTTTCAATAACGGTAAGCGCTCGCAGTTAAACTTTGATATGATTGCAAATGCCATGGTTCAAGTGATTGATAGTCCAAATATCCCGCAATTTGACCGTACATTTTACGAGAAAGTTGCAAAAAAACTTGGTTGGCCAACTTCTCGCCACAAAAAATCTGTTGAACTGTTAAGACGTTACTGGAATGGGAATCGTGGAAATCTGAAAAATAAAGTCCAAGATATCATACAGTCAACTTATTTGGACTCAAATAAAAAGTTCGAGGGGGTTCAATCAGCAACCAATGCAAGCCAGCATACCGATGATAGTCACATTATTTCGACATTTGAATTGGGACCTAGACGTAAAAAAACGAAACGTATGTCTGAAAATTGGATAGTGGACGGCAATGGGAAAAAAGACCAAGCTCACTATTGTATTTGCAAAAAGAAATACGATAAAACTTTACAATATATGCAGTGCGATGGTTGCAAGGCATGGTACCATTACTCATGTATGAATATCCCACAGACAATTGCGTGTGGGCGGGGGGTTTCATTTTATTGCGGGCAAAATGTATGCAACAACGGACATTATGAATTGAAGGGGGCATCAACATGTTCAATGAGTACACATACTGATGTCAATCTAAACAACACAACAGAAAATGGATCGAATCAATATGACAATACTGAATCAGAGGAGCAAGCTTCAGCTCCAAATTCAAACGTTATTCTTACTGACACTCATGAAAATTGCGAGTCTACTAATAACTCAATTGCTAACGATACAAACAACACAAAAGAAAATGGATCGAATCAATATGACAATACTGAATCAGAGGAGCAAGCCTCATCTCCAAATTCAAACGTTATTCTTACTGACACTCATGAAAATTGTGAGTATATCGATAACTCAATTACCAACGATACCAACTTGAATATTTCTGATGAAAACGTTGGTACAAAAATTAATAGTCCCGTTCACATCGAAGTAACATTTGATATGTCATCTGATAATGACAACAAAGATAGGAACAGAGATTATTTCGATAATTACGAAGATAATTTGCATATTCAAACGCCACCCGAAGAAAACCGTACGACAAACTCACGGTCGACACCAAACAAAGCTGAAGGAAAACCAAATAGCGTGCATTCTGCCACACCGTCCAGTGTTCACTCCTCAGACTCAGAAACCCTTCCACCCGTCACACCAAATGACACACATTTTACAGACGGGCAAATAGACAATTCCAACAATGATAATGGTAGAAACGATGAAAATATTTTTACATATCAGCTACCGGAGCAGGGCTCATTTATTTTCCCCCAAAACGAATGGCGTGAGCTCAGATTGAAACAAAAAGGGCGACAATTTCCACGAAACGAATGGGAGCATATAATAATGGAAGGCATCAAAACAAGTAATCCCTTCTGCGTTTTTGTCTTTAAACATCACAATGTGACAGTAGCTCGCAACCGGAATCCGAATATCATGTTTCGTACTGAAGCCGGTTGTAAATTCGAGGGATGTGGAGTGCGGGTTAAGGTCGCCATACATAAATCCTTTCAAACTACTGCCTTATACTCTGGTAATGTCAAACATGATAGAACCGAAATGAATAGCAGAAATGTTGCAGGGAAAGTTAGGAGAGATTTGAGGAAGCAATTCAGTTTAGGATCATTGCCTATGAAAATATACGTTGATAAGTTGGGAGAACTTGACGAGTCTGTTTATAATGCTGGTAATAGGGACGCTTCTAGTTGTAATCTACATGTATTACAAAAGATCTCTAGCGAAAGTAGGACTTGCACTAGGGAGGACAGGGACGAACTTGAGAGTCTTATGAAACTAAAATATCGATTCATTAAAGAGTATCCTGGAATAGTTCCTGGATTAATTCAGAAAATTTCGGCCAAACCTTTTTATGTCATCTGCTTTACTGAGGGGGGCATTAGAACGTTTCACAAGCGATCGGGGGAGCAGGTTTTATTTTGGGATGCAACGGGTAGCTGTGTCAGATCAACATTAAATAACAAACGCCTACTCTATTATGAGCTGTGTATTGGTCCAAAGGGAGGCAAGGGGCGTACATTGCCCCTAGCATGGATGATAAGTGAGGATCACTCAGAACCCGCTATATTAGATTGGATGAATGTATTTAGAGCCGCAGAAAAGAAGATTTATGGACACTCTAATCTATGTGTACCAAAAATGATTTGTAGTGATAGGGCCTGGGTTTTTCTTATGGGAACAGTAAAAATATTCAACTGTGACAATTTACCTAAATTTATGGAAAGGGCATGGAGAATAGTGAACCGTTTTGGCACAATTCAAGATTTTCAATATCTTACTATTCCACACGCATGTGCGAGCCACTTCATGAAAAATGTAAGGAATCTATGTAAAACAATTAATTGTCGAGGTAAATTTGTCACTTACGCCATAAGTTTGTTACTGAATGCAATATACTGGGAGGAATTTGTTTTCATTTTCAATAGCTTAGTTGTTGTCTTATTATCCAAATACAAAAACAATTTGTTCATGACTCATGCCAAACAACTACATGAAGCAATAGATCATTTGGGTACAAGTAACTATGATTTCAGACAAGGGTTAGGGGACACTAGCCCAACTGAAAATAACAATGAGGCAGAAGAAGAGAGCGTTCAATTTGTTTCAACAGAAGCGGAATATCTTAGTGCTATACCATCGTCCTTCAAGGTTTTTTTCAAAGATCAAGTGGAAAGGTTAAGAGGTCTAGTCGCAGACGCAGAATCACAAGATATACACGTTCTCTGTTCTAATCCAGATTCAAATGAGGTATTGCTTGATAAAGTAGTTAAAGACTATCTCCCAACATGCATTCTTTGGTCTAATATATTAGTAGGCGATCTCTCTAGGTACAAATTCAATGACAAGAAGTCATATAGAGAATATAAAACAGAAATTTCTAATATTCCTAAAACAACCGGGCACGCAGAACAGAGAATGGGAGTTATGAAAAATATACAGCTAGGTAAGAAAAAGATAAATCGGGTGGATGAATTTATTTCAATACTAGCACATGACTTGAAAGGAATTGAGCGGAGTTATGTCGATCATTCTACTAGGATTACTGGTAGGAAGCGACAGGGTAAGGATAGGGTAAGCTCTGCTAGAGCAAATTATAAAGATAAATTTCCTTTGCCTAATGTACAAGAATTCGATCATACATCGGTCCCTCAATCGGCGTCTACCCTTGGTTCTATCCCAAAACATAACCCGGAAAAGTCTGTTAGGAAACGTTCTTCAGTTACTATAAAGGAAGAATGGAATAAAAAATCAAGGAGACAAATGGCTGGTGTTTTCCAGAGAGCGCCAAAAAGGAATCCGCTACAGTACGTAAACAAATCCAAGGGGTCGTTTGATAATGTAAGTGGGATGGGAAATATACATAACAGGTGTTGGTTCAATGCTGTAGTGCAGTCCATTATCAGAATACCGAACTTACAATCGTTCATAGAAAACTTTGATAACATACCTATTAATACTAATGAATATCATAGGGATTTAGCTTATAAAGAGATGTTCAAACTATTGAAACGAATGTCAAGAAGTGATGGGTCGACGATTCCGAACTCTGTCATCAATAATGCATTTAGAGCAGCAACCAATGCTTGTAAATTTCAGGAAGGGAGGCAACAAGACGCACACGAATTCATGGTTAGCTTTATCATTCCATTTTTTCACGCCTGTAATCTAAAAGAATTATGCAATGCTGGTATGCAGGTGCAGAGGACGTGCAAAACATGTAAGAATATCAGTTTTTCAATAGAAAATCAAACCTTTGTCTCCGTCACTATTCCAGATATTAAAGATCATAATGAAGTGGTAAACATTCAGGACCTTGCTAATGAGCAGATCAAACATAATGAGGATATACTTTCAAAATGTAATAAATGCTCTCACGAAACGGCTCATCTTACTCGTGAGCTAATTAACTCACCAGAGTTGTTAATCATACATATTCAGAGAACCAATGGCAATATAACTGAGGGTGGGCTCGTGATCAAAGTTAATACTAGAGTTCGTGTTGACGAAAACATATCACTTAGCGTAGGGAACAGCGTATCCAGCTACAATCTTACTGCAGTTATAAGACACCACGGGGATTTCGCAAACTTGGGGCATTACACAGCAAAAGTCAATTGTCAAAATCGTTATTTCGTTATTGATGACGAGGACATCGGTTTGAATGACCGGAATAGAAATAGTGAAGAAGTTTCGGATAGAGCTGCCTATATAGCTATCTATCATAAAACGTTTGAAATGACTGCAAATTCGTGCACCAATCGACGTGGGAACATCGATGAATTAATTTCATCTGTCAAAAGAGGTGAAGGAAACCAAAATAATAAAACAGACCAATTCACGTCCTTGAAATCCCAATTCAAAACTGATTTCTTAAATGCACAGGAAATAGGTAATGCAAACAAACTAATGAAGGTTCTGTGTTCTGAAAGATGCATGGACTGCAGTCATGTGGTGTCTAAATATGTAGAGGTTATCCCAATGTTAGATCTTCCAAATACTTTAGAAAAATATGTAGAGGAGCAACTTCAAGCACATTCTTTTGATAAATTGCAATGCACTTGTTCAACTAATAATAAGGTTAGAAAATGTAGGCTTGTATCTCCTGCAAAGCTTTTAATAGGGATTGTAGAGAAAAATGTTTCTTTAACAATAGAAAAATCAATACTTATAAACTCAAAGGAGTTTGGGAACCTGGGTACCTACAAGCTGCTCAATGTAGTCATTGTAGGTAGTAATGGGGTAGATACATATCAGCGGGAAGGAGAAACTTACAAACTTGTTAAGGGTGGTAAAAAAACAAGTCACGAGTTTAACTCAACGCAAATCCAGAGCAAAACTAGTGACCAAGATTATTTCCTCATATACATAATTAAATACGCCATGGATTACACTATAAAACTATCGGTTAAGTCAGGGTTAATAGGAGCACTAGCGGGTCTTGATAAAGGGTTTAACAATACGGTTTTGGATAACATTCCTGCAATCCATGGTGATGAATTACCTGAAAGTCATACTGTAAACAAGTTTTGTTTGGGAAGAAGAGATCTTTCAATTCTGACCACTAATGATTGGTTTAACGATGTAATCATTACATCATATATCACCTTAGTCAATCAAAATGTTCCTTCGTCTGCTGATCAGGTTTTAGTCATGGATGCTTGCTGGGCCGGTAGTAGATTAACAAAAAGTCGCAATCCACATTGGTATACGGCTGAAGCAAATCAGCTCAACAGGAACAGAAATTGGTTACTTTATAACTTAGTTGTACTTCCCATATCTTATAGTAGCCATTGGATTCTTTTTGTTGTTGAACCCAAAGCTTTAATCTTAACTATCATGGATCCCCTTGGAAAAGCGTCCAAAGAAACGTTAATAGCCGCATCAAGAGCAATCCGATTATGTGAATTTCTCCGAGCTCTTACAGATGTAGACTCAATTGATATGCAGACTAATATCAGTAAATGGAATATAATCATTCCACATGGACTGCCGCAACAAATGGATGGGCATAACTGCGGAGCTTTTGTTTGCATGTATGCACGGTCTGTTATAGAAAGAAGATGGTTACAAATAGATTCGACAGAAAAATCTATGAGTAGAATTAGGAATGTAATGCTACACGAAATACTGCTAAAGAGATTAGTTCCATTGTAAAGTTTAACAGCATATGTTAAATACTAAGTCCCTCCATAAATTTAGCAGACTAGCGGTGAAGATCGGATTTGTAACTGTAGTTCTATTTATCTATCTATCTATCTACGATTCAAACGAAATTGTTTTTTTTCTTCTAAACAGATTGATAAACTTTACTTCTAAAATGATATCAACATTTATTTGCAGTATTTTTGAAGCCCTGTTTATAATAAGCTCAATCTATTACCAATACAAGAAATCTCTAGTTTATCGCATTAACCAGACGATAAGAAGATTGTTACTTGTTTTCCATGCACAAGAAACCTGGAAAACTCTTTTATTAGAATATGTTATCAGCTAAGAAGAAAAAATGTTAGCCAAACATTTATGCGCTTTGACAGTTTATATGCACCTCATTTTGAATTTCTTGAACGGGATGTGAGGCTTTTGTGCGGAATGACCGAACATTTTTAGAATACAGAGCCAATATTAAAGTTAAACAGTAAGGTCCAGACATCTTGCCCCGGCAAGTGACCTATACCACCAAAAAGTTTGAGATCCCTTCTTTTAGAATATGTAATCAGCTAAGAATAAAAAATGTCGGCCAAAGATTGAGGCGTCCTGACATTTGGGCATCCTATTTTGGAATGCTATTTTAACGGGATAAATTATGACTCTATTGTTCGGAAAAACCGAACATTTTCAGAATACAGAGCCAATATTAAAGTTAAACAGTAAGGTCCAGACATCTTGCCCCGGCAAGTGACCTATACCACCAAAAAGGTTGAGATCCCCTCTTTTAGAATATGTAATCAGCTAAGAATAAAAAATGTCGGCCAAAGATTGAGGCGTCCTGACATTTGGGCATCTTATTTTGGAATGCTATTTTAACGGATTATGACTCTATTGTTCGGAAAAACCGAACTTTTTTTAGAATACAGAGCCAATATTAAAGTTAAACAGTAAGGTCCAGACATCTTGCCCCGGCAAGTGACCTATACCACCAAAAAGGTTGAGATCCCCTCTTTTAGAATATGTAATCAGCTAAGAATAAAAAATGTCGGCCAAAGATTGAGGCGTCCTGACATTTGGGCATCTTATTTTGGAATGCTATTTTAACGGAATATGAATCTATTGTTCGGAAAAACCGAACATTTTCAGAATACAGAGCCAATATTAAAGTTAAACAGTAAGGTCCAGACATCTTGCCCCGGCAAGTGACCTATACCACCAAAAAGGTTGAGATCCCCTCTTTTAGAATATGTAATCAGCTAAGAATAAAAAATGTCGGCCAAAGATTGAGGCGTCCTGACATTTGGGCATCTTATTTTGGAACGCTATTTTAACGGAATATGAATCTATTGTTCGGAAAAACCGAACATTTTCAGAATACAGAGCCAATATTAAAGTTAAACAGTAAGGTCCAGACATCTTGCCCCGGCAAGTGACCTATACCACCAAAAAGGTTGAGATCCCCTCTTTTAGAATATGTAATCAGCTAAGAATAAAAAATGTCGGCCAAAGATTGAGGCGTCCTGACATTTGGGCATCTTATTTTGGAATGCTATTTTAACGGGGTATGACGCTATTGTTCGGAAAAACCGAACATTTTCAGAATACAGAGCCGATATTAAAGTTAAACAGTAAGGTCCAGACATCTTGCCCCGGCAAGTGACCTATACCACCAGAAAGGTGGAAATCCCCTCTTTTAGAATATGTAATCAGCTAAGAATAAAAAATGTCGGCCAAAGATTGAGGCGTCCTGACATTTGGGCATCTTATTTTGGAATGCTATTTTAACGGGATAAATTATGACTCTATTGTTCGGAAAAACCGAACATTTTCAGAATACAGAGCCAATATTAAAGTTAAACAGTAAGGTCCAGACATCTTGCCCCGGCAAGTGACCTATACCACCAAAAAGGTTGAGATCCCCTCTTTTAGAATATGTAATCAGCTAAGAATAAAAAATGTCGGCCAAAGATTGAGGCGTCCTGACATTTGGGCATCCTATTTTGGAATGCTATTTTAACGGGATAAATTATGACTCTATTGTTCGGAAAAACCGAACATTTTC
The DNA here is from genome assembly GCA_035222895.1 of Strongylocentrotus droebachiensis. Lineage (NCBI taxonomy): Eukaryota > Metazoa > Echinodermata > Echinoidea > Camarodonta > Strongylocentrotidae > Strongylocentrotus > Strongylocentrotus droebachiensis. The sequence continues at coordinate 341,133 of JAVYIG010001293.1, forward strand.
AGAATACAGAGCCAATATTAAAGTTAAACAGTAAGGTCCAGACATCTTGCCCCGGCAAGTGACCTATACCACCAAAAAGGTTGAGATCCCCTCTTTTAGAATATGTAATCAGCTAAGAATAAAAAATGTCGGCCAAAGATTGAGGCGTCCTGACATTTGGGCATCTTATTTTGGAATGCTATTTTAACGGATTATGACTCTATTGTTCGGAAAAACCGAACTTTTTTTAGAATACAGAGCCAATATTAAAGTTAAACAGTAAGGTCCAGACATCTTGCCCCGGCAAGTGACCTATACCACCAAAAAGGTTGAGATCCCCTCTTTTAGAATATGTAATCAGCTAAGAATAAAAAATGTCGGCCAAAGATTGAGGCGTCCTGACATTTGGGCATCTTATTTTGGAATGCTATTTTAACGGAATATGAATCTATTGTTCGGAAAAACCGAACATTTTCAGAATACAGAGCCAATATTAAAGTTAAACAGTAAGGTCCAGACATCTTGCCCCGGCAAGTGACCTATACCACCAAAAAGGTTGAGATCCCCTCTTTTAGAATATGTAATCAGCTAAGAATAAAAAATGTCGGCCAAAGATTGAGGCGTCCTGACATTTGGGCATCTTATTTTGGAATGCTATTTTAACGGGGTATGACGTTATTGTTCGGAAAAACCGAACATTTTCAGAATACAGAGCCGATATTAAAGTTAAACAGTAAGGTCCAGACATCTTGCCCCGGCAAGTGACCTATACCACCAAAAAGTTTGAGATCCCTTCTTTTAGAATATGTAATCAGCTAAGAATAAAAAATGTCGGCCAAAGATTGAGGCGTCCTGACATTTGGGCATCCTATTTTGGAATGCTATTTTAACGGGATAAATTATGACTCTATTGTTCGGAAAAACCGAACATTTTCAGAATACAGAGCCAATATTAAAGTTAAACAGTAAGGTCCAGACATCTTGCCCCGGCAAGTGACCTATACCACCAAAAAGGTTGAGATCCCCTCTTTTAGAATATGTAATCAGCTAAGAATAAAAAATGTCGGCCAAAGATTGAGGCGTCCTGACATTTGGGCATCTTATTTTGGAATGCTATTTTAACGGATTATGACTCTATTGTTCGGAAAAACCGAACTTTTTTTAGAATACAGAGCCAATATTAAAGTTAAACAGTAAGGTCCAGACATCTTGCCCCGGCAAGTGACCTATACCACCAAAAAGGTTGAGATCCCCTCTTTTAGAATATGTAATCAGCTAAGAATAAAAAATGTCGGCCAAAGATTGAGGCGTCCTGACATTTGGGCATCTTATTTTGGAATGCTATTTTAACGGAATATGAATCTATTGTTCGGAAAAACCGAACATTTTCAGAATACAGAGCCAATATTAAAGTTAAACAGTAAGGTCCAGACATCTTGCCCCGGCAAGTGACCTATACCACCAAAAAGGTTGAGATCCCCTCTTTTAGAATATGTAATCAGCTAAGAATAAAAAATGTCGGCCAAAGATTGAGGCGTCCTGACATTTGGGCATCTTATTTTGGAATGCTATTTTAACGGGGTATGACGCTATTGTTCGGAAAAACCGAACATTTTCAGAATACAGAGCCGATATTAAAGTTAAACAGTAAGGTCCAGACATCTTGCCCCGGCAAGTGACCTATACCACCAAAAAGTTTGAGATCCCTTCTTTTAGAATATGTAATCAGCTAAGAATAAAAAATGTCGGCCAAAGATTGAGGCGTCCTGACATTTGGGCATCCTATTTTGGAATGCTATTTTAACGGGATAAATTATGACTCTATTGTTCGGAAAAACCGAACATTTTCAGAATACAGAGCCAATATTAAAGTTAAACAGTAAGGTCCAGACATCTTGCCCCGGCAAGTGACCTATACCACCAAAAAGGTTGAGATCCCCTCTTTTAGAATATGTAATCAGCTAAGAATAAAAAATGTCGGCCAAAGATTGAGGCGTCCTGACATTTGGGCATCTTATTTTGGAATGCTATTTTAACGGAATATGAATCTATTGTTCGGAAAAACCGAACATTTTCAGAATACAGAGCCAATATTAAAGTTAAACAGTAAGGTCCAGACATCTTGCCCCGGCAAGTGACCTATACCACCAAAAAGGTTGAGATCCCCTCTTTTAGAATATGTAATCAGCTAAGAATAAAAAATGTCGGCCAAAGATTGAGGCGTCCTGACATTTGGGCATCTTATTTTGGAATGCTATTTTAACGGGATAAATTATGACTCTATTGTTCGGAAAAACCGAACTTTTTTTAGAATACAGAGCCAATATTAAAGTTAAACAGTAAGGTCCAGACATCTTGCCCCGGCAAGTGACCTATACCACCAAAAAGGTTGAGATCCCCTCTTTTAGAATATGTAATCAGCTAAGAATAAAAAATGTCGGCCAAAGATTGAGGCGTCCTGACATTTGGGCATCTTATTTTGGAATGCTATTTTAACGGAATATGAATCTATTGTTCGGAAAAACCGAACATTTTCAGAATACAGAGCCAATATTAAAGTTAAACAGTAAGGTCCAGACATCTTGCCCCGGCAAGTGACCTATACCACCAAAAAGGTTGAGATCCCCTCTTTTAGAATATGTAATCAGCTAAGAATAAAAAATGTCGGCCAAAGATTGAGGCGTCCTGACATTTGGGCATCTTATTTTGGAATGCTATTTTAACGGAATATGAATCTATTGTTCGGAAAAACCGAACATTTTCAGAATACAGAGCCAATATTAAAGTTAAACAGTAAGGTCCAGACATCTTGCCCCGGCAAGTGACCTATACCACCAAAAAGGTTGAGATCCCCTCTTTTAGAATATGTAATCAGCTAAGAATAAAAAATGTCGGCCAAAGATTGAGGCGTCCTGACATTTGGGCATCTTATTTTGGAACGCTATTTTAACGGAATATGAATCTATTGTTCGGAAAAACCGAACATTTTCAGAATACAGAGCCAATATTAAAGTTAAACAGTAAGGTCCAGACATCTTGCCCCGGCAAGTGACCTATACCACCAAAAAGGTTGAGATCCCCTCTTTTAGAATATGTAATCAGCTAAGAATAAAAAATGTCGGCCAAAGATTGAGGCGTCCTGACATTTGGGCATCTTATTTTGGAATGCTATTTTAACGGGATATGACGCTATTGTTCGGAAAAACCGAACATTTTCAGAATACAGAGCCAATATTAAAGTTAAACAGTAAGGTCCAGACATCTTGCCCCGGCAAGTGACCTATACCACCAAAAAGGTTGAGATCCCCTCTTTTAGAATATGTAATCAGCTAAGAATAAAAAATGTCGGCCAAAGATTGAGGCGTCCTGACATTTGGGCATCTTATTTTGGAATGCTATTTTAACGGAATATGAATCTATTGTTCGGAAAAACCGAACATTTTCAGAATACAGAGCCAATATTAAAGTTAAACAGTAAGGTCCAGACATCTTGCCCCGGCAAGTGACCTATACCACCAAAAAGGTTGAGATCCCCTCTTTTAGAATATGTAATCAGCTAAGAATAAAAAATGTCGGCCAAAGATTGAGGCGTCCTGACATTTGGGCATCTTATTTTGGAATGCTATTTTAACGGAATATGAATCTATTGTTCGGAAAAACCGAACATTTTCAGAATACAGAGCCAATATTAAAGTTAAACAGTAAGGTCCAGACATCTTGCCCCGGCAAGTGACCTATACCACCAAAAAGGTTGAGATCCCCTCTTTTAGAATATGTAATCAGCTAAGAATAAAAAATGTCGGCCAAAGATTGAGGCGTCCTGACATTTGGGCATCTTATTTTGGAATGCTATTTTAACGGAATATGAATCTATTGTTCGGAAAAACCGAACATTTTCAGAATACAGAGCCAATATTAAAGTTAAACAGTAAGGTCCAGACATCTTGCCCCGGCAAGTGACCTATACCACCAAAAAGGTTGAGATCCCCTCTTTTAGAATATGTAATCAGCTAAGAATAAAAAATGTCGGCCAAAGATTGAGGCGTCCTGACATTTGGGCATCTTATTTTGGAATGCTATTTTAACGGAATATGAATCTATTGTTCGGAAAAACCGAACATTTTCAGAATACAGAGCCAATATTAAAGTTAAACAGTAAGGTCCAGACATCTTGCCCCGGCAAGTGACCTATACCACCAAAAAGGTTGAGATCCCCTCTTTTAGAATATGTAATCAGCTAAGAATAAAAAATGTCGGCCAAAGATTGAGGCGTCCTGACATTTGGGCATCTTATTTTGGAACGCTATTTTAACGGAATATGAATCTATTGTTCGGAAAAACCGAACATTTTCAGAATACAGAGCCAATATTAAAGTTAAACAGTAAGGTCCAGACATCTTGCCCCGGCAAGTGACCTATACCACCAAAAAGGTTGAGATCCCCTCTTTTAGAATATGTAATCAGCTAAGAATAAAAAATGTCGGCCAAAGATTGAGGCGTCCTGACATTTGGGCATCTTATTTTGGAATGCTATTTTAACGGGATATGACGCTATTGTTCGGAAAAACCGAACATTTTCAGAATACAGAGCCAATATTAAAGTTAAACAGTAAGGTCCAGACATCTTGCCCCGGCAAGTGACCTATACCACCAAAAAGGTTGAGATCCCCTCTTTTAGAATATGTAATCAGCTAAGAATAAAAAATGTCGGCCAAAGATTGAGGCGTCCTGACATTTGGGCATCTTATTTTGGAATGCTATTTTAACGGAATATGAATCTATTGTTCGGAAAAACCGAACATTTTCAGAATACAGAGCCAATATTAAAGTTAAACAGTAAGGTCCAGACATCTTGCCCCGGCAAGTGACCTATACCACCAAAAAGGTTGAGATCCCCTCTTTTAGAATATGTAATCAGCTAAGAATAAAAAATGTCGGCCAAAGATTGAGGCGTCCTGACATTTGGGCATCTTATTTTGGAATGCTATTTTAACGGAATATGAATCTATTGTTCGGAAAAACCGAACATTTTCAGAATACAGAGCCAATATTAAAGTTAAACAGTAAGGTCCAGACATCTTGCCCCGGCAAGTGACCTATACCACCAAAAAGGTTGAGATCCCCTCTTTTAGAATATGTAATCAGCTAAGAATAAAAAATGTCGGCCAAAGATTGAGGCGTCCTGACATTTGGGCATCTTATTTTGGAACGCTATTTTAACGGAATATGAATCTATTGTTCGGAAAAACCGAACATTTTCAGAATACAGAGCCAATATTAAAGTTAAACAGTAAGGTCCAGACATCTTGCCCCGGCAAGTGACCTATACCACCAAAAAGGTTGAGATCCCCTCTTTTAGAATATGTAATCAGCTAAGAATAAAAAATGTCGGCCAAAGATTGAGGCGTCCTGACATTTGGGCATCTTATTTTGGAATGCTATTTTAACGGGATATGACGCTATTGTTCGGAAAAACCGAACATTTTCAGAATACAGAGCCAATATTAAAGTTAAACAGTAAGGTCCAGACATCTTGCCCCGGCAAGTGACCTATACCACCAAAAAGGTTGAGATCCCCTCTTTTAGAATATGTAATCAGCTAAGAATAAAAAATGTCGGCCAAAGATTGAGGCGTCCTGACATTTGGGCATCTTATTTTGGAATGCTATTTTAACGGAATATGAATCTATTGTTCGGAAAAACCGAACATTTTCAGAATACAGAGCCAATATTAAAGTTAAACAGTAAGGTCCAGACATCTTGCCCCGGCAAGTGACCTATACCACCAAAAAGGTTGAGATCCCCTCTTTTAGAATATGTAATCAGCTAAGAATAAAAAATGTCGGCCAAAGATTGAGGCGTCCTGACATTTGGGCATCTTATTTTGGAATGCTATTTTAACGGGGTATGACGCTATTGTTCGGAAAAACCGAACATTTTCAGAATACAGAGCCGATATTAAAGTTAAACAGTAAGGTCCAGACATCTTGCCCCGGCAAGTGACCTATACCACCAAAAAGTTTGAGATCCCTTCTTTTAGAATATGTAATCAGCTAAGAATAAAAAATGTCGGCCAAAGATTGAGGCGTCCTGACATTTGGGCATCCTATTTTGGAATGCTATTTTAACGGGATAAATTATGACTCTATTGTTCGGAAAAACCGAACATTTTCAGAATACAGAGCCAATATTAAAGTTAAACAGTAAGGTCCAGACATCTTGCCCCGGCAAGTGACCTATACCACCAAAAAGGTTGAGATCCCCTCTTTTAGAATATGTAATCAGCTAAGAATAAAAAATGTCGGCCAAAGATTGAGGCGTCCTGACATTTGGGCATCTTATTTTGGAATGCTATTTTAACGGATTATGACTCTATTGTTCGGAAAAACCGAACTTTTTTTAGAATACAGAGCCAATATTAAAGTTAAACAGTAAGGTCCAGACATCTTGCCCCGGCAAGTGACCTATACCACCAAAAAGGTTGAGATCCCCTCTTTTAGAATATGTAATCAGCTAAGAATAAAAAATGTCGGCCAAAGATTGAGGCGTCCTGACATTTGGGCATCTTATTTTGGAATGCTATTTTAACGGAATATGAATCTATTGTTCGGAAAAACCGAACATTTTCAGAATACAGAGCCAATATTAAAGTTAAACAGTAAGGTCCAGACATCTTGCCCCGGCAAGTGACCTATACCACCAAAAAGGTTGAGATCCCCTCTTTTAGAATATGTAATCAGCTAAGAATAAAAAATGTCGGCCAAAGATTGAGGCGTCCTGACATTTGGGCATCTTATTTTGGAATGCTATTTTAACGGGGTATGACGTTATTGTTCGGAAAAACCGAACATTTTCAGAATACAGAGCCGATATTAAAGTTAAACAGTAAGGTCCAGACATCTTGCCCCGGCAAGTGACCTATACCACCAAAAAGTTTGAGATCCCTTCTTTTAGAATATGTAATCAGCTAAGAATAAAAAATGTCGGCCAAAGATTGAGGCGTCCTGACATTTGGGCATCCTATTTTGGAATGCTATTTTAACGGGATAAATTATGACTCTATTGTTCGGAAAAACCGAACATTTTCAGAATACAGAGCCAATATTAAAGTTAAACAGTAAGGTCCAGACATCTTGCCCCGGCAAGTGACCTATACCACCAAAAAGGTTGAGATCCCCTCTTTTAGAATATGTAATCAGCTAAGAATAAAAAATGTCGGCCAAAGATTGAGGCGTCCTGACATTTGGGCATCTTATTTTGGAATGCTATTTTAACGGATTATGACTCTATTGTTCGGAAAAACCGAACTTTTTTTAGAATACAGAGCCAATATTAAAGTTAAACAGTAAGGTCCAGACATCTTGCCCCGGCAAGTGACCTATACCACCAAAAAGGTTGAGATCCCCTCTTTTAGAATATGTAATCAGCTAAGAATAAAAAATGTCGGCCAAAGATTGAGGCGTCCTGACATTTGGGCATCTTATTTTGGAATGCTATTTTAACGGGATAAATTATGACTCTATTGTTCGGAAAAACCGAACATTTTCAGAATACAGAGCCAATATTAAAGTTAAACAGTAAGGTCCAGACATCTTGCCCCGGCAAGTGACCTATACCACGAGAAAGCTGTAAGATAATACTCATTACATTGGTAATATTATTTTGAACTAGAAGACAAATATAATAATTTTATAAGGCGAGAATCTAGAAGCATCTAAAGAGAATGAGCGATATTTTTTTTCTTTTTTTTCTTTTCTGTTTTACCCTTTTGAAGACACTGTAATTGGTCGCTGAACTTGTGGTCGCCAGAGTTCGGAAAAACCGAACATTTTCAGAATACAGAGCCAATATTAAAGTTAAACAGTAAGGTCCAGACATCTTGCCCCGGCAAGTGACCTATACCACGAGAAAGCTGTAAGATAATACTCATTACATTGGTAATATTATTTTGAACTAGAAGACAAATATAATAATTTTATAAGGCGAGAATCTAGAAGCATCTAAAGAGAATGAGCGATATTTTTTTTCTTTTTTTTCTTTTCTGTTTTACCCTTTTGAAGACACTGTAATTGGTCGCTGAACTTGTGGTCGCCAGATTCAAGGAGCGAGTCTGATCTTACGTAATCGACTAGTTCAAGATGGCGTCTGAAATGGAAGTTGAAGGAAATGCATCGTCTTCGCAGTCAGCTGTTATGGCTTCTAGTGGGACAGGAAGCGTAGCAGTCGCTCTCCATCCTCTCGTTGTAATGAATATTTCTGAACATTGGACGAGAATCCGTGCACAAGAAGGAAAAAATACCCAGGGTAAGATGACATTTGCAATTGTGCTTTGAAGTTTGTGTATGCCCCACACGTTACATATCATGTGTGCGAAAAGTTAAGAAATTGAAAAAAATCAACAATGAAATTGGACATTTTTTTCATGGGCCAAGGGCCATGTGATAATATGAAATATGATATTGATATTGCCTAGCCTTAAGAGTCACCAAAACCGCTACGCTTTGATATCTGTCCCTAAGAAAAACAAAGCTCAGGTAGGCAAATTCATGCAAAAAAATATATTCAAAAAACTGACTTGAAAACACATCATACAATTAGTCTGAACCGAGTCAGGAGCAAATTTGAAGAAATTATATTTTTAAATGTTGTAAAACCAAAGATATAAGAAGAAAACTGACCAAGTATCTGTACTAAAAATCGTACATGTAAAATTGGTCGTATACATTCGACAGCTGAAAATGACGCGCACGGTTGCATTACCTACGTGCGTTCTCGAATCCAAAATCATACCTCACACACACACTCTCGCCATACCGCGAATGGTCCGTCGTGGGGAGCTAGCCGGCTGAGAGTTTGCAGCGATACCAACGCAGCCGCGGAGCTCCGCAGAGCGCCATTTTAGCGGGACTCGGAAAGGTTCGCGTTGGGTAAGCAGCGGCCTAGCTTTTTGCCCAAACAACGCTAGATCGGCTGCTGGCAAAATGAAAATAACTACGATCGAGAACATCGTCGGTTTCTTAACTTTTCAGAGAGATAATTCTGAATTCTAATTGAGACTATATAATAAATTAAATCGACAAAGAAACCTCAGTAGAACTCTTATAACTATACAAAAGCTTGTTTATTTCTTCATTTGACATTTTGTTTTCGACCATTTTTTCGTGCGCGAGTCAATGGAAACTATGTATTACCAAACTTTCAACACGCAAGGAACGGGGAACACTCGCGGACCTCGTAACAAATTCGTTGCAAAAAAAAAATTCAAGGGTGATTTTGAAGCAGTGTAGAATATTGGCGCTGCAATGCGCAGAAATATACTTGAAAGAAACTTAATAAATCATACCTTAATTTTCAGAAAATCGTATTTGTATTAGTGTACCTAGATGTGACTTGTTTATAACTCAGATTTTATGACGATTTGTCAGGAAAAAATGTCATTTTTTTCCGTTTGGTGGTCATTTCTAGGCTAATATTTCAAAAGTTGCATCAGTAATGGGCCCGATGTTTCTCTTATCGTACTCGCATGTTATTTCTACATAGATTAAACATAGGATGGTTAAGGGTAAGACCAGATAACATTATAAAAAAGATATATCCTTCCACTCTCCCATATCCAAGTTTTGGGCTGATTATTGCCGACCCACCGCAGCAAGGCCATTCAGATTTTCGTACGAGCGCGAAGCGCCCTCTAGTGCCCCATGAATGTGCCTAGCTCAGGAACCAAATGATTTCCGGCCGGTGGCGTTAACATCAAACATCATGAAATGCTTTGAAAGGTTCTTTCTCGTCGAATTGTTAAAAGAATCACAGGGTCTAATAGATCCATATCAATTTGCATATCGGCCAAATAGAAGTGTTGAAGATGCTACCCTTGTTTTTCTCCACAAGATATATGAGCATCTTGATCGTGCTAAATCGTACACTCGTTCACTTTTTGCGGACTTCTCGAGTGCGTTCAACACGATCGCTCCTCATTGTCTGGTACGAATGTTAATTGATATGAATGTAAATCCGAGACTTATTCTATGTATCCAAAATTTCCTCAGTTCAAGAATCCAGTCAGTCAAAGCTGGGAATCATCAGTCAAATGAAATGATGACCCACATAGGTGCTCCCCAAGGTTGTGTTTTATCTCCCGTTCTTTTCTCGTTGTACACAAGTAATTGCACGAGCACCAAACCCTCTTGCAGTTTAGTTAAATATGCTGATGATACTGTGATAACAGGCTACCTGTTCAATGACCCTCATGAATACATCTCCCAAGTTGAAGACTTTGTCCTTTGGTGTGACAACCATTACCTATCACTGAATACCAGTAAAACCAAAGAAATTATCGTTGACTTCCGGAAAGGCAATACAATACATGAGCCACTCCGTATTCATGGAGACGTCATTGAGCAGGTACATGAGTACAAATACCTGGGAACAATCATTTATGATAAGCTTTCTTGGAAGCAAAACTGTCTGTCTGTTCAAAAGAAAACGAACACAAGGATGTTTTTCTTACGGAAACTAAAGAGCTTTCATATCGATAGAACTAGTGCTGTAACATCACGGATATCTCCAATTCCGTTTAACCGCCAGTCAAAACCGGACGGTTTTCGGTTAAACGATTTAATTTTTTTTTTTTTTTTTTTTTTTTTTTTTTTTTTTTTTTTTTATAATTTTTTTTACCGACTCTGTCGGCAACTTTCATTTAACTGCGAGGTGCATTTAAAGGGGCCGATTTGTGCTTGTGAACTTGTCACAAATAATAGTAACAATGTTGTTTTTAGAAGAATGTGTAAGATCATTAATGTAAATTAAAAACAGTAGAGGACCTAGGACAGAACCTTGTGTAAAAGTTGGATGAATTATTATTATAAACTACATATTGAGATGATGAGATCTATTACAAAGATTACTTTCAAACCAAGATGACAGACAAATTGGAGTGTTGTTCTAGTTTTGGAGTGGTGAGTCAACACACAGATTACTGAGCTGGGAGACATTGCCAGGCATAGTGCCAGGTGGAGGGGCATCAATCGAAACTTTAAAAAAAAAAATATATATATATAAAAAAAAAAAAAAAAAAAAAAATTTAAAAAAAAAAAAATCGGGAAAACGAAACCGTCCAATTGAAAACGGAATCCGCCATGGGCGGTCGGATACCGGACGGTTAAACGTTTGACTACAGCACTAGATAGAACCATCCTGAAGCTCTTCTACCAATCGATCATCCAAAGCGTAATGACATTCAATCTGATCTGCACTTTTGGTAACATGTCAAACGAGCAAAAGGGAAGAGTAGATCGAACTCGAAGAGTCGCACAGAGGGTTATAGGATCAGATCTGCCCCCTGTTCCAGCACTTTATGAAAAACGCTTACTTGCAAAAGTTAAAGTTATAATGACAGACAATACTCATCCTCTCAATGATTGTTTCAGGTTCAACCGTTCTGGAATAAGACTGTGCCCTCCCCGTACTCGTCTTTCACGTTCTCGTAATTCATTCATCCCTAATTCCATACATGTGTATAATTCAACTGTGACGCGATAACTGTATACATAAGGCTACCTACCTATCCTTATAATTGTATATTTCCTACTGGATTTTAATTTGTTATTGCTGATTTTGAAAGCTGTCCGTTTGATTGCACTTCAATAGCTGCTATTGAAGTGCAATTAAACGGATAGCTGGAGACCGTGGATCGGGAGCTAGCGGATTGGGGGGGGGGGGGGGGGGGGGGGGGAGCTGACGGGAAATGAAATATCATATTATGAGACATTTTAATGTATGACGCATGTTATTCATAATTACGATTGTGCCGGTTATTGTTAACTTGATTTCTTCAATCGTTAAGAGTTCATTCTACTGTAGAAGTGTTGCCGTAATTATATCTCGCATTTATAATTATGAAATATGAATGTAAATGTATTTATTCCTGTTATTTTCTGCAAATCCAAAACCATCTGTGGATCGGGAGCTAGCGGATGGGGGGGGGGGGGGGGGGGGGGGGGAGCCGACGAGAAATACTATATTATATTATGAGACATTTTAATTTATGACGCATGTTAAATGTAGGCAATAAGAAATTGAGGGGCACATGCACACTATAAATAATTATCCATATTTACGTACATAGTTTTCTATTGTTAAATGTTATATTGTATTTTCTATCATTGTATTTTCACTGTAAAAAAGCCATTGGAAGCAAAATTTCTATGTAATGTTTGCATGCATGGACCAATAAAATAATCTTGAATCTTGAATCTTGAATCTGTCAAGAATTTAACCCAAAATAAAATGTCAAAATTTGATACCGAAGTCGAAGACGAAGTTTGCGCATGCCTCGTAAAACTTTAGCTTACATTTAGCGCATTTGCATAACGTTCATCCGATCTCAGCGAATTGCAGCCTTATTTGACAAAATTGGCGCCGTGCAAGGAGAAATTAAGCTTGTGATTTTCTGTTTGATATCTGATACCAAAATTATGATATTTCAGTCAAACCCTCTATTTGTTACTATATTGTTTCAGCATCATTAAAAGGTTAAGTATTTCACTTAAGTTTAAGTCTTACGTAACTTTTTTTAAAGTTTGAAAAATTTTCATTTTCACCATGCAAAATTGGTCAATGTTTTTGTCACCAAATTGAGATTCAAACCTTTATTCTTTGTGATCCTGAAGGCGATGCCGACAAACGAGGAGTCCTATGAAAGAGCTGGTTCTGCCTGAAAACGAAATACAAATACATGTGGTATACATGAAAATAAACTTTTTTTCACATTGCTAATTTGATATTTACTGTAGGAAAATAGCGAATGCTTTAGTTTATGGCGCACGCATAGATTTTGCTTAATTTAGCGAACTCCTTGCGTGCTTTCCTTTTTACACTTTTACATGGATACAATTTACAATTTGTTTATTTATTTCATTACTTTCACAGTTCTTGGTGCTTTGATAGGCAAGCAGGAGGGGAGAAACATTGAGGTCCTCAATTCATTTGAACTTCTCTTTGACACCGTAGAGGGAGACATCATCATCGACAGGGAATATTACAACACTAAGGAAGAACAATGTAAGTATGTGACAGCCACAGAATAGTGATATGGTATTTAAAGACACTCAGTAGTTAGTTCTCATGGGGAATTCAACACCGTTCGGGTGTTTACCCAATAAGAGGTGCTGTCAATCACCAGAATTAGCCTTCAGTTTTATGACCACCAGGCCTTATGTAACGTACAGCGTTTTCCATCCATTCCCCACATGGAAAAGTCATTATCTCACGTTGCCGACACCCGAAGACTCTTGATAGACGAGGGGGGTATTTCTCGATTGGCCACCGGGTTCGCTGTGTGCACGCCTAATACCTGTACACACGTTAATGATTTGTATTATCCACCAAGTCTGGTGTCAGCGAATTATGGCCTTCTGCACATGGAAACTGACAAGTGACTCACTTTAAGTTCAGGTGCCTTCAGTTTGCATTTGATGTTGAATATGAATGTCATGATATATTTTCATTCATGTTTAAGACCAATTGGCATAATAGGCATAATAGGCATAATCTAGGTTCATCAGTTCCTGAAGGATCAGAGAAAAATGGGCCTTCAGTATTGAGAAAAATCTCTGGCACAAGTTTCAACAATGGTTCTTTATTATCTTTCAGTTTCTTGAAAAGCACAAACTTTGAAATAACCTCAAGTGTGGAGCCTTTGCTAAATTAAATGTTAGGGCTAATAAAAGTTTCAAAGATACAATGGATTCCTGGACTCATTGTTATATTCCCATCAGTCTCTCATGGAAACAAAAATTTGCTTCACAATTGAAAATATAAATTTAATGTGGAGTGAAAAGAAAGAAAGTAATAGGATCACTGGGGGGGGGGGGGGGGTGGGGTATTGAGAAACTATGACATTTATGACAAATATTTAAATGATGTTTTTATTTTGTGTTTCAGTCAAGCAGGTATTCAAGGACCATGAGTTTCTTGGTTGGTACACCACTGGAGGGTCTCCAGATGAATTAGATATTAAAGTACACAAACAGGTAATACTCCTTTCCAGTTCCTTTTGTTCAGAATTTGCAACTTTTGGACCTTATCAATTCAGTGAAGTTTTTGAATCTCTCAAGGAGGACATTTATACTTCTACTGTTTCATGTTTAGATTAGGACACCTTCCAAAGGAAGAAACTTGATAATGTTTAGTTTACATGTCCACCTGTGAGGCCATTCCTGTTTGAGGGGAACAAAAATAGTCAAACAAAGTTTTTAGTACTTGATTATAATTTTGCAGCCAACAGCACAGAGAGGGTTAATAGATGAATACATGAACTACTTGACCACAGTTATGTTGATACATCAATCTTGATTAAGCATTGATAAATAAGTTTTTCAAGCACAGGTGATGAAAATCGAATATCTAGATATTTTGGGGTAGTGGGTCGAGCCTCTTTTTTGTTCAGTTTTGTTTGTCTTGATTTTGTTTCCATACTTTCAAAAATAGGCTAAAATATAAAGATTCAAAATGACTTGTTCCTATGCTCAAATGCTGCACATTAACAAACAGCCTAATTTAGAACGACATTTCCCCACACCTTTTCTAGGACTGTTATGTTTTTTATCCTCCAAAACAAGCTAATTCCAGAAGATAATATTTATGATCAATAATCAATTTCTGGTAAACAAATATAGATCTATATCTAATCTAAACCCATTTCTGTTATTCTCTTCCTAACAGATTTGTGAAATCAATGAGAGTCCTATCTTTTTGAAGTTGAACCCCCTATCTAGACAGACGGATGTAAGTATTGTTGCTGCTGGTAATGATAATGCTGACAGTAAATTTAAAAAAAATAGCAACAGCAACAATAAATGTCTGATCAGAGTCGGTTTGTAGGCAAAGACAGGGAGCTGGTGGTACCACAGACATTTCCGCAAGAAGAAGAAGAAGGAGGAGGAGGGGGAGGGGGAGGGGGAGGGGGAGGGGGAGGGGGAGGAGGAGGAGGAGGAGGAGGAAGAGGAGGAGGAGAAGAAGAGGAGGGAGAGGATGAAGAAGACTGAAAAGGGAGAAGAAGGAAAAGAAGAGTACTAACGGTTATAGTTATAAAAACAGTAACAAAAACATCAGTGATGATAACAAAGATAATTATTGATAATGATATGATAGTAATGGTAATGCTTACATATGATGATTCATGCGCATCACATACATGTACAGTACTTAAAACTTGTGGATAGTACTGGAAACTATTGCACACTTTTTCATTAGAAACTTTGCATAGTCTCTGTCGATGAATTACACATGACCACCTTTGACCAATCATTTCAGAAGGATCTAGGAGTGAGTTGTATAATAATAACCATAACAATGATAATGATGGTAGTAAATCACAAATATTTAATAATTATCGGTCCTCTTTAATCATATTAATTGTTTTTTGTTTACAGCTCCCAGTTCATATGTTTGAATCTGTGATCGATCTAATCAATGGCATAGCAACCATGCTCTTTGTTGAGCTTCATTTTGTCCTAGCAACAGAAGAGGCTGAGAGGATAGGTGTTGATCATGTTGCTAGGGTAACCAACAGTGAAACTATGGAAAGCTCAGTTGGTAAGCCTTATTTGTATGTTTATCTTTCTATGTTATCTATAGGGTAAATTTCTTCTCTCTGTCTGTCCTTTTATATGTGTCTCCCTCCGTCTCTCCCCCCCCCCCCTCTTTCTCTCTCTCTCTCTCCCCCTCTCTCTCTATCTTTGTCTCTGTCTCTCTGTCTCTCCTTTTCACTCTCTTTATCTTTCTCTTCATTTGATCAAGATTGTATTTGAACACCCTAAAAAAAAAATATATTGATTGTAAAAAATAGTAAATGATGTTAAATATATAGATGCCAACAGAATCCAACAATGCCTCATCTATATCAGCTGAATACATGTGTTAGAAAATGGACATTTATGAGTAATCGTTTCAGTATTTGTGTTTGGTATCATGATGCCACAATTTTTAAATATTAGCAAATCGAGACAAAGTGATCATTAAAATGATTATCAACCGAAATCCTGCCAGTTTTAGAGCTTCTGATAATGAAAATGTAATTTCATAACTGTAATATGCAAAAAATTGATAATTTAAGAAAACAAATATTTTTCTTAAATTTCTGCCAGTTGCTGAGCACCTGATAGCCCAGCACAATGCTGTGAAGATGCTACACAGTCGTGTCAAGCTGATCGTTGACTATGTGAAAGCAGTGCAGTCTGGAGAGGTGCCTATGAACCATGAGATACTGAGGGATGCTAACAGTCTCTGCCATAGGCTCCCCGTCCTACATATGGAAAAGTTTGACACAGAATTCTACAATGTAAGTCATCTTAAAGCCCCACTGCACTACTTATAGCTACTTGCGCCCTCTATATAGCAAACAATACCTAATCGGTGATCATTGGTTCCCAATGATCCCCTTTTGCTTATGTTAATTGAGAGCTTATTTGATGAGATAACCACCTTTTAGTTACCATGGAGGAAGGTCTAATCCAGGCCTTCTCAACTAGTTTCTTAGAAGCGCCAAAACAAAAATTTGTTGAGGTTGCAGTGCCAACCTGTATGTTTAGTGACTGTGTTTCGAGGGAGCGTAGCGACCAAGCGGATAGCGGGTGGGGTCCAGGGGGCGAAGCCCCCGGAAACTAGTGGATTTTAGGGCTTTTTTAAGGCCCAGATGTCGCATTTATAACACCTTTTTGTTCCATAAAACATCAATCATAATTTCATATTGATGTGATATAATTAGTACAATTCCTGGCTAAAATCTACACTGGAAGTTAATTTATATGTAGTTATTTTGGTGCAATAAACACGGAAAATGTCAAAATGAAGTGAAAATCAAACAAACAAAATGGCTTGCTTACATTTTGGGCTCAACTTCGACTGCATTTTTTTGAAT